>OX183130.1:14084581-14447517 GCA_945261195.1 Cryptosula pallasiana | reverse complement strand
ACAACAGCTAGCGAAGAAGCAACATCTACATAGCAACTACTACATCTACTTGAAACGATAGAATTACTTCCAGTCAATAAGGTGGAGAATCACTAAATAATTATTTAACATGTATTGACAAAAAGATCAACTATTTTTGCTATAATGCTTCAGAAAGTTAATTTTATGTTTAATCATTTGTTATTATTACAGAGAAAATGTTATTGTCCAGGAGAAGGCAATTTATCGACTCACATTCTGACCCATGATATTATTCATAACATAACATTTGCTGAATCTTGGTGCATATGGAGAGATTTCCCCCTATTCAATATAGACCTTACTGATGAAAAGGTAAGAATTAATAAAAATTTCTATTTAGTAAAAATTTGAAAAAGTAAATTAAGCTTATAATTATTTTACATTATTTTTTAATCACTTATACTAATACATAGCTCTCTATTTTAGTTCATTATGAAATCAAAAGCAGTAAGAGTAAAAGACTTCCTCCTGGAGATCTATCATCAATACATCAGAGAAGATGTTATTGTCCAGGAGAAGGCAATGTACCCACTCACATTTCAAAATATGTCATTATGTATTACAGAACATTTACTGCAGGCACTATATATCTTCATACACTTTATTTAATGTTTTCTATTGCAATTATTTACCAAATACTCCTCTCTCCTCTCTTGCAGTTATTTCCCAAATACTGTAAATTTTAACCATCTAGAGGACTAATTTGGTGATTTTCCAACATATTTTATAGCATTCAATTTACTTATTCTGTAATAAATGTATATTATTCAATGTAGATATAAATATACCCATAAATATGTACATAATTATCCATATATACATGAATGTATAGAAAACTAAAAAATCTCTCTCTCTCCTCTCTTTCTCCCTCTCTCCTCTCTCTCTCCCTCTCTCCTCTCTCTCTTTCTCTCTCTCTCTCAAGCTGCCATATATATGTATGCATTGATTGTCATTACAAGTTGTAGTGCTTTGTATTACTTAGTATTTACTGACTCTAGCTATATTATATGGGGAGATTTTCCCTACTTATTATGTAATAAATGCATATAATCATATATTGATTCATTTTTAATCAATGTATCTGTTCAATGTAGATATATCTCCTCTCTCCTCTCTCCTCTCTCCTCTCTCCTCTCTCCTCTCTCCTCTCTCTCTCTTTCTCCTCTCTCCTCTCTCCTCTCTCCTCTCTCCTCTTTCCCTCTCCCTCTCTCTCTCCCTCTCCCCCTCTCCCTCTCCCTCTCCCTCTCTCTCTCTCAAGATGCCACCCTCTCTCTCTCTCAAGATGCCATATGAGTTCGAATTATGTAAAAAAGTTATCAAAACTTAAATGCCATACAATATTAACTCGGCGACTCTAGTCAACGCCGTAACCCATTGCATTCTCCCCGGAATTCAACCCCACAAAAAATCACTTGGTAAGGAGATCTGCTCATATATTACTACTGGTGTATTCACACCAAGCAAAACTCGACGCACTAGGAGATCCGGTACACTATCTCAAGACTGGAATCGTATATATGGTAGACAGGGCGAGCTATAGCCGATTCTGCCAGTTTGTGCGGTGGGAGAACTCCGCAAAGTTCAGGAGATGCCAGCCTACCCAAAGTGGTCATCGTCCGACACCACCACCAGTCAAACGGAGATGCTCTCCAGAGCGCCAGGTGAACAAGGTGGCAGTAACCACAGCAGCTGACTCATTAATAGCAGTCCGGCAGTATAAGATACCTAAGCTTATACAACGTGATGCCAGTACCACACTACCCCTTCTTGAGAGCCAGGACCCAAAGGAAGAGCCTACTGTGCTGACAGTACCTAGGCCATCGCTGCAATTTCTACAGCATAACAACCACTTGGTAGAGACCGTAGAACAACAAGTGGCCACCCTAGAACAGACATTGCAGGAGCTGCGGCGTATTATCGTTGGCCAGCAACTTACCGAGGAAGACATTACCCTCGCCAAAACGGAAGCACAAGCCGTCACGCAGGAAATGGCGAGGCTCAGAACGCAGGCGAACAACCTACGTGGAGATTTGTTCTAAAGGAACAGACACTTGTATATAGTATTATTACTTATTTTTGCATCGCTCTGCAGACCTAGTCTCTGCAGCATTATTGTTACATTTTTTATCTGCAACGAAAAGATTGCAGGTAATCTATATTTAATCTGAACACGGGAGTTGTTCACCCCGTTATTTCTTCACTTGTTTGATATGATTTATTAAAAACAAGAGAATGTTTTTAATGGAGAGAGGTGTGTGGTGGATTTTAGTGTACACATCATCTGCGCACAACCAATACTACATCCTGGCTTCACTAAAATAGCCATTGGATAGCCAGGATACCTAGTAATTACTACCAAGTGGACGGTGACTGTAATTACTCATATACCGACCCTGTGTACACCCATACCGACCTCACTGGGCCGGCAGGAAGTGAGTCAGTAGAGCCTGAGATCTCGAAAGTAGCCTGGGAGAACCTAAGAGCCATCTGCCGGAAGTAGCCACCCTTACCCCTCACCAAAGATGCTGGATCAAGAGCTGGAAGGACCGAGGACCCAGAGACTGGATGTGATTGGTTAAAGAGACTATGACTCCGCCTATTACCACAGGGAGCCTATTCCTTTTAAGCCCTTTACTGTAACCTTAGTCGTTATCTATTTATATATTTACTCTCATTGGTGTATATTGTGATATTGCATGATAATTGGATGATTGTTCTTGTGCACTGCCTATAAAAGGCAGAACTTTGGCCATAACAGTCAGTTGTAATTGGGATTTCTCACTAACTCGTTTTATTCTGATTGAATAAAGGCATGTGGACTCAACTGCTTTGAGACATACGTCTGAGCCGAGGGTTCACAATTGGTTGTAGAGTAGCAATACTCTATCTGATATACATTTGGTACCTCACCGAGCCTGTTGTTGTAACAGGTTAATCTAACAACTGGTGGCAGCAAGCTACCAACCTCAGCTAGTAACTTTACGCCCCCAAAATCCGCTACAATACAATGATGATGCAAATTTGTCTTGGTCCGTTGATTTTGCATCACTGATGTTTTCCTTTGGACTAGGATACTCTTCTTCTGGCATCAAAAAGATACGTTGAGTATATTTTAAAGGCTGAAGAGTCATTTTGTATTGATATTAAAACCGGAGCAATCGGGGGTGATTATAGCATCTAAAAAACAACTACCTCTACCAATCTGCGTTAAAATCCTTTGTTTGTCAGCAATTGTTTGTTGTGCGGTAATCAGTTTTTTGTAGCTCCTTCTTGAATCGCTGCTACTTCATGAACTGTGTTGAGTACCGATCAATTTTTTTAGCTCCTTCTTGAAGCGCTGCTACCCAATAAACTGTTCCGTATGTAATAAGCACTTTCTAATATAATGCTATTGTTATACAAACTATCTATCAATCGCTGATATGATTCATTTAATTAATTATTATCACCATATTGCGTTGATGTTTTTTTATCATTTCCTAATAGCTTTTCTTTATTTTGATTTTAGATTATCATGTCAACAACAAAAGCATGAATATGGATATAGTTATAAGTGGACATGTACATAGCCACACAATGTTAACATGGATATGAATGTGGACACGGACATGAACATGGACATGTATATGGACATGTAAATAAATGGACATGAATATGAACATATACATGAACATGATCATGTACATGAATATGGACATGGATGTGGACACGTACATAAATGGACATGAATATGGATATGGACATGTACATAAATGGATTGAATATGGTTATGAATATGGTTATGGATATGTACATGGATATGTGCATGGTTATGTATGGAAACAAATAGCTTGCATTTTATTTCTTGAAATAAAACTATACCAATAGCTACACAATGTTAATCCAACAATCAAACTCACAATACAAAACTCAGTATGAGCCTACATGTTTATAAACCAGTCAACCTCATAATCTAAATTGACAAAAAATTCACAATATCAACCCCCTGCAAATGAAATACAGCACAAAAAAAGTAAAACACAAAAAGGTACCTCACCCAACGCAAATAATTCTAAACACCTGGTGCACACAAAAAGGCACCTCAGCCCCAATGGACCAGGAGAACCTCCGACACACCATAACATACAGACCAATGTCTAAATCAACATTCCACACTATAATTTCTACACATTCTAAACAACTGGTGCACACAAAAAGGTACCTCACCGGTTCTCATTAGCGCCTAATTTAAGTACACCTGGAACCAGGAAAACTTTCTCCTTAGACTTCGCGACAGAGATCCGCTCCCTTATTATTACTGCTGGGTATGCATTGAAATGAATTTGGATATTATGAAAAATCTTTGTCAAAAAACGAAAATAAATTTTGATGGAAAATATTGCTAATTTTTTCTTTGAGTCAAAAAGCATTGTTTATCTAATAGTTAGTCAGTAGCAAAATATGGTTGCATGCTTATGATACGACTTCCTACTGCGATTATGTAACTTTTTTCTTTTGTCACAGATGTGCCCATTAGCTATAATCATGCTCCAGTGGTTTTGACCTTCTTGATCTCCAATTCTTAATCAACTGGCAAACTTTCTGCAAATTCCAATTGTGTTTCTCATGTTCAACATTGAACACAACTTAAATCAGCTACTTTATTCAAATCAGTGCAACTGGCTCAAAAAAAGTTAATGTATCATACGGAACTTACACAAGCACATTTTTTCCAGTGCGCATGTTGGGTTTGATTATCCATATCCGTAGAAAATAAGTCAAAATCATTTAAACCATTTAAAGTTTATTAAATTGAAGCTTTACAAACTATTCCAGTTTATAGCCATTCAATTGTTAATGATTTCTTGATTATTTCCAAAATAGTTCATCGTATAATTATGATGTTCTAAATAAATGATCCGTTCTATTTGTGATGTCTTGAATTACGAACACATATCAGTATTTTTGTACTTCGTTTGCAAGCAGGTTGCAGATGTATTTATTATAAACACCAGCACATTATCTCCATGTGGTAGTTATTGATAGATAGACTCTGTCCATTAATGTGTTACCCAATGCATTGTGAGCATAACAAGTGGCAGACCAATGTTAAACAATTAGTTTAGCTACTTTAGTTTAACGAGATTCAAAATCAGTAATCTCGTAAACAGCTGAAGGTTGAAGCATTTGTAGATAATCTGTTCAGGAGCAACTTTTTGTTTGAGATTCATAACCATTGTTGCAAACTCGGCAGTTTAATTCATTTCTCTTAAACACTGAATATCGACTTGACCAACACTAAATGAAATCATCTTTTCACCCTTTCATGACAACTGTATTAGAATAAAACTACATTAAACGTGTGAAGAAAACAAATAAAAAGCAGACAGAAAATATAAAATAAACACACAAAAAATCTTTCACATAACTTGATTATACCAAGGTAAAAAATCAAGGATTTATACACCACCCCAAAAATAACAATAAACATGCAATTAACCAAGTGCACTTCAAGCTTTCTCCCACAAAGCCTTTTGGTAAATAAATAGATTTTAGATAAAAATTGAGTAAAACAAAAGGTAGACAAAGATTTTTAGTTTTTTCTTATTTTTATTGAATCGCTTGTTGATAGCAACTCATCACACAAATCACTTATAAATCATTCTATCATCAGTCAACATTGCAGCTTACTGACAATGTTATCAGTGAATAAAAGTTTGGCATGCTTTGATTATTTTGTATCTAAAACAAAAATAATTCGCAGTTAAAATCAAGTGCTATGAATCCACCTAGAGGTTTGTTTCATTTGAATTTTAAAAACCTCAAGCCATGATGAGTAAGCGAAACATCTTATGATTTTGTTTTTTGTAAGCAGTTAACTTTTCAATCATTGCCACCATCCACTGAAATACCCCCAAACTGAATTCACAATGCTTTTGCCCAAAGCCCAAGCTGCGTCCCCAATTGGGGGATTTTCTATTCTCTCTTTTAGATCTCTCACTTCGCGATTCTTTTTTTGCTCTAGTGCCTGAAGTTTAGCACTTTCTATTTTCTTCCTCTCGTTTTCTTCCTCGATCCGGCGGTTTTCCTCATCAACTTTTGCTTTTGCTTCATTCACCAGTACCACATCCTTTGGTTTGTTGGTTTCCTGAGATTTCTTTTCCAACTCTCGCACTTTCTCCTTTTTGCTAAAGTTCATTACCAAGTACATCAGTGTGAAATGTGAGGAAAAGGGAAGTGTAAGGGATTAAAGTTACGTTAACAGTGCTAACATACCGCTTCAGCTCAACTTCCAGTAATTTTATCTTTTTCTCCCTATCATCTTCTTTCTTCTTCCCTTCTTTAACTTCTTTGGTGAGTTTCTCCACCACACAGGTCTTTCCCAAAATATGAAGCCATTCTTTATAGGCACTTTTCAGATAACCCAAATAATCTCTGGAATTAGAAGATTAAGTTTAATTGATATTTTTATTGCTTCCCAATATTTCTTTTAACCATACACTTCTATCAAAGTAACTGAAACTAAATTTATCAAACAATGCTACAAAGAATAATGCATGGTTCACAATGTAATTATATCGTTAGTTCACTGCACAAGTGTTGGACTAACTATTTCAGTTATTATTTTAGTGAAGCAATTGTCATGCAAATCACAAAAACAAACTTTCTACATTTCGGGCTATATTTATGAAAGTCGGTAGAGTAGCTCTGAGCCAGCTAGAAGGAATAGATTTTTACCAATTAAAAGCTGCAAGTAATAAAAAAAAAACAGAGTAGCAAAACATTTGAGCAAAATTCTCTAATTGGAACTTGAGCTTAACTTATAATAAGAAAAAAAAACGGTGCAGCTGGATAACAGCTTTTATATAAGAAGCCATGTAAAAAAACCTTGCGAGTAGTATAATAGGAGCAGATCTGCATACTCGCATTGAAGGACATGATGCTTTTCAGGGGTGTCCAAGAGAATATGTAAAGAACCTTTTTGTGTGCACCAGATATTGATATTACTGGTTAATAATGTAATGTTTTATATTGTATATGATTATAATAGGCTTATAATCATTGTTTGAAATACAAATGGCTTTTTTTTAGATATGCAGCCAACTTACAAAAAAAAATAAAATTGTGACAAAAATACTCACTAAGTGCGTCCACAAGCCATTCTAGTGAACCTACATACACTCATGCTTCACTAATTATATAGAAATATTGAATAATTTGAGGTTTTAAAGCACACCAATATTTTTTGTCCATTTATGTCCAGCTTTTCTCAAAATTAGCTCTATCCCAGGCTGGATTTTCAATCTTTGTTATATAACTACCGAGATTTAGAATATGTGTCAATGAATGCTTCTGATATTACATCTGTTTCACTTCTTAGTTCAGACATATTGTAATGGATTTCGGTCTGGTTACCACAAAAGTCCACTAATCTCAAGTATTATACTTCTCCCCAGAGGTGGCACTGTGCCGTACAACAATGACAACAATGTTCAGTACTGCCAGAAGTAGTAATACAGGAGCAGATCTCTGTTGTGGAGTCTAAGGACAAGGTTCTTCTGGTTCCAAGTGTAATTAGGTTGGCACCAGTTACCATAAAAACCTGTGAGGTACTTTTTTGTGTGCATCAAGAGATATAATTGAATTTTTCATATTTATGTTTGAACTAAGTATCTATTGTGTAGGGTTTGTTAATATTGTGGTTTGTATGTTGATTTAGATGCATGGGTTTGGTTATTCTATAAACATGATATGAGAACCTGGGTATTTTTTTTGCACCAGTTTTTATTGTTATCTAGTTTGTAATTGTATGATTAACTCTTTATTGTGCAATGATTGTTTTCATTAGGGATTGTACGATGATTTAGATTGGGGGGTTGGAGTATTGTATGAAAATGAAGTGTTGCATTATTGCATTGATTTTGAAAGGAACGATGTCGACAGGGGAAGATGTGGAAATGAGAGTGATAAATGATGATTATGCTGTTGATGGTACTACTAGTGACATTGTAGTTGTTTTACCGAGTTTGAAACTAAAAGTGCTAATAGTTATGATGATCTTGGTAGTTTTTATAAGATTTTCTACTTTTGGAAACGCTACTGAGTTAAGTATATATGAAAATGCTGTCAAAGAAATACAAAAAGCGAGAACCTCTCTGATCGAATCATGAATGAAACTATTGCCAGATGACGAGCATCTCCTTCATCATGAATGGCAATGCTGAAAGTTTTGACCCGAGGATGCAAAGCTACTGATGCGAAGCTACACAAGTCGAAGCTACTGTTGTCCAAGACGATGGAAGTGATATTGCAGGTAACGATGACAAAACACTTGTATGGTGGGGGACCCATGCATGGCATATTCAAGGAGTTGCAAATGTCAATAGAAGGTAATACTGTTGAAAAAGCCAACAATTATGTTTGCGTTCCTACTATTCGCAACTATCCGAAACTAGCACAACTACGAAGAAATACCAGGGTCAATGGGAGGGCTGGGTGTACGACAAATGAACACAGCATTGCGGATAAAAAAAAGGTGGGATCATTCATCAGAGGTGGAAAGACATTGGAGTTTTCCTGTAAACCTCACCTTCCATTGTTTCACCAAAGAAAATTATAGTTCCAGGGTCAACTATTCAACTGCAGTTTAAACTATCATCTAGCAAACGGTCCTTGTTTGCTGCCAACAAGACACCAACCGGAGGAGCAAAGATCAGAATCGACAAGTTTTAACTAAATTCTTGCAAATTCAAGGTAAACCCTACGATAAAAAACTCTCAACTCACATTGACATTGAAAAAATTCCCTTTATAATATAAACACTGATTTTTGCAAGAAAATTTTTTATAGTAGCACGAAATTTTTTTATATATTGTAAAGGGATATTAGCACAAAAAACAACATACTTCACGCAAAAGAAAAAAAATTTTTTGTTAGCAAAACAACTACAATCTTCGCACAAAAAAAACAACTTTCTTTGCGCGAAAATCCTTTTATAAGATATATGGAGATTTTTGCATGAAAAGTTTTTCTATTTGCGCAGAAAAATCTGTGTATACTATAAATGGGAGTTTCCGGCTAACAAACAACATTTCTAGCCCGAAAATCCTTATGTAGTATATACAGAATTTTGAGTGAAAAAACTTCTCTATTTGTGCAAAAAATCTGTATATATTATAGAAGGCTTTTCGCGTGAAAAAGATCCTTATAAACCATAAGGGGATTTTCACGCGAGTGTCCTCGATTGGTGTAGGGTTAGTCGGTGCATTTTTTACTTTTTAAGAAACAGTGTTTTTACGCAGGAATCATTCACTCCAGCAACAACTTCTAAAGGAGCAACACCTACTACAGCATTTATTACACAGTTACTAGTAGGTTTCTAGGCAATAAGTTAAGAATTATTAAAAATATTATTTAGCACTAGTTGAAAAATATAAAAACCTCCTTTAATTAACATTTTATTTCAATATTCATTATCCTTGACTAATATTTTTCTTGTTATTTTAGAACAATACGACAGAAAAACCACTACATGCAAAATATTTGATTCTGGAGATCTATCATACATACAATACAATATGATCGTTCGAGAAGAGTTGGTACACCTGGTCATATTTCAGGCAATGATATTTTGCGCTGCACAGCACATGTTAAACACGGGAGAACTACTCGGATAAATCTCTATGAAACAGTATGTCAGGAGTATGTGTCTACTAGAAAATGCTTTAGGACTGTTTATGGAGATGAACAAACATAATTTTACTCCATTAAACGGATGACAAATATTGTAAATATTCATAGGCATTTAAAGAAAATAATAAAAACTAAGTCAATGGAAATGTACAGACACCTGCAAGTAAATGAAGAGGTAAATGGTTCTGTACGTTCTTTTGAGATAATGGTAGAGATGTTCAATGCTTATCTACAATCATTCTTCTTATTTATCTATAATGTTTCTTCTCATTTAGTAAGGTTATACAAAAATACAACAGTAGTAATATATGAGCAGATCTCCCTACCAAGTGTTTTTTTGTGGATCTGACCTTGGGGTGATACAATGGGTTACGGTGTTGGATGGATTCGCCGAGTTTATATTGTATTTTATTTGAGGGGCATTTGAGTGGCATTTGAGTGGCATTTAAGTGGCATTTGAGTTTTGATTATTTTTTACTTAATTTGAACTTATATGGCATCTAAATTTTGAATGTATGGCATTTAGGTTATGATAATTTTTTACATAACTGTATACATAATTATAACTCATAGGGTATCTAGATTTTGAATGTAAGGCATTTAAGGTTTGATAATTTTCTGTAATTCCGACTCATATGATATCTTGAGAGAGAGGAGAGACAGGAGATATATCTACATTGAATAAATACAGTGATTAAAGATGAAACAATATGTGAATATATACATTTATTGTGTAATAAGTAGGGAAAATCTCTCCATATAATATAGCTAGAGTCAGTAAATACTAAGTAATAACAATTAATACATAGTCTTTTTTTACAATGATGTCTTTGATGTAGTGATGTTAGGTCTTAAGAAGGGAGACTTCTGTTTTATGTGCTTTTGAATTCGTAATGAACTAAAATAAAAAGTTATGTATTAGTATAGAATGATTAAACAAAAATTTAAAATAATTACATGAATTTGAATTATAGCTTTAGTTACATTGGATAGTTTACATTATATAGAAAAGGGAAATAGCTCACCAAGTCACATTGTCCAACTTGTTTTTGTTTAATTAGAGACTATCCATTGCTAAAACAAAAAATTATTTGAGGTAAAAATAACTACAACTACATCTAAATTGAGTTGAAGTATTATTTACAATGATTAGAGAAAAACTCTCACCGAGTTTTATCATGTATTTCATCCTTTTTTTCAGCAACATATCCTGTCTCAAAATCATCAAAATCTCCACGTAGAAAATCTTCAAGTTCTTCATCATCATCAATTTCTAATATTGCTTTGTTGTGCTTTGCTTGATCACAATATTGTCTCCAATACATTTTATTGAGACTGTATAGAGAGCAAAATGAAAGATCGTATTCTGTCTTAAATTTTCCGTGGGTTGTTTTTCCTTTGTAGATCATCACACCTTGAGTATATTGATTAGCTTCTGAAGCATATTTGTCTGGTATGGCAAGCGTCTTCAACAGCGTTTCTCCACATTGTTCAATGGTATAACGGATACAAATTACATTCGACTGCCCTCCTTTAAATCGATGAGGAACGAATCTATCAACAACATCTTGGTAAGGAAAAATAGCACCGGGTTGAAAAATATTGAGGGTCTTGATGTTCAAGAAGCGTTTGAGCTGACCTTTAGTTAATGTACTCAAATATAGTGATTCCTCTTCAGCTTTCTTATTGCTTAGAGGATGTCTGGTAACACGTCTGACATCATATCAAAGAACACTTTTATTTTTTGGTTTTCCCTTTCTACCCAAATATACAACGTTAAACGGAGGGGGGTAATTATCACAGTTGAAGTTTTTAGCTATTTCAACTGGACAGAAAAGTATTTTGGGTTTGAGTTCATTTATATCTGAAGGATCATGGTAGCGTACTTGAGAATATCTACACTTCTCCTTACTTGATGGATGTATCACGCCAGTCACTCGCATAATGCTTGGGATAGGAAGATCTTCAAATGTTTTGCAAATCGGAACTTTTGGTGAGTCAATCACTTGAGAACCTTTAGACTTTTCTAATTCCCTAGCTCTCCTTTCGTTGAGACATTCAACTGTTAAATGAGCTATAGCTGCACTCTCCATTGTTTTCTTATCAACGGAAGTAGTTTGTTTTCTCACTATTTTTTTTCGTTTCCTTACTATTCGCTTTTTTGGAGCAGTTTTCCTTCTCTTAGGAGTTGTTTTGCCGTTTTTCATTTTATTTTTTGTTGGATATGGATCTGTGCAAAGGAATTCTTCAGAAAGAGCATCCATAACATTCTAAAAATAAAAGGGTAATATTTGCATGAGTGGGTAAGAGTGTATTTATTACTTAGAGTGTCTTATATATATATATATGTATTTATGCCAAAAGCAGTTAAGACCATAGAGTTATGATAGATTGAGAATGTGCTTATTAAACTATTGGGATGTGGAGACAGACAACAAAGGATGCGTTCAAATCTATATATATATATGTATTTACTTAATATCATACTGCTTTTAACATCTCAATAAGTAAGAAATAAAATATAATAGTTTGAACAAAATATTGTAAAATAATAAAAAACAACTAAAACTTTTTCATAAATATGTATGAAACGCTTCTAACCTTAGTTCTAAAATACCTACAGAAGAGAATAGACCTTTATCTATTTGGACATAATTATAAATATGCTTTCTGAATTTATAAAAAGTTTTTTTGTTCCACTTCATGTTATATAATTTTTTGAAAACTATTTGATTCCAAGCACTTCTTTCAATTTCTTTTAAAAAATCATTAATATTAACGGCTTCCACCATTGACAAAACGGTTTCGAAACCGTTTTTTATATTGTCATCAAAAAGTTCTGTAGATATATCATGTTTCTTACAACACATCCCCATACTCATCATGTGTTGAGTTATACAGAATATTATAACTTGAAATGTCAAACGTTCTACAGCTTTTTCTTCAACAACATCATTATTTATCACATAGTTATGATACATTTCTGGAAGGAAGTCCTTTAAGTAGATTGGATTTGTTGTTGTATTGTTCTAAAATACAAGCGATAATTAGATAACTAAAATAATTAAAGGTTTTCAACAGGAGTTAAATAGTATTTTTTATTAATTCTTACCTTTTCATCAGGCTGAGATTCCGACTTTAGATACAATCTTTGACTTCCTACGTCTTGAGTACTCATTCTGAAAAACAGAAAAAATTAGTTCAATTCTTTATAATCAATTTAAAGATAGATATGTCATAAAGCCTTCAGATAGTTGTGTTAGCTAGCGGAAATAATTGTATTTTTAGTCTTACCTTTATGAAAAGAGAACTCTTAGTAGTTGCAATGGAAGATGTAGTAGATAGATGTTGCTCCTTTGCTCACTGTTGTTGAACTGGATGCTCTCTGTCTGAAACCGTTGTCTCTTATATAGGTAAACGTGTGAAAATAAATGTTTTATTCCCGCGAAAGCATTGGTTTCTATTCGCGTGAAAATAACTTTTTTATTCCCGCGAAAGCATTGGTTTGTATTCGCGTGAAAATAAAATTTTTATTCCCGCGAAAGCAACGGTTTCCATTCGCGTGAAAATAAATTATTTATTCCCGCAAAAGCAATGGTTTCCATTCGCGTAAAATTAAATTTTTATTCCCGCAAAAGCAACAGTTTCCATTCGCGTGAAAATAAAATGTTCATTCCCGCGAAAGCAATGGTTTCCATTCGCGTGAAAATAAATTATTTATTCCCGCGTAAGCAACGGTTTGTATTCGCGTGAAAATAAATCATTTATTCCCGCGAAAGCATTGGTTTGTATTCGCGTGAAAATAAATTATTCATTCCCGCGAAAGCAATGGTTTCCATTCGCGTGAAAATAAATTATTTATTCCCGCGAAAGCAATGGTTTGTATTCGCGTGAAAATAAAATGTTTATTCCCGCAAAAGCATTGGTTTGTATTCGCGTGAAAATAAAATGTTTATTCCCGCAAAAGCATTGGTTTGTATTCGCGTGAAAATAAATTATTCATTCCCGCGAAAGCAATGGTTTCCATTCGCGTGAAAATAAATTTTTTATTCCCGCGAAAGCAACGGTTTCCATTTGCGTGAAAATAAACTATTTATTCCCGCGAAAGCAATGGTTTCCATTCGCGTGAAAATAAATTTTTTATTCCCGCAAAAGCAACAGTTTCCATTCGCGTGAAAATAAAATGTTTATTCCCTCGAAAGCATTGTTTTGTATTCGCGTGAAAATAAAATGTTTGTTCCCGCGAAAGCAACGGGTTCCATTCGCGTGAAAATAAATTATTTATTCCCGCGAAAGCATTGGTGTTCTTCCGTAAAAACAATGTTTCATTAATTTAACCTATATGATAAATGGCACGATTTCAGCTATATAAGAAGCACTATTTTTACACAGAAAGCAGTCACTTCAACATTAGCAACTGAAGGAGCAAGATCTACTACAACATCATCTACTACAACTGCTAGAAGGACTTTCTATTTGGAGGTAAATCAACTTGATGTACTATTGAGTATAAATTTAATTTTTTATCGATTTAGATACTAACAGCAGTATGATATTGAGTAAATATATATATATATGTATATATATCTTCAAATTGGTTTGAAAAAGAAATCAAAAAATCATAACATGGATTTTTACTTTATCTTTTAGAATGTCGACACAAGTCAATACAAAACAACTGAAGAATAAAGAACCAAAACCTTCACAAGATAAGAAGGTGATTGATGACAATGTACTTCTTCAACGCACTACGATTCCCTTTCAAAGCACTAGTCTGAATACTCTGGCAACTCTCATCATCAAAAGTGCCTCTCTGTTAAGTACTCTATCTCCAGCTTCCAGAAGAAACATTGAAAACATAGTCAAAGTTGAAGAGTTACCAATTTCTACAGTTATGCAGGTGTTAACCGTCGAGTTCCATGATGAAACGAACTGCACCATCATCTACAACTATAAAAAGGATGGAAAGATAGTTAGAGTGAAGAGCACTATTCCATTAGCAGCAGGATTACTTGTTAATGAAGCTTCGCAAATAAGACCACTGGTTTTGATCTACATGGGTGTTGAAAAGACTGGAAAAGCAATTTTCCGTGCTGCTACAGAAACAGGAACTACTTTGAGGTGTAAGAATGCGTTTGATGTATTACCAGAAAAAAGTATGCGACAAATCAATGCTTATTTCGAGGTAGCTAATCTTCAGGATTTCCCAACAGATAGTGTCATATGTTTCCAAAACCCTGAAGTTATAACAAAATCTGACAGGCGATGGAATGGAAATGAAGAGACTCTTCTAGTTCAATACAGAAGTGTTGTAGATGAAGAATTACTGATCGGAGATATGCGCATTCCTCATCAAATAGCTTCTGCTGTGACATCGGAAAGATTTGGAGTTATTCTGTTCAAGGGTCTGAGTCGAAACGCAGACAATTCAATTTTCTACAGCATCAGTGTACTCGCAGCTCATCAAGCCTTCGTCCAAGCCTCGGAACTGACTGATAATCCAAAATCTGAGGATTTTCTCAACCACTTCGATGATGCTGAAAAAGAAAACTGTGGAGAACAAACTCTCGAGAAGCTAATCTATAACTCAAGGGATTCATATCACTATAGGTAAGTTTTATTAATTTTTACCTTAATTTTAAAAAAGTTGATTTGTGAAAATTTTGTGTATTCTTACAATGAAAAACCACTTAAAATGATAAATTTGTGAACATTTTTGTAAAACATTTTTAAATTATATATATATATTTCGAATTAAAAATGGATTTTGTTGTGTCATCAGTGTATTTTTTTACATAAAAGTTGGAAAAATAACAAAAGGTGATAATTATTTTACAAAAATGTTTAATTTTTCACATAAATGACCAACTCATAAACATTTTTTTGTAAAACATTTTTAAGTTATATATATTTCGGATTAAAAAAAAGACTTTTTTGTGTAATCAGTGTATTTTTTTTACATAAAAGTTTCAAAAATAACAAAAGGTTATAATTATTTAACAAAAATGTTTAGTTTTTCACATAAATGATCAATTCATAAACATTTTTTGTAAAACATTTTTAAATTATATATATTTTTGATTAAAAAAAAGACTTTTTTGTGTAATCAGTGTATTCTTTTAGCTAGAAGTTGAAAAAAAATCACAAAAGGTTATTATTATTTGACAAAAATGCTTAATTTCTCACGTAAATAACACGTTTTATCACATAAATGGATAATTCATGAGCGTTTGTTGTAAAACATTTTTAAAATTATATATATATATATATTTTTATATTTATATATTCCGGATCCAGATGAAAAAAAGGACTTTTTCGTGTGTAATCAGTGTGTTTTTTACATAGAAGTTGAAAAAATAACAAAAGTTTATAATTATTTTACATTAATTTTAATCATGCTATACTAATACATCACTTTTTATTTTAGTCCATTATATCGTAAAAAGAAAACAGAGTAAAGAATTTTCCCTAAAAAATAATGAGCTGAATGATGTAACTCAGTGAGTTATTTTCCTGTTATATATAATGTAAACTATCTAATGTAGCTAAGAGTAAAATTTAAATTCGGTAAAATTTATTTATATAATTAATAACTTTTGTATTTTAGTCAATTATTGGATCAAAAAGAATACGGAATACAAGAATTCCTCTCTGAGGCTAATAATATATCAGTAGAACATCAAAGAAGATATTGTTCAAGAAAAGTGCTTTGTAACCATTGATATCGTAAGCTATAGTAGTTTGTATTACACAAAATTTACTATAAAACAGTTTTATGAATGTAAAAACTGGATATGGTATTTTCTATTACAATTATTTACCTGTAAAGTTTATTCACCTAGAGAGGTAATTTGGTGATTTATTGACAGTTTTTAAAAAAGTTAAAAGTACAAAAAAATTAAAAAAATATCGAAAACTATATATTTCAATGATTATTTTTTAAAAAGTTCAAAAAAACCAAAAGAAACCATGTAATAAAGCGCTGTTTTGAAACATAAAAAATTTAAAAGGATTGTGTAGGATAAAATTCTCACTCAAAAAATTATTGAAAATTGAATGAAATAAAAGAATATTTTCCCAAATACCAAAGTTTTTTAAATATAAAGTGAAAATCTCTATATATATTGTTTTTAAAATAATATCGAAAACGATATATTTCAATGATTATTTTTTAAAAAGTTAAAAAAAGGAAAAAAGTCATATAATAAAACCTTGTTGTGAAACATAAAAAATTTAAAAGGAAGGTGTAGGATAAAATCCTCACTCAAAAAATTATTGAAAATTGAATGGAATAAAAGAATATAAAGTGAAAATCTCTATATATATATGTATTTTTTAAAAAAATATCGAAAACTATATATTTTAATGATTATTTTTTTTAAAAAGTTGAAAAACAAAAAAAACTTTGTAATAAAACCCTGTTTTAAAACATAAAAAATTAAAAAGGATGCTGTAGGATAAAACCTTCGCTCAAAAAATTAATGAAAATTGAATGGAATAAAAGAATATTTTACCAAATACCTCATTTTTCTTATAAATATATTGAAAATTGAATGGAATAAAAGAATATTTTACCAAAATACCGCATTTTTCTTGTAAATGTATAGTAAACATTTCTAAAATATTGTTGATGAAATTTACTGGAAAATGGTTTCAAGTGTGTCAAAGACTAAATATGATGTTTTCATTGAAATGTTTATTTTCAAAAGATCCATATAATATCATTGAATCAATTAGTCAAGTTTAACACTCAAATTCTTTATTATCAAGTAGGCTTAATGTTTCTATTGCGATTAATTCTCAAATATTGTAAACTTGAACTATCTAGAGGAGTAATTTGTCGATTTTGATGTGTTTTTTTCTTTTAAAAAAATTATTATGTAATACCACATACTTCAGTTCTAATTCGTTTTGAACAATTTCATGGGAGACAAAGAATAAAAAAAGTTACATTGATTTAGTTTTTAGAATTAAAGTTGCTATCGAAAATGGTTTGTTCTTGAATGAGTAAATCCATAACCTCCTCATCATCATGACAGAAGTTTTCTGATGATTGCATTTTGAAAAACAAATTACATTGATTTAGTTTTCAGAATTGAAATTGCCATCGAAAATGGTTTGTTCTTGAATGGGTAAATCTATAGCCTTCTCATCATCATGTCTAAGTTTTCTACCCCAATATCTCCAACCTCTCAGAGATAGAGATTGTTCTGTTTAAAAAAATAATGGAAATTGTATATACAAATGATTGTTTTGAAAAAATGGTAAATTTTTGAAAAAAATTCAAAAGGAAAATGCAGGATAAAACCCTCACTCAAGAAACTAATTTTGTATGATAGGTTGCTTACCTAACAATAAGAAAATAATGAATAATGTATATTTAAGCAATTATTGAAAAAATTAATGAAAATTGAATAGAATAAAGGAAATATTTTACCAAATACCCTGTTTTTTTTGTAAAGATATACAAACAGATAAAAATTAACCATTTAAAGGGTGATTTTTTTTTTGCAAAAAAATAATAAAAATTCAATGAAATGAAAGAATATTTTACCAAATACCCTGTTTTTTGTAAATTTGTACAATTAGATGAAATTTAACCATTTAGAGGTTGATTTGTTTTTGTAAAAAATTAATGAAAATTGAATAAAATGAAAAAATATTTCACCAAATACCTCTTTTTTGTAGATGTAAACAAATAGATGAATATTTAACTTTATCCATTTTTTTTCCATTTGGGATCATGTTTTGAAGGTTTTCAAGATAGTTTTTTTTAGTAAAAGCTTATGCATTGATTGTCATTACAAGTTGTAGTGTTTGGTATTATTTAATATTTACTGACTCTAGCTATATGATATGAAATTTTCCCTACTTATTACACAATAAATGTATATATTCACATATTGTTTCATTTTTAATCACTGTATTTATTCAATGTAGATATATCTCCTCTCTTTCCTCTCTCTCAAGATATCATATGAGTCGAATTACAAAAAATTATCAAAACTTAAATGCCATACATTCAAAATCTAGATGCCCTATGAGTTAGAGTTATGTATATAATTATGTAAAAAATTATCAAAACTTGAATGCCATACATTCAAAATCTATATACCATATAAGTTCAAATTAAGTAAAAAAATAATCAAAACTCAAATGCCACTTAAATGCCGCTCAAATGCCACTCAAATGCCTCTCAAATGAAATACAATATAAACTCGGCGAATTCATCCAACGTCGTAACTCATTGCATAACCCCCAAGGTCAGATCCACAAAAAAACACTTGGTAGGAAGATCTGCTCATATATTACTACTTACAACTCTTCATTTTTATACAATACTCAAATCCCCCAATCTAAATCACGCTACAAATCGTAATAAAAACAACACTTGCGCAATAAATAGTTAATCATACAATTACAAAATAAATAGCAACAAAAACTGGTGCAAAAAATTACCCAGGTTTTCATACTATGTTCATAAAATAATCAAACCCATGCATCTAAATAAACATACAAATCACAATTTGAACAGACCCTGCACAGTAAAAGCTTAGTTCAAATATTAAAAATTGTAACACCTGAAGCAAAATTATGCCGATTCTTTAACAAGACCAAAATCAAGCCCAGTTAGTAGTCTGTGAATAGACCAAAAACAGGCTTAGATGATAGTCTGCAGGTGGACAGAAAACAGGCCTGGTAGATAGCTGAAGGACCGAAAACAGGCCCAGTTGATAGTCTGTCTGCAGGTGGACCGAAAGCAGGCCCGGTAGATAGTTGAAAGACCGAAAACAGGCCCAGTTGATATTTTAAACTCTTATTACGATTTTACTTGCCGTGTAATGAACCGCCACCTTTAGTCGCAGTAATATAGGCAGAGGCTTACTTCGCAACAAACTAATAGACTCTGTTAATTTGCAGTGTCAATAGACTTGCCCGGCTAAACTAGTGCTAGTGCAGTGACTACTATCAGACGTAGATTTTTATAACTGCCACGTGGTAGAGTGGGTGCAGAGGCCTATTTAGCTACAAGCTCTATCTCCAATTAATTCCAGCGCTACTACTAACTTAAAAACTTGCCCAGTTAAACTAGTCTATGTAGTTACCACTTACTATGAGACATAGATTTTATAACTGCCACTAGTAGAGTGGTTGCAGAGGCTTACAGATACCATTGAGAGAAGCAGAATTGTTTAAAGTATGAGCAAAACTTTATTCACGGGCAACTCTGCCACAAATAAAAATAATTCAATCTTATGCAGTAGTAGTACTCAAAATTACGTGTCTGATTGGACAAAATTTAATAGGTCAACTACCTACGTTTTTACACAACCTCTGACAGGAAATATTTGCTCGAGAACTAATTAAACGATGTTTATAATAATTTCTAAACATCCACAACACCAATTAGTTGTAACTTGTAATAATAATAAAATAATAATATTTAATAGAACATAATTACAACGATGGAACATTATACAACAATGCAAAGAGTAGATTACATTAGACATTCTATACAGCGTTCGCTATTGATGACTTATGGCAATGGATTCCGGTCTGTTACCACGGACATCCACTAATCTCGAGTATTCTACCTCTCTCCAGAGGGGACACTGTGCTAACCGACAGTGACAACTGTGCAGGGTAACCAAATTATCCGGTAAGGCAAGAGCCCATGGCTCAAACAAACAGTACCGTGTAGTGCTTGTAATAATGGCTTTATTCTATAAGGCAGTCCTGAGGGTAATTATTCCTCTAGGGTTAGCAATATAAGAGCATATGCCATGGCAACATAGGAATGAATGCAAAGAGTAACACAGTGTGCTCTCCTTTTATAGGAAAGCTGATAAGTACAAAACATATAACAATCATAGCACAGGAGACAGATTAGCCAATACAATTGATTATATAAATAAGTAGCCAATCAATAATGCAGTATGGTTAATTAAAGGAGGTGCCAAGTGGCTAAGGGCAGAGTCCTTTCTCCTTATTGTCCAATCAGTAGTTCTGTAAGGCTCCCAGGCTGTATATAGAGTTGGGTCCATGAAGCTGGCAATCTAAGGGTAGGTACTTCCTGTTCTCGACCTTGACTAAGCTCCTACATACTTTTGAAGATCCTCATCTATGTCGACCATCTTGTGCTGGCCCAGTACAGCTATCTCGGGTCGGTAGGGGTCACTACCGGCCCTGCAGGGGTCACTACCGGCCCTGTTCACTATGCCACCGGCACAGTAGGACTTTCCACCCAAACAGCTGTTAACCGAACGCTTTGGGTGAAAGTCTAGCGCATTGTCTCGCAAGGTTCTAGAGTAAACGACCTGTTCACTACTAGTGTGCTTCAAAATCTACAACATACCTCTCTCCATTAAAGTCATAGCCTGGCTTTAATAAAAGAATATCACGAGCAGATATGTGTGGGGGTAACACTTGTACCCAAATTAGATATATGTAGTTAAGTGTGATGTCGAACCGACATCTTGACGAGGCTGTTAGCTGGGTCAAGACATGTGGGTCGAGGGAAAGCCAACCGTTTTACCAGGTCTGGCGAGGGAAGGGCAGGAAAGTGTTCCTGGTACTGCTGGTTGGAATCTTCGCCGGCACGTATTAAGTGGCAATAGGCTTCTCCGTATCTGGTCGGAGGTCCCACATTCCGTTGTGGCCGGCTCATGGGGTTCGCCATGGGAGCTTCCACAGTAAGATGAGGTGTCGAATCCGGGGTCAGTGGTGGAGGTTGTGTGGCGGCTGGAGGCGGCTCGGGTAAGTCTATTGGATTCTCTTCCATGGGTACCGGCCTGGTGACTTGGGGGAATTCCGGCAAGGCAGGGAGCGGAAAGTATTCAGGCTCCACGGGTTCTCATGGCCTCCTTTTCTTCCGGGTGGCACCCCTCATGTTGGGTCTACGGTTGGGTTCAAGCGCTGCTGGGGCTTGACCCCGGGGGTTGGTGCAGGGGTAGTAAAGCTTCAGGTTACAACCATTCTGCACGGATCTCTGGCCATGCCTCATAATAAGGTATGTATGATTGTGGTAGGCCTCCTCAATCTCAAATGGCCCGACAAACTTTGGTTGGAGCTTGGGATTCTCTCCTTTTCTTCGTCTGCAATTTAACAGCCATACTTGTTCTCCTGATGCAAAGGTGGTGGGTTCCTCCCCTTCGTCTGTTCTGATTTGGGTCTGCTCCTCCCGTAAGGCGTGGTGTACTTCCTCTAGTCTTTCTTGTCTTCTTTCTAGGCGTGCACAGGGAGCTGGTCTGGTAACGGAGGGTGACAGGTGATTTGATTGGGTAGGCGGAGTTCTCGACCCATCATGAGGAAGTTCGCCGTCTCTCCGGTCACTGTAAGGGGTGTGGCTCTAAAAGCACGTATGAGTTGTGGCAACAGCAGATCCCATTTTTTGGGCTGTCTTTTCAGCAGTAGGGACTGCAAGGAATCACCTAATACTCGGTTATTCCTTTCTACCACCACGTTAGCTTGTGGGTGGTATGGGGTAGTCCTAGTTTTGTCTACGTTCCATAGGGCGCATAGTTCTTGCATCAGGCTACTCTCAAAGTGGGCCCCCTGATCCGTATGGATTTGCTCAGGGATTCCAAAATATGAGAACACTCTTTCGTCGAGGGCAGTGGCAACTACAGGCGCAGTTGCGTCAGGCAAGGCTATTGCGTCTTGCCAGCGGGTAAAATGATCCGTCAGAACTAAGATCCAATGATTTCCTCTTGCCGTCTCCGGCAGTGGTCCAACCAGGTCAACTGCTAGCTTTTGCCAGGGGCGGCCAGCGTACATGCGTTGCCTGTTGGGGTTAGGGCGGACTCCTCCCGTCTTTGCGTGCTGGCAGCCCTCGCAACTCCGTACGAGGCGCCTGACGTCAGCATATACTCCTGGCCAGTACCAGGTGAGTAATAGTCTCCGTTGGGTACGGGTGACCCCCTGGTGTGCCAGTTCATGAATTTGCCACATGGTGGCTCCTGGCAGTCCCGGAGGGCAGAGGGCGCACCACCGAGACTTCTTTTTGACCGCTACTTGGATCTCTAGTACACCGTTAGGCCTGATTCTCATGGCCGATTGTCGGCGGGCTAGGGTCCGTAGCTCACTGCTTCCCAGTTCTAGTTGTTCTTGCGTCAGGGCGTGATTCCCTAAGACTGTTGCATACATGATGGCCACTTCCTGTCGGCCTTCCTGCTGTGCTTTAACCAAGGTTGAGTCTGGGGTGGCTGCACTTGGGTGACCTATAGCCGACACGACGTTGCTGGGGGAGAGGGTTGTTTTCTCTTGGGAGGGAGTCAGTTCTTCTGCTACTTCATCCTTAGTGGGACCACCGTCCCTTTCCTGGATGTGTTGGCACCGACGGCCGGTGTCCGGGCAGCGTCTGCTCAGCCCGTCGGCATTGCCATGGTGCGAACCCTTTCGATGTTCAATTGAATACTGGAATTCGGAGCGAATTTCCAGCCATCTGGCCACCTGACTCGTCGGTTCTCTCTTCCGGCAAAGCCATAGCAGTGAAGCATGTCGGTCCTTAGCTTAAACTTCTGTCCGTACAGGTATGGCCAAAAATGCCGTACAACCTTCACTACTGCCAGGAGCTCCTTCCTGGTGACGCAGTAGTTGCGTTCTGCTGAGCCCAGCGTTTTGCTGTAGTACGAGATCACCCTTTCACGACCATTTTGGATCTGAGATAGGACAGCCCCCAGGCAGTCATTACTAGCGTCGGTGTCCAATATGTACGACCCTTGGGGTTCAGGGTAGCCTAAGATGGAAGCCGTAACGAGGCTCTTCTTTAAATGGGTAAATGCCTGTTCCTGCTCTGGGCCCCACTCCCATGAAGCGTTCTTCCCTGTGAGTCTGGTGAGGGGTTTGGCTACTGTTGCAAAGTCTGATAGGTACTGGCGGTAGTACCCTACCGTCCCTAAGAAGGCTTGGAGATCTGTCAGGTCTCAAGGGGAGCTCCAGTTGGCAACGGCAGCGACCTTATCAGGGTCTGTAGCTACCCCTTGCTCACTGACGATGTGTCCTAAGTAGCGGACTTGCTTCTCTAGTAAGTCGCAATTTGTCTGACTTCAGTTTGAGTCCCGCCTGTCGTAACCTGTGAAGGACTTCAGCCAACCGCTCTAGGTGAGTGGCAAAGTCTGGAGAGATGACTATGATGTCATCTAAATAGAGGAGCAAGGTTTTCCAGTGCAACCCCCAAAGTACCTTCTCCATTAACCTCTGGAAGGTGGCTGGTGCTGAGGTGAGGCCGAACGGCAACACCTTCCATTTGTAGAGCTCTGCTCGAGTAGAGAACGCCGATTTCTCGCTGGCGTCCTCATCTAGGGGTACCTGCCAGTAACCACTGACGAGATCTAATGTGCTGAAGTATTTACTCCCAGCGAGGGCATCCAGGCTTTTGTCTATCTGGGGCAAGGGATGAGCATATAGTTGGGTTACCTAGTTGAGCCGGCGGTAGTCGATGCAAAACCGCCATGACCCATCTTTCTTTTTGACAAGGACACGCGAGAACTCCATGCTCCGGTGGGGGGCTCTATCAGGCCTTTGTTCAGTAGGTGGGTGACTTGTCTTTCCGCCTCTTCTTCCTTTTGGGGTCCCAGCCGGTGAGGGGGTTGACGGATAGATTTGGCGCCTGGTAGGAGGGGGATGCTGTGTTCAGCCAAATTGGTGCGCCCTATGTCATGATCTCCAGCACTAAAGGTGGTCCCATACTGTCCCAACAGCTGGGCGAGGTGCCTGGCCTCTTGGTTGCTTTTGCAGTTTGACAGGGCTCTTTTGTACAGGTCCTCTAGGTGGACGGGCACTGTTGGTACCGAGTCCGGGGTTGCAGGGTGCTCTGTGTCCATTTGTTGGAGGGAGTCCAGAGAGGGACAGTGCGCCGGGTCCAAGAGGGTATATCGCCCAATAGTCTGTCCGGCTTTCAATTCCAATGGTTGATCGGTTGGGTTCATGCACCGCACAATTATCCGCCCCTGTCCATCTGGATGGTTGATGCTGGTAGCCAAGGGGGGAGCATCTGGGTAACCTTCCACCATACCCAGGGGTCCATGATTCTTGGAGTTTACTCGTCCCACCAGTGTTGCTTCTGAACACAGAGGGATAGTGACGGCTCGTACTACTCGTACCTTATTGACCAGTAGTCTACCCTGCTGGTCTGTACACTGCAGAGGGTGACCATTCACCGTTGTCCTTGCCTCCTGAGGGTGTAACTGACACCGTTGAGAGAGGCAGAATGGTTTGCCTAGTATGGCGTCTCTACTCATTCGTCCCACCGTGAAGGTGACATCCATTTTTACCTCCCTCAGGCAGATGGAGATCGTCACGGTGCCTAAGTTGGGTACTTTCGAACCATCCGTCATAATCCCGTACGGGGGTCCTGCTCGTAGGGTACTTTTGACGGTGGGGGACAGAGTTTGGAAGACCTGTTGTGACAAGAGGTTGAGAGTACAGTCGGCGTCCACTAGCACAGAAATGGGATGGCCTTCTATTCTTCCTGGAAGGAAGTAGAGTACTGTTGGTTGGCGACTGCCGGGGGCTCTCCGAAGGGTTCCAGGTTTCTCTGAGGCATGGGTGGTCTGTGCAGGATACCCGTGCGACTTATTCCATGGAACCAGGGGTCGGTACTTCGGTAATGTAGAGTGGGTTTGCTTCAATAGTACGGGGTTATGCCGTTCCACTCGTTTGAGCAGTTCCTCATTGTGGCGAGTCGGTAGCCGCGGCTCGCTGGCCATTGGTCTTGGGGGAGTACTTGTTCCATCCCTCGGTCTCTTCATAGAGGGTTTGTGGTTGGAGGGCAGTCGCCTCTCTCCAGCAACAGGTCGTTCCTCTCTCCTTTGTGGAGACGTCGGGATGGAGGCATCTTCTCTTATAGGGGCGCAAGGGTTTTCCGTCAACTCTATTTGTGTTGAGTGAACGCTATCATTCAGTGGTCGCCGGTGTCTGTCGGTACAAGGTAGCACATGTCCATCAATAATGAACTTGGAGTCTGGAAACCGTAGGGCACACTCGTGAAAGGTGAGGAACGGCATGCTGATTATAGCTTCTTCATTAATGTCGCTAACGACGAATTTAACGCTCTTCCTCAGCCCTTGTAACTGCAAGTTCACTTGCAGTGTACCAAAAAAGGGAATCCTTGACCCGTCAGCCATAAGTCCATGTGCATCGCTATGTTGCAACGTGTCTTTTACTGGCTGTGGCAGTTGCTGTACAAGTGTCTTGACAGCAAGTTAGTTGTGCAGCCTTTGTCGATTAACAGGGTTGCTGGTCGACCGGCCACTCTTCCAGCCAGGAAGTAGCTGGCCTGATAGGGTCGCTCCAATGGTGGGACGGTTGCTTGCACTCTTCTCGGGATTTTTCCACTCTTTCCTAGGGTTCCAGGACTGTATGGGGTGTCAGGAGTTGTCCGACTGCAGTCAGCTACCGGTGTAGGTAGCATTTCCAACGGTGGAAGGGAAGCTGCTTGCCTGATTGCGGTCAATGACCGCAGCTCTTCAGTCAGAAGCTTCAAGCGGTCCACAACTGTGGCCATGGGATCCGGGTTTGCAGGTGCGGGAGCGCAGTGTGGCTGCCGCGCTGGAGTGGTGGTGGAGACAGGCGGGGACGGGCTCTGGGCAACCGTCCCTCTCTCCTTCTCTTCCTCCTCGTCGGTATCCTCTTCCACCAGCCGTACATGAGCCTGGCGTTCTTCAAACGGTGTCTTTATCTGCATGTACTCGTTGCCGGCCCTGACTGCTTGAGCTACGTCAATGGGCTGCATGGCCAACAAGTGTCTTTGCAGGTAAGCGTTTCCGACTGTGGTGCTGAAGATATCCAGCTTCATCCTCTGCATGGGTCGCTGAGGTAGATCAGCATACGCAACGCGCACTAGGCGCTCCACTTCACTTGCATGCTCTTGGAGCGACGTCTTGTGTTGGAGGCGTAGGCTGGTCAGCCGGGACATAGCTTCCCTGGGTGTTAGCCCAAAACGTGCTCGTAGTGCAGTAAAGACACCCTGCAGATGTGGAGGCTTCCCACAGTCCAATGTTTTACCTTGTAATGCATCTCTCAGGTACAACATGGCCATGTTCTCTGGCCAATCGTTCATCTCGGCTACCTCCATGAATCTAGTGATAAAGTATTCGACGTCTCCTTCGCCGTCGAACTTTGGAGCCTTTAGCCTAGCTGGTGCATTTTCTTGGTTGGGCCTCATCATAGCCGTCAATGCTTTGGTCAATCTGTCAACTGCTGTAGCTTCTGGGTTTCCAACGGGTGCTCGACCGGCGCTGCGTGCTCTCTGGGTAGCCATTCTTTGCAGATAGAAGAGTGATCTCAACTCAGATCTAGGAAATGGTCAGTACAACTGGATCCCGGGCCGGTATAGGTGAGATCCGGGCCGGTAGCAGCGTTTCCAGTGGCTCTAGCAGATCTAGGGATTAGTCCAATGGATACTGTGGCAGTATCTGGCACTCCGTTGCTTGTAACAACCGTTACGAAACTTCTTGTACTGCTGCAGGGCGGAGCAAGCTCTACGAGCCTACAGGCAGTAGTGTAGGGACACTGTAAATGGATACAGTGCCGGGGTCACTGTTACCAGCTGAGTAACATTCCAAGCTGAATAACCTTTGGTAGCTGAGTCTGTATAGCTGATACACGACTCTCTCTTCTTTCTGCACAGTGCCGGTATCTCTATGTCCAGGGCGGAGCGAACTCTACGAGCCTGTAGAAGATACGGTAGCGTCTGTACTGGACTACTGCAAACGGAGCAAGCTCTACGGTTGATGCAGACAGCCTTTAGTAGTGGATACTGTGCCGGGATAGCTGCTTCAGGGCGGAGGGCCTCAACGAGCCGGCAGAGAAATCCGGTAGTATCTCGTGTCGATTGCTTCTTCAGATCTACTACTTCTGTAGATCAATATTCTTCTCCTCTCTCCAGATCTACACCCGGTAGATCACTTCTCCTTCTTCAGTGGTAGCTGGCCTGCAGTGCATTTGCAGGGCTAGAGGGTAGCGTGAAAGAGCACAGAGTGGGAAGGTACCGTTTATCCCACCGCTGCCACCAATGCAATGGATTCCGGTCTGTTACCACGGACATCCACTAATCTCGAGTATTCTACCTCTCTCCGGAGGAGACACTGTGCTGGCCAACAGTGACAACTGTGCAGGGTAACCGAATTACCCGGTAAGGCAAGAGCCCATGGCTCAAACAAACAGTACCGTGTAGTGCTTGTAATAATGGCTGTATTCTATAAGGCAGTCCTGAGGGTAATTATTCCTCTAGGGTTAGCAATATAAGAGCATATGCCATGGCAACATAGGAATGAATGCAAAGAGTAACACAGTGTGCTCTCCTTTTATAGGAGAGCTAACAAGTACAAAACATATAACAATCATAGCACAGGAAACAAATTAGCCAATACAATTGATTATATAAATAAGTAGCCAATCAACAATGCAGTGCGGTTAATTAAGGGAGGTGCCAAGTGGCTAAGGGCGGAGTCCTTTCTCCTTATTGTCCAATCAGTAGTCCTGCAAGGCTCCCAGGCTGTATATAGAGTTGGGTCCATGAAGTTGGCAATCTAAGGGTAGGTACTTCCTGTTCTCGATCTTGACTAAGCTCCTACATACTTTTGAGGATCCTCATCTATGTCGACCATCTTGTGTCGGCCCAGTACAGCTATCCCGGGTCGGTAGGGGTCACTACCGGCCCTGCAGGGGTCACTACCGGCCCTGTTCATTATGCCACCGGCACAGTAGGACTTTCCACCCAAACAGCTGTTAACCGAATGCTTTGGGTGAAAGTCTAGCGCATTGTCTCGCAAGGTTCTAGAGTAAACGACCTGTTCACTACTAGTGTGCATCAAAATCTACCACATTATTTTACCAATACGTTCGCTTTGATGCTATATAACTACTGAGACAACTTAGCAGCATCATTACTGAGCGGCTACCACTAGCAGCAACATGTTCTTGCTATAAGTGCAGCTTTTCATGCAGAGGTCTCCGAGAGTTGGCAAAGCATGAGCGAGTCCACCGAGGAAGAGATCGTTGTATAGCCTGCGATGTCCACTTCAGTGTCAAGAGGGGGGGCTGAGCATAAGTGCCTTTTCCACAACGGCCCTTTTCAGGGCCACCAACCATTACTTCAGAGTTGAATTGTTCTAGCCCTTGGTTTGCATCAACATTCCAGAGCAGATTTACTTCACACCTGGTGCCCACAAAAGGGTACTTCACAGATTCTCTTTGTAACTAGTGGCAACTGAATGACAGTTGGAACCAGAAGAACCTCGTCCTTAGACTCCATGACAGAGATCTGCTCCTGTACTGCTACTACCAAATCATCTGACATATACAGAGCCCACCGCTCAAAAAAACTACATGGAGTGTGGTTTGAATAACTGCTTTATTCCTCACCACCAGCGTACTAGTGTGGCTATCCACTAGGGTGATCGGCAATGCATGAATGAATGAATGCAATGAATATATATGATTCCAGCCATTTTATAAGTAAGCTGGCATGAAGTGATTATCGTAGTATTATATAAAAGTAAAGATACAGGAAGTTATTACACGAATCAAAATACATATATAAATACTAGACGAATCATACAGTGCATAAGAATTAAAGGTGATTGGCACCAAGTCGCTAAGGGCGGAGTCCTATCTCCTATTTTCCAATCACTGGTATCTGCAGGCTCCAGGGCTGCAGCAAGCTCGTGGTTACCCTATTCGTGATTCTGAGGAAGGTTACTTCATGTTCTCACTCTAGAGTAGGATCATAGATAGTTTTGCAGGTCCTCTACTATGACGGCCATGATAGACCGGCCCATTGTCACTGTACCGTGTTGATAATGGCTCAATACCGGCCCTGAAGGAGTCAATCCCGACCATGCATGCTGTGCTACCAGCAAGTAAGGATTACATTACCACAGCATCTTTCCAATGGTTGTGGGTGCAACTTTAGCTCACTGGTCTGGAGTGTGGAGTGGTAAACAACCAGTTTTCACTGCCTTTCATCAAAATCTACCACAATATTATGCATGTTTTAGTTTGAAAAAGTCACTAGTTTCACCTTTTTTTACTTGCTCGGTATTATTGTAGTAAAATTTCATATACCGAGTCTGTAAACGGTAAATTTCACAGACCTGGCTAAGATATGGTTTTTATTTGAAACTCTCAAACAATTTGTCCTATGTGACTGCAGGTAATGGGTAAGAGGGAACGCCTTTCTACAGGGCTCTGGCTTTTCATATACAGTGGAAGTCCGACTTGGTTTCACTTGTTACTGTCTGGTCAGTACTCGTTAGTTGATAGCAAAGTAAACACAACTTTCAGCAGAGCTATCCACTGCTTAAATCCAGCTTGGTACAGTTCGGTAAAGCTAGGTGCGGCTTGGATATAGTGTTGCAATACTATGTAGTAGTAGTATTGGACAGACAATAGTCTTACCTTGTTGTCTCTCATACACCGTCTAGTGGCTGTTCGGTAAAGGTCGTGGTCAAACCCCTTACAATATTTTTTTACAAGAAAGCCAAGCCCATCACCTATGTATTCTGTTGGGGGAACTCTTGAATATTTTGACCAATTTCATCTTTATCATGTTAGCTTGAAAGTCTATTGAATCATAAATGATAACAACAGCACATGTGCCAATCTTTTGGGCTTGTGCTACATCCGTGTTGAGTTGGATAAAACCAATTGTAGGCAAAGGGTAAGCCACTGGAGTCCTACGCTGTGTTGATTGAGGCAGTGGCTGAACGAGCTCACATGAACATGTTGAGGGTCGTGGGGAGTGTATTGGTGATAGGGGATGAGGCCCTGGGTAAAGTTTTGGTGCCAAGTATCAAAGTTTTAACTGTAAATCGACTCTGTAGCGGATGGTATGTGCACTAGGGTGACTCACTTTGGTGAAGGTTGGGTGCGGCAATTGGGGGAAAGAAGGAAGGGTAGGCAATGAAGCGGCAGAGTCAACACTGTGGGGCAAGGGGTGACACAGGGAATAGAAAAGCCTATTGCATTATGCAAATATAGGTATGAAATAGTTTCAAATTGAAAGCTTTAATTGACCTGAAAATCAAAGGGTGCATCAACATGCACAACTAGATTACTTTTGCAGCTTTAAGATTAGAAAATTTCTGAGCTCCCAAACTAGGAATAGCTTCATGTCAGCCACAGTTTGGCTCTCAATGTTTAAAAAACTACCATAAGTTAACTCTCAAGTCCCTTTTCACACTGCACAGTAGGTTTCTTGCTAAATCAATCTTCAAATCATTTTACCACTTTAGTATTTACTAATAATACCTGCTCTATCTGCAAAAATTTTCCTGATGATGGTCTGCAAAATATGAGGCACCTGTGAACTGCAAAATTAAACTACAAAGCACAGAACACCTACGATGCCACCTGTTGGTTTTCACACTGTTGGACCCTCTTGTTGCTCGTAAATCTTTGCTCAGCCTCTTTGTATGCAGCTGTGACTTTTTCTTTCATCTGCTCCTCCGTTAACTCCCGTTTTTGGTCCTCAAGCTAATAAAATAAATCCGGTTTGTGAAATGCAAAAAAGTGTCATGTTAGTTACTTTCAAAACATATGTGGGTATTGTACAGAAATAAAGATATTATTTGACGATACACAACATGGAAATCCTTAAAAAAAATACAATCAAAACCTTTTGTTGGTCTAAGAGGTTTCTAAAATTTCGTAGAGCAAAATTTCATGCTAATACCACATTTTCTCGTAAATGTAATGAAAATAAAAAAACGGTTTTACAGAAGGTGATTTAAAATGATTAAATTCATTTAATGTTGTGTTAAAGAATTCACCTTTGCCATCTGCTCTTTGAAATAGGCATTTGATTTGTTAAACACTGCCTTAACGAGTGATTCCTCGTGTGCCTCTTGTGGTGTACTGATCTTTCCCACAGATCTTTTGGACACAAACTGTAGGTGAAAATGTAGGTTTTCAGCATCAGCGAAGGATTATATGGTAACATTTTGGTTGGTGATGGGCAAAGAAACATACCTCAAAATGAGTAAGAAAATCATCTCTGTTCTTGGTAGCGCTTTCTGGAAGCTCTATAGTCAATTTATGGAACAAAGCTCTTGCTTGTTGTTTAAACTTCAAGCTGACATCTACAGAGCATGTATAATTGATGACGTTAGCACATAACCCCAGAACTCGGTCTCAAGTGAGTAAAAGTTTCTTTAAAAAAGTTTGTGGAAAATACTTTACCATCATCTAGAGCAACTGAACTCACCACCTAGCGTGATGTTTGCAGACACAGACTGTCCTATGACATTTTCACCAGGAAAAGGTAAAGCTTCATTCTCGACAAAACGAAATGCTTGTGTGATTCCTAATGCTGCCTTTTTCATTGTGTCCGACTGTGTGTTCCTAATCTATTAATATGAAATATAGCAATTCAATCATTTTTTATAGCTAAGAAACCTTTCAACTATACTTTGATTTTGGTAAATCGTTTAGATATAACTGAGTTAGTAGAAAAATGGAAGTAAAAAATGATTACTTTGTTGCTGAAAACATTTGTTTTAGAACACTTAACCTTACCACTTTTTCTATGTCCATTGGTTTGTTGGGGTTCCCCCAATCTCTCACAAGAAATATATGCCTTTCAAAGAGTTGTTCGGCGGATTCATCACTAGTGTCATCATCAGCATGGTACACACACAACTGCAAACATGTTGAGAAATCAAAACGGTGAAAGCAATTTATTTTTGAAGTACGCATTGAGAATGTTTGGTTAAAAGATCCATCAATGTAATGAAAACACAACTCTTACACATTGATACACACAAGCATGCTATATGTTTCATTATGAGCTAGGACTTACACCTAATCTGTCATAATCTGTTGCTTTTATGGTTCCTACCACATTTAGAATGTGTACATCTGACAGTTGAAGTCCCAGAAACAGTATCAGATTGTCCAAAGTTGGGGAGCTGTACATTGTATCCTTGCTTCCTTGGCAATCCATTAATACTATAGCTTTCTGTAGAAAGTACAGATGATTGTAGGCGTATTTTAAAATTAAAACGCGTTCAAACTAAAATACAATATACGGATGTTTGAATCAACAATGGAAAAACTTGGTATATGAGTGGTGCTTTTTTGCCTTTTGTGACATGCTGTGTTTGTTTTGCCTACATTCCGATTTGCTACATCATTTTCATTGGTCAGCATTGGCTACAGCAAGTCATATATTGATATCAGTAGTTTAATAAGAGCAGTTCAATTCACCTTGGTTTGGATTGGAGGTGCGATCTGAGAAGTTCATTTGGTTTTTAGTAATGTAGAAGCAGATCTCTGTCATGGAGTCTAAGGACAAGGTTCTCCTTGTTCTAAGTTCAATTTAGTTGGCACTATTGACCATGAGAACCTGTGAGGTACCTTTTTGTGTGCACCAGGTGATATATAATTTGAATGTTTGATTTTAATCTTAATGTTTGCTAAGTATTTATTGTGTAGGGCTTGTTTATATTGCAATTTGCATGTAGATTCAGATGCACGGGTTTGATTATTTTATAAACATGGTGTCAGAACCTGGATACTTTTTGTTGTGCACCTTTTTTTATTGTTATTTTGTAATTGTATGATTAACTGTGCAGGAGTCATTTTTATTAGGGTTTGTATGATGATTTAGATTGGGGGGTTTGAGTATTCTATAAAAATGAAGCGTTGTATTATTGTATTGCTATTGCAAGGTAAGATGTCGACAGAGGAAGATGCGGAGATGATAGTGATGAATGAAAATGATACTGTTGGTGGTACTATGAGTGACATTGTAGATGTTTTGCAGAGTCTGAAACGAAAGGTGCTAATAGTTATGATGACGTTGGTATTCGCCATAAGATTTTGTTTTTTTTGGAGGCGTTACTGAGTTTAGTACATAAGAAAATGCTGTCAAGGGAATACGAAAAGTGAGAACCTCTCTGAATTGAATCATAAATGAAACTATTGCCCGATGACAAACATCGTTTTTATCATGAATGGCAATGCTGAAAGTTTTGACCCAAGGATGAGTTCTCCTTTTACGGTGATGATTTTGGATGCGACTGGTTCAGGGAAGACTCAAGCGAATTTATGAATGATTGAAACTAGTCAGACCATAGCTTGTCCTCCACCGGTAGAGATACATTACTGTTATGGAGCTTATCAAAAAGCCTTTGGCGATGTGCCTGGAGTGATATTTCATGAGGGAATGATAGATATAACGAGAAATTTTCCTAGAGATGGAAAAAAACAGATAGATGATAATTGATCATTTGTGGATTAAGTTTCTGGTAAAACCGATGCCAATGCTTTGCATACAAAACATAGTAATAATTTGAACATAAGTGTCTTTTTTATTGTTTAGAATCTGTTTTTAAAAGAAAATTGCACAATTTCCAATAGTCACCATTTTTTTTTCAAAAACCCCAGCAATGCTTCCTCAACTACGTATTTGGCTCGTCTATGCCTTCCAGAAGGACATAATATGTACACGAGGCCTATGAACAAGCGATGATGAAACCATACTCTTTTGTCAGGATAGACATGACTCAGCAAACAGATGATCATCACAGACTATTGGGAAACTCTACATCGGATCAACCTATGATATTGTAAAGGATTTTGCCGCACCTTTACCAAACAGCTACTAGAGAAGTGTACTTGTTTAGCAATGTAACAGCAATTGCTAATGAGAGCTACTTGTTTACTAGTAGTGGCTCTATTTGTAGATGAGCTATGAGTCAATAAGCTCCGTGTTGTGCCGTGTGCAAGTATACTAATACTATTTGGCTATCTGCCAACTGAACACACCGTGTTGCTGTGCCGTGTGCTAGTATCCTAATACTATTTGGCCAACTGCCAACTGAACACACCGGGTTACAATAGCTAACACTTTATTGCTTCAAGAGACAAAAGCTTACTCAGAGTACCTCTCTTCATAAGCGCACAATCCAATCTGCCCACTGGGCCACATGTCAACAAAGTTATGCAGTAGATATGCTAATCAAGCAGTTGAAAAATAACATAAGGTGATTGGTGCATAACAATAATATAGGTCAACACAATAACAAGAACAAGCAGGCGCAATGAAAACATATACTTAGCAATAGGTAACAACAATAAAGCGCCAGTCCAGCTTCTCAGTAAGGCGGGAAATCCCCTGCTGAATTCTTGACTCATCCATCTTTGCGGTAGGCAACGCATACATCTCTGTACTGAGGGCAGTCAGGCGGAGCTGAGTCTAGTATGCTAAGGAATGTTTACGCACTGCCTGCTGGCTAGCTTAGCATCAATGAGAGAGAGGCCACCTATGCCAAATTCCATTACATAGGCCGCTTCAACTATTAGTATCACCGTACTCATAGTTAACCAGTCATGAGGTGGCCGCTCCAAGAGAGGAGAGAGGTCTACGCTAACAGCGCAACCCTTTGCACAAGTCCATGTGCGTTTAAAGTTGGGGGGAATCACGCCCTGCTTGGTTGGCAGAGGGAGTGAAGGGGGCCCACAACCAGTGGGCTAATAAAAAGGGGTGAGAAGGATAACACATCACCCGGTGGTTAATAAGGTAGAAGGTACACACAACCAGCATGACCGACTGAGAGAGTTGCACACAACCAGTGTGGCTAACGGAGGGAGGGTTGCACACAACCCGCGTGACTGATGAAGGGAGCGGAGGAACACCGTTCCTAGAACAGCTGGCCTCGCACTGTCTGTGCGGCTTGCTTCAGTTCAATTATCTCTCCCTTCAGGAGTTCCGCTTGCGCCTTGAGCCTGGCGACTTCCACCCCTGAGAGGGTGCCCGTGACCACCTTCATCCGAAGGCCCTGCAACTGAGCGTCCAGTTCAGCGGCGCCCTGCTCTATCGCAGCAGCCCATCGCGCCCTGTTCTGCATAAACCGTACTGGCAGCTCTACCTCACCAACTGGAGGTTCTACTGGCAAGAGCACGGAGGGAACACTAGGTGCTGAGGTCCTGCATACTGCAAGAGAAGCAGGGGGTGGAGAAGAAGGGGACACAGGGGAGACAATCATGGCCTCAGGACTCGGTACAACCACAGTGTGCGACTTCTTTGGTATCTTGTACCCGGTTAGGGGTAAAGCCATCAAAGGCACAATGCCAGGTGGTGTAGCGGAGGTTCCTGGGAGGGGAGCCGTGACTGCATCACACCTCGAAGGTGCTGGGGGAGGAGACTGGATCTTTCCAGTCTGGGTGGGTTGGCAGGTACCGAAAGGCGCTGGATTTGTCCATTTCTGGTACCTGCAGAAAGCCGAGTAACTCTCTCGGTCTACAGCATAAATATAACCGAGGCGTTGGTGGTGATCAGTATCTTCTGGACCTCCACGCGCCCTCTGGTGACAGTATATGCTGTCTCTGCTGCTACTCGAGTATCTACAGCGGCAAAAGTAGCGTACGTGGTGCTGGTGGACATGCACCGACAGTTGTCTCATGTTCTTTGCTGAGAACTTACAACTGGGGCAGGTACTGCGCCGTGCCCTCTTCAAATCTCTCTGGATGGCTTTCTCCGTCCTGGGGGCAACCCACTGCAAGAGCCGCCGGGCAATAGGAGGTTTCCGGCCTACCAGGTGAGGAGCTACCACCTCTTCCTCTACGGTTGGTGAGGAAGGGCGGGAGGCAGCAATGTCAACTAACTTGACTACAGGCGTAGACACCGACAGAGGTGGTTCGTCTACTGGCAAAGGGGAGGTGGGTACAGGTGCTGGGGGCACAGCAGGAGTCCTCGCCTTCCTCCGTATAGGAATCAGGTCGAGGAGCGGGATCTGTCCACTGGACTCCGTGCAGCCAGGCAAGGTGACAATGGCTCGCACAGTCAGTGGAGGAGAACCTAGTGTAGAGGAGGGGGTGGCTGTAAGGGGGGAGTTACCCCGCTTAGAAGGTCCAGCCAAGAGCTCTGCTCCTCTCCTCTTACTAGGGACGATCTTCCCCAGCGCCTGCATACGCTCCCTGGTGACCGCGTGAGGCAGTCTAGTACCTATGGGTGGCTTTTCCTGTACCACTACTGTACTTAGACTCAACTCCGGGTCATACCGGGCCGGGGGAGGGGGGCCCCGGGTCGGGGGTGAAGTGCTCAACACCCGGGAGGGGGTGGGGGGCCCACGGGAGGCAGAAGAACTGGCAGAAAGTTTCGCAACACTCTGGCTACAGGGGAGAGTGTTCGCTGCCGGCACCGTGGGCACACTGGGGAGTGTAGGGGCAGCTGGGAGTGGTGGAGACTCCGTGGACTGCCACTGAGGAGGAGGTATCTGCTTGAGTGCCAAGGGGTCACGGGAGGAGCTATGGCGGCGAATCCAATTGTCCATCAGCTCACTCTGACTAGTGACTCCTAAGAGCTCGTTCTCTCTCTCTATCTCTTTCTTCATTCCCTCTGCGCAGGGTACCCGGTGGGTAACAGCAATCTTCTGTGCAGAAGGGGTGGACTGAGAAGTGGGACAGTCCCGTGAAGAAGGGGAGGGAGGCAGCTGTGCAGCAACAGAGGTAATCTCGTCCTCGAACTCTTCTTCGACTTGCAGTTGAAGGCATTCATCTCCTTCCTGAGGCAAAACACTGGCAGAGAAATCCATGTAGTGGTTGGCACGTCCAGTCACTTTGGGTACTTGTTCACAAATGCCTGTTCCCGCGCGCGGCAGGCCTGTTTGATCTTGACTAGAAGCAGTGCAAACAACAGGCAGGGGTGGATCCGCAAAGACTGACTGGTGGTTCAACTCAGATTTTGACCGGCCGTAGTTCTCTGATGGAGAGGAATATTCTCCTGGATTTTTTCTGGCACCTTCGCTAGAGTGTCCTCTTTCCAACGACACCCAGTATGGGGGTGTGGCTACATCCCGTCCGGAGCTATTCTTCTTTCCGGGCGGCACTGACCGTCTTTGGAAATCATTACCCCTAGGTGGAAAACGGGTCAACTTTGGGTCCTCAGCGCTTGATGGGTTTTGCTGCCAGCAATCTAAATCTTGGCAGGCAGCAGCGCTAGAACCTGGCCTTTCTGCAGATACCCAGTTTGTGGGGGTTTCCGTGAGAACTCCACCCAGGAGAGTCGTCTGAATCTCAGGCATCTTGGCATTTTCAGACATTCTATCCACTTCTTTTGCAGTTGCAATCAGATGGCATAGTGGCTGTCCATAGTGCCTGGGTGGGCCGACGTTCCTTCTTGGCCGTTGTGATGACCCAAGTGGTGGTTGGTTCTCAGTCTCTGCAGGGGGTGAGGGTGTCTCAGCTATTGGGGGAGACAACTCCTGCACGTCTTGGCCATTTCTAGCTGAACCGCTTGTCCGATCTTCACCAGATTTGCTGTCAACAACTGGGGGAGTGGCAGGCCTTCTTGCAACTGGCCGCTCCAAATTTGACACTCTCCTTTCTGGTGGAAGGGGCATGGCAACCGCCTCGGTCGGCTCAACCTCTCCAGGGTTCGCTCCTCTGTAGTGGTCTCTTGTGCTTCCCGCCTTCAGTTCTACTGGCTGAGCAGTCGGGTTCATACACCTCACCACTACAGGTCCTTTGCTATCTGGTTCGTTCAGACTAGCAGCAATTGGAGGGCCGCCGCGTGGGAGCTGCGTGGTACGTAGGACCTGGACATTGTTCATCAACAGTGTACCGTCCTTGTCAGTACAGTGCATCTCTTTTCCTGCTACGACAATAGCACACTCATTGAACCTCATTCGGCAATCATGGTCGGTGAGGAAGGGCATCCCCAAGATAGCGTCTTCGTTTATGTGACTGACAACAAATGTGGCTTCAGTTTTCACACCACGCAGACGGAGGGTAGCTCTCACCGTGCCATAGAAGGGGATCTGGGTACCGTCGGCTAGGATACCGTGTGGCTCACTCTCCTGTACTGACTGTCTTACTGACTCAGGTAACTGGTTAAAGACGTGCTTGGATAGGAGGTTTGTGGTGCAGCCGGTATCGACTAGAAGGGTAACTGACTTGCCTCCAAGCTTCCCTGGGAGGAAGTAGCTTGCCCGGTATGGCCGTTCTATCTCAGTGTTAGACAAGCAGTTAGGTTGAACCTTTGCAGCTCGGGAGGGGGGAGGCGATGCTCTATTTCTAGGGCGTGAAGGGCACTCCACTGACGGGCTGACTGGTGCAACTACTGGTTGGTGTCTCTGAGCGGGGGCAGGCTGGTCGTTCCCCGACACGGGTTTTGCTCTGATTACGGTGGTTGTCTTAGGTTTAGACGGACAGCCTCTACTGTAGTGGCCTGTCTGTCCACAGCCCCAACACTGAGGGGGAACCAACTGCGCCGTAGCAGGCTGTGACACCGTGTGTGGAGAGATCTGTTCCATGACAGGGATGGCAGGTGTAGCCGGTGAAAGGTTTGGCACCACATTAGGAGTGTAGTGGGGAACACGGGCAGGAGCTTGCATCGCTGCAGGAGCAGGGTACATGCCAACAGGGGGTGTATGCATACCCGGCTGCGGCCACTGTCTCATTTGTTGCAACTCTAATGCCATGTTCTGCACCGTCTGGAGTAGATGAGTCATCACACCTTCCGACACGGGCGCTGGCTGCTGGGGTGGAGGGGAGTAGCTCACTGTGGGGTAGTTGTTAGTAACCCGACATGGGTGAGCCATCCCTCCTGGAGCCTGCGACACCATGGCAGAAGTCTGATAATGATGGAATGGTTTCATGGAAGGCTTACTGGGTTCTTCTTCTTCTTCATCACTTTCTACAACTCGTACCCTGTATGGTTTCGAGTCAGGGACTGCCTTGATGTGGAGGAACTCGCTTCCAGCACGAACTGCGTCTTCCAGGCTCTGTGGGTCCACTGCTAACAAATGGCGTTGCAGAAATGGGTTACCCAGGGTGGAGGAAAACGTCTCTAGTATCATGCGTTCCACGTGTCTGTCTGGCAAATCTTCATAGGCTATTCGAACTAGTCTTTCCACCTCGCTAGCATGTTCTTGGAGGGAAGTCTTCGATGCCTTCTTCAAGTGTGCTACACTCTGTAGCGCCTCACGGCGTGTAAGGCCAAAGCGAGCACGGAGTGCTGTGAACACTGCTTGCAGGGTGTTGGGTCTACCACAATCCAGTGCTTCATCACGAAGTGCCTCTCTCACATGGAGCAGGGTTTGGCGAGCATTCCACTCATTGGCTTCAGCGACTTCTAGAAACCGTGTGATGAAGTACTCTACATCACCTTGTCCATTGAACTTGGGAGGTTTGAAGTCCCGTGTAGGAGCAACGGGTGGTGCAGGGTGCTGCAACACTCCTCGCAGGGTCTGTGTGAGTCTGTCTAACGCCTCAGCTTCTGCCGTGCCCACTGGCAACCGCCCAGTGCTCCTGGCTCTCTGTGTGGTCATCAACGTGGAGTATAGTCTTCACAATCAGCAGGGTTTGTCAGCACGGGAGGAGACAACTCCGTGTACCAGATGAACAGTGGAAGACTGACAGCACACCGCGTCAATGCCGTGTCAACACTAGGTTAGAAACTCTGGCCGTATATAGGCAGGACAGTTTCTAAATCACTCGGTACAGCGTATGCAGGGTACACTGCAGAGCTGAGAGGGGTACCCTGCAGGGCTGAGAGGGGTACCCTGCAGAACTGAGAGGGGTACCCAGGGTTTGAAAGAGATGCCTGTACGATCTCGCGTGAGCAGTACAGCGACTACCGAGTTCACCGAGCAGGGTGACTGTAGTTCTCTTATCAAACACAGCAAGGGGAGGGGGGTGTTCTGCCGGGTGGGGGGTACCACCGGGTCAGAGCAAGGGGTGTAACAGTGTCCTTGGGTGGTAGTTTGGCTGCTACCAGGCAACTATTACGGTATAGCAAACACCAATACTCGGGGAATGAGTAGGAGTGGTGTTTGGCAGTGTACAGCTTCTCTAGTAGTGTCTAACGTTCACTAGTATCCCACCGCTGCCACCAATGTAAAGGATTTTGCCGCACCTTTACCAAACAGCTACTAGAGAAGTGTACTTGTTTAGCAATGTAACAGCAATTGCTAATGAGAGCTACTTGTTTACTAGTAGTGGCTCTATTTGTAGATGAGCTATGAGTCAATAAGCTCCGTGTTGTGCCGTGTGCAAGTATACTAATACTATTTGGCTATCTGCCAACTGAACACACCGTGTTGCTGTGCCGTGTGCTAGTATCCTAATACTATTTGGCCAACTGCCAACTGAACACACCGGGTTACAATAGCTAACACTTTATTGCTTCAAGAGACAAAAGCTTACTCAGAGTACCTCTCTTCATAAGCGCACAATCCAATCTGCCCACTGGGCCACATGTCAACAAAGTTATGCAGTAGATATGCTAATCAAGCAGTTGAAAAATAACATAAGGTGATTGGTGCATAACAATAATATAGGTCAACACAATAACAAGAACAAGCAGGCGCAATGAAAACATATACTTAGCAATAGGTAACAACAATAAAGCGCCAGTCCAGCTTCTCAGTAAGGCGGGAAATCCCCTGCTGAATTCTTGACTCATCCATCTTTGCGGTAGGCAACGCATACATCTCTGTACTGAGGGCAGTCAGGCGGAGCTGAGTCTAGTATGCTAAGGAATGTTTACGCACTGCCTGCTGGCTAGCTTAGCATCAATGAGAGAGAGGCCACCTATGCCAAATTCCATTACAATATTATATGCACCCAAGTAAGAGCATATAAATAAAATTACTATTTGTTTCATCTCATATGTATTTTTTTATTTATCTGTGTAACAGGTTGTTAATATAATGACTAAAGCTCTGCAACAAAAAACTATGAAGAGCTGCAGCCCTGTTGTTATCACTCAACACCGTATCCGTTTCGATTCAAAAGTCTGTAATAGCTAATGCAAAAAAAGATCGTATTATTACTCTAATGGAATGTGCTAAAGCTATTATAAATGGAACGATACCATTGTGGACTGCTCAGAATAATCAGTTGCAATGAAGCGCGAAAAATATTGTTAGTCTGTTTAGAAAATCGTTGATAGACGATAAAAAAGCTGTGTTAAAAAAATGGATTTCTAGCTTTCATACTAGGACCTATTATCAGCACTGTAGTTCCCGGAATACTAAAAACTGTATTAGGAGGAGGACTAAAAGAGGAATCTCTCCGCAAGAATGATGAGGAATAGCATGGCTATTTTAGCTCTGGATGATCTGAGTAAGAGAAGAAAAACCGCTATAGTAAAAAAGCCAACTCAGATCTGTTTCAACCATTGATAGAAACTGTTAAAAATATTATATTGTAATGAATTCCGGTCTGTTACCACAGACATCCACTATTCTCGAGTATTGTACCTCTCTCCAGAGGGGACACTGTGCTGAATGACAGTGACAACTGTGCAGGGTAACCGAAAAACCCGGTAAGGCAAGAGCCCATGGCTCAGACAAACAGTACAGCGTAGTGCTTGTATAAGTGGCTTTTTTGTCAAAGGCAAGATGCTATAGGGTAATTATTCCTCTAGGTTGGCAACATGAGAAAGAATGCAAAGAGTAAGACAGTGTGCTCTCCTTTTATAGGAGAGCTAACAGGTACAAAACATATAACAAACATAGCACAGGAAACAACTATCCAATACAATCAATTATATAAGTAAGTAGCCAATCAACAATGCAACACGGTTAAATAAGGGAGGTGCCAAATGGCTAAGGGCGGAGTCCTATCTCCTATTGTCCAATCAGTGGTCCTGCAAGGCTCCCAGGCTGTATATAGAGTAGGGTCTATGAAGTTGGTAATCTAGGGGTAGGTACTTCCTGTTCCTGACCTTGACTGGGCTCCTATATACTTTTGAAGATCCTCATCTATGTCGGCCATCTTGTGCCGGCACTGTGTCATTATACCGGCCCTGCAGAAGTCACTACCGACCCTGTAGAGGTCACTACCGGCCCGGTACCAACCCTGTGTACTGTGCTACCGGCACAGTATACCGGCAGAGCGTCATACCGATGGCTGTAGGTGCATTGCCAGTGCATAGAGTGGAGAAGTGGTGTAGCAAACGCACTGTTCACTATGAATATTCACCAAAGTCTACCACATACCTCTCTCCATCAAAGTCATTGCCTGGCTTCAATAATAACATATCGAGAATAATATGTGTGTGTGGGGGTAACACCTGTACCCTGATTAGATACACATTTTGATTATTATATATATACATATAAGCGCATTCACAAATTTACACCAATAGTTTAGATATACAAGTGTCCAGGTGTCTCTTAAAAGAGAGCACCTCTCAAGCTGGCGGCCTGCTGTTGCAGCCGTTCCACCTCAGCAGTCACGAGTCTCGCTTCTGCCTTGGCCGTTTCTGTCTGCTCTGTATCCAGCGTTTGGCTGATGAGCAGTCGCCTCAGCTTGCATAGTTGTTGTTCTAGGGCAGCGACATGTACCTCTATCACTGTGGCCAACCGGTCACTGTGATACAAGAATGTCTGTGAGGGTCTAGGTACAACATGACTCGGTGTAAGTGCTACCTCGGTGACATCTGGCTCTGGTGGTGGTGCGGTAACTGTGCATGGAGGGCTAGACGTCTTCTTAGGGATCTTGTATCCCGCTGACAACCTCTTCTTTTTGTTGTCTCTTACTGGAGAGCCCAGCCATTTCTTCACGGATGTTCTCTCGAGGAGAGTCTCTCCTTGGTGGGTCGGTATACACAGATGAAACTTAGGGGGATTATCCCATCTGATGAACTGACAAAACCTAGTATAGCTAGGTCTATCGACCGTATAGACAATCCCTGTCTTTAAGTGATGAATGGTGTCTCTAGGGCCATCTAATTTAGTTTGATGCAAGTACACCGCATCCCTGCTCTCGCTGGCATAATGGCAACGGCAGTAGTGGTGCAGGTAATGCTGGAGGGCGTGGACCCTCAACTGGCGAGCATTCCTCGCTCGGTAGGCACACTTGGTGCAGCAGAAGTTTCTGGTTTCTCTCATGAGAGTCTCTATCCTCTCCTCGGTGTCTGCAGTCACCCATCGTAGTGGAGTTCCTGCGCCCACCTTCTGCCCAAGACTTAGTAGGCTCATTGTCAACTGTCAGTGAGGCAGGAACAATTAACTCCTCTTCCTCCACTACCGGAGGGGTGTCAGCCTTTACCAAGCGTACAGTCAGCTTTGGCTTTATGTCCACGCGTGAACAAGAGTCTACAACAACATGGACAAGACTAGTGTCATGCAGTGTATTGATTGGTTGCTGCTGCAATGGCCGGGCATTTTTTAACACAGGATTGTGTATAGGAGACAATAGAGGCCCTGGAAGATTAGTGCTTGTAGGAACTTCCGTATCTCAAGCTCAGGAGAACGCCGTCCCTTTTTAGGGGGAGCGGAACTCTCGACATCCTGCTTCCGTGATACCACAGGGGTGTCAACTACATTCCAACCCGGAGTGCAGTGAGCAGTGCTGTGTGGCACTAAGGTTGGTTGTGAAGAGGTCGTAGGACATTTACCCTTAGCCGCCACCACAGGCTTTGGTTGCCGGTAAGGGATACAAGGGTAGCAATTGCCCTGTAAGGTTTCAGTCTTTCCTGACTGAACTTCTGGAGGACCCCGTGCCGGCATAGGGTTACCCCGGGCTGGTACAGAGGTGCTCCGGGCCGGTAGGGAGTCATCCCGGGCCGGCAGGCAGCATCAAGTGGCACCCACTTGGTTTCCCACTCTTTTTGCTCTACTACCCTGTTAAGGGAATTAGCAGTCTCATTTTTCAAAAAGGCGCCCATTCTTTTGTCACCAGTGCTTGGTAAGTCTATAGATACAGGCCTAGCATAGCTAGGTGGGCTGCCACACCGCAAAGCCAGCAGATCTTGTGACGTGCAGTTTTTAAATAGCCATTTTGCAAATGCTAAGTTATGTTGCTCACCATCTTGTTCGTCCTTAGCCGGCTTCCTTGGCTCTTCTCTCCTCTCTGTGGTAGGTGGTATAAACAGCTCCGCTGTTGGCATCGCCTGTAGCTCTGTCCTTAGCTCTGAAGGTCGATACTAATCAAGATCGATGTCTAGCAGCAAATTCTCCTCCTCGTCTTTGAGTTCCAAGCAGTGGTTTGGCATGTTACTTGCTTCTTCTTCGCTGGTTACTGTGGTTATGAGTGGCTGTTGCAAGCTGCAAGGTTGTTCACAACCCTGACTCACTCTGTCTGGCTTCACAGGAAGCTCTTGGGTACTGGGGGGTTTTGGCCATTTCTCTAACTTCTTCCGACGGTCAGCTACAGTAATTTTGTTAAAGAGAGGTTGCCGGTGAGTTCCTCGCTGTTCTTTAGAAACCAAGCACGATGCGGCTCGCACCACGCCTGCAGGTTTTTTGACTACTTTTCCTGCCTCTCCATTCGGCGGGTGGCGGGAATTCCCATCTGGACACAGCTGAGTGCTCTCATAGCATGTTTCTGCACTGTGCTTGCTTGTATCTTCTCTGCATCTTTTAGCAGTAGGTTGATGGCTGAAGGGCAGCTGCCTCTCTCCAGCAGCAGGGCTCCCCCCTCTCCATTTGCTACCGGCACAGCATCATACCGATGGCTGTAGGTGCATTGCCAGCGCATAGAGTGGAGAAGTGGTGTAGCAAACGCCCTGTTCATTATGAATATTCACCAAAATCTACCACAATATTAGGTAATTTACCTCTAAAATCGGAAAAGTTTATTGAGTTGCAGCGCTACAATAAACAACTACGCAATCTACTTATCGGTAAAGAAACAGTTGATGATAGGCGCAGAATTTTGACTCAGACTGGTAATAGTAATCTTCTGGACACTATAATAACAGCTATTATATATATTTTGTTGTCAATAAAACCAATAGAGCTAAAAGATTCCAGCCTTTAACATTTTCTAGACATTTTTTTAGTGTCTAAAAATGAGTGCGCTGCATTAATGAAAAAAGCCAGCAATGAAAAAGTGACAGAAGAAGCTAGAAACAAGCCTCCTTCGCATTACAATCCTATGGGAGATATAACAGTGAAAGATATGAAGAGAAAGCGAATTGCTTTGCTGGAAACAGCGCATGATTCCGATTTGGCAGAGTACGAAAAGTTAAAAATAAATTGCTCAAAACATACGGAGGTATTTGAGTCACGTCAGAAAAATTAAAATAGTCACCAACAAATGGATAACTGGTCTCCCACCGAGAAACCTAAGACACAACCTATATCTCCTTTGGCTAATAGTCTGATTATTGATGACAAGACTGACAACCTTTCACCAAGCGAATCTTCCTCATCTGTGTTAGATGCTAGTGAGATACGTCCAATAAGAAAAACATTGTTTGATACCGCCAACTTGTCCATGTTTGATAATGTTGATTTTGCTGATGGACAAGTCAATGAGGGAGGTGAGAAGGATCGTTTAGAAGAGTTTGAGAAAATAGTATCTAGTACAACAGAAACGAAAGGCGATCAAGCGATTGGTGTCAGATTGTTGGAGTGATTGAATATAATCGGCAAATACGACCCAGATTAAGACAAACTCGAAATCGGAGACAAGTGGTTGAACCCTAGGACTTCCAAAACTTTGCTGCGAGATGGTCTAACCAATAAAGGTGCGATAAAATTGGGAAACACAGACTACAACAAATTTAAAAGTCTGCTATCATATCAAGGAATAACAAATTTCAGGAGATCACCACAACAAACAGGTAAGGGGAGTTCTTTGGTCGTTTAAGGTACTGGGAAATGGACGGCGATGCGTTAAAAAAACTGTATTTAAACGCTGCATTACATACGTACGTCTCTATGAGGAGCTAAAACTTTGCTGAAAGCTCATAGAAAACAAGAGGTACGATGTCTACATCCTACACAAAAAAGTAACGGCCAAGCTTAAATGCCGTCCTACAATTGTAGCTGGACTAGGAGAGCAGATTCAGGTAGATTTGATGGATGTGCGTTCTCGAAAAGAAGAAAATGACAACACAGGATTTCTGCTGGCAGCTGTTGATTCTCTGTCTAGAAAAGTTTGGCCTGCCACACTTATCTACAATGCCGGTCACATTGTAGCCAGAGGGTTGAGGAGGATACTGGATGGAGAAAACTGCAAGGCTTTACAATCGTATAAAGGTAGAAGGTTTGACAATCATCATGCCAAGAGCCTGCTGGCCGAGAAAACTTAAACGCTTCACAACCTAAAATGAGACAATGAAGGCATCAATGGTGAAACGTTTTAACAGGACTTTGAAAGAGAAGATTTACAAATATCTGATGTACAAAGATGACAACAGATACGTTGATTTTTTACCCGATATGTTATTTGAGATAATTGTAGAGATATTCAACGCTTATCTATTAATGTTTCTTATATAATAAAGTTATACAATAATACACCTCTTCATTTTTACACAATACTCAAACCCCCCAATCTAAATCATCATACAAACCCTATTAAAAAACAACCCTTGCACAGTTGATCATGCAATCAAAAATTAACAATAAAAACTGGTGCACAAAATGTACCCAGGTTCTCATATTATGTCTATAAAATAATCAAACCCATGCATCTAAATCAACATACAAATTCCAAAATAAGCGATCTCTACACAATAAATATTTAGTTCAAACATTAAAAATTGTTACACCGGGTGCCCAAAAAGAGGTACCGCACAGGTTCTAATGGTAACTGGTGCCAGCTAAATGACACTTGGAACTAGGAAAACATTTTCCTTAGATTCCATGGCAGAGATCTGCTCCTAAATTGCTAAAAACCAATGGAACGTCTCGGATCGCATCCCCAATCAAAACCCAGGTGGATTGAACTGTTCTTATTAAATTACTGATATCTGTGCTCCCTACCGCATTGTTTTCCTACAGTTGCTAGCTTCGTTCGGTTTTGTAATTGCTTCTTCATCAAATCACCAAGAAACTGTACTTGCCTGCCTTTCACATTCCAACATTATCTCTATGCTTATGCCAGCCTGATATTGTAGTTTAGCAATTTTTTTGAAGCCTGGGGCTATTAATAAATAGTTATTTTAATGATAATGGTAATATGTAACAAAAATAAGTAATATTAATAGTTAGTTTCAATACTAACAAAAATAATACCGAATAAACACCAATCTGGTCCTTCATTGTTATTTTTATGTTTGAGTGACGGTTATTATTGCTTTTATATTATTTAATTATGTATCCGTGAGTAATAATAATAACAAAAAAGTAGTTGGTACTTGGTACCATAAATAAAAACAAAAATTTTAGCTATTAATAAATGACATTGATGATTATTAATATTTTTATTATTTATGTTACTATTGTTAATATTTATTACTCTTATTACGCTTGTATAAAAATAGTTTTTTTATTTTTTGTTTAGAAATCATTTTTAGTTAATAACACAGTAATTGAATACTGTTCATTAATGTATGTTAGTACTGCTATATATTCTCATCTCTGCTTAACCCTATTCATAAACTTGACCTATTATTTTTTTCATTCATACCTATGATTAAGAGTTATTTGTTTTTATTATGTTCATCAATTTAAGCAAACAACTTTGATACAATTCTTGAAATGTATACAAAATAATGATATACACCGCAATAAATAGGCAAGTAATCATGAGGAACTCAATGTATCAGAGTTGTTTTCAATTTCCCTGTCGTTGACCAGCAGTAGGTTTTATCTGTTTTATTTGTTTTTAAAAGTTGTGTAGCATGCCAAAAACATGCTTAAATAATCATGAGTAAGGCTGTCAATTAATCGAGTTATTTTAAAGATTAACCAGATTAATTGATTTTTAAGATCAAAAAGATTAATCTTTTATGACTCAATTAATCTGATAAAAAGAAACCCCAGTTACGTCACTATAATACTGTTTATTATGTTGAACACATCTATCGGTTTGTCTACATGAAGAGGGAAATGCATTTTTGAGTGTTTCGTCACATAATCTTACCTATGTCACTAAATTTCAATCATGTTATCCAGAAGAAAAATCATGAAAATGTCCAATCAAGACGTTTTTAGGTTAGTGTTGTTGCAAAACGAGGAAACTATCACTAGTTCTCAGGCTATTATTTTTCTGTCGATTGGAGTGAAATGGAGATACCCTGAATGTTGTCATGATTCTAAACTAGATTAGCTTTGGGATCTGTTTCATTTTAGGGATTCAGATTGACACCATTCCTTTGGTACACATTTTGCTACGATCAATCCTATCCATCCCATAGAAAGTTTTATGCTCAGAAATTTAACATATCTTATACAATAATAACATGTAATACGATATAATATGGTTTATACTCTAAAACAATTTTCATATTACTGTCTTTATTCATTCTAATAATAAGTAATTTAACTTTTTTTATTAAACTGTTGTTTTTATTGTTATTGTTGTTATTATTCAGCACAAACTACAATTGATAACATAATATAATTATTATTTAAAAAATTGAACTTACTGAGCATATCATTGTTGTTAGTGTAGTATCTATTAATTATAACAATAATGGTGAATAACAACAATAAACAATTATTTGTTACTAGATTTCGCAGTTTTATTTATTTACTACTCTAATCAAAGCTATTTATTTATCTATAAACTATTGAGCTACACCGCCAAAATATATCACGATCAATTAATCAGGTTATCAGAAATACCTAAAGAAAGTTCAATTGTGATATTTTTATTATTTATCCTGGTATATCCAAGGGTGTGCTCTTTTTTCCTCATAAAGGTTTTGGAGAGTAGCAGGTTTTGTGAAAAAATAAAAAATAATAATTTTCTATGTTATATTAATATAAGCCAAAGATAAAAGTATATTCTTTGTTCACATTCGATATTCAAGTTTCCGTTAACTTGTGTATCCGACAATCCTACACTTTGTACCTGCCTGAACATGTACTGTAAATATCAAATTTTTAAATCGCAACTATGTTTTAGTTTGTTTCCTTCCTTTTCAGTTCTGCATTCAATAAAAGTTTCGTGCACAGTTGCTTACATACATAAATACCTACATACATATTGAGTTTGAATTGAGGTTTGCTAATCTCATTCTACAAGCCTGCAGGTATGGATGATGACTTTACTGCCGCATCATTGCATTTACATCGCATGAATACATAAGATTAAAAAATAAGATTAATTTAAGATTAATGAAAAAGATTAAGCATAAGATTAAGATTAAAAATTCTTAATCTTTGACAGCCCTAATCATGAGTAGGTGTACAACAGCTGCTCTAAGCGGGTATAGGTTTAAAAACTTACAATCGTTCTTAGTAAGGGTTTTTTTTTAAATAACTTTGATTATTATTACTATGAATGCATTTAATTATAATTAATCAACCTATCTCTCCACAACACTGGTAATAACCACCGCAGTTGAAATATCAATGTTAGACGGTTGATTACAGATACAAAATGTTGTTCAAAAATTGCATGAAACTATGACAAAAAAAGTCATTCGAGAAACTTAAACCTTAATTTGTGCAAAATTTGTACACAACTTGTTTATTTTAATGATATTTGGATTTACCCACTGCTCTGCATGCCATGATAAAAAACCGGCTCAAATATTCTAAACAGTTTTTCTCCAACCCCACAAAATTTATGTAAGCTCGGAGAAAATAAAAATGAATATGAATTTTGGTTACAATTGCGTTGTAATTGCCACACTGTGAACAGTGCACGTTTTGATGATTTACTTGCATAGTTGATGCAGCATTCTCAAGTACATTCCGAAATATTGACAAATGAGTTGTATAGTCACCAAAAATTTGTTTCTATACGGAAAGTTAAAATAAGCCTTTGAATATCCACCAGGTTCTTTGAGTTGGTTCTTCACTAAAAGCCCAACTACAGCAAAGCAGTTTGAGTTGAAACTTTGAAAATATAATCCGTGCTTTATGACGATCTCCTTTGTTGGGGACATAAACCTTACAAAAAAGACTTACCTCACGGAATATATAGACATCGAGCTATTACAAAAGAGTTGCACTTTTATCTCTTCGAGAAGAAAAGTCGAAGTTTTTTTGCAAGTCGTTATGGGTGGTGGTGTGCAATAGGTGTTATATCTGTGCATAATGTAGCTATTAGATTAGTGAAGGTTGAGGTCAGCTGAAGAATGGTGGATATAGCTCGAGGGGATTAGAAAGCTGGGAGACACTTTTGGAGTGACCACACAGGGTGGTGGTTGTGTTGTGCTGGAGCTGCTAAAAATATACCGAGTGAGTGATACAACATGGCGTCGTAGGCAAAAGGAAAGGGGGATTGCTGTATACTGTTGTGTTTCTTCATCTTGTGAGAGGAGTATTGAAGGGTTTGTGGTGATAGTGAAGGTCAGTGTGTATTTATTATTTATTAACGCCATCGTTATAGGACTGGTGCCAGTTGGTGGTGGTGGTGAAGGCGAGTGTTAGTTATTTGTTTGTGGTGGTGCATTACAACTGTTGTTGATGAAGGATGCAGTCAAGGTTATTTGTTATTATATAATTTGTAAATTAGTTGGCATTTACTTCACCAGTTTTTAAGGTTAGCGTTGACGAACGCTTCAGGTTAGTGAACTATGGCCTTAAGATTTGATTTTAATAATTTTCCTAAGTTATTTATCAATCCTGATGAAACTTATGGTTCATGGAAGGCATGGTTAGATGATTTTGAGCTTAGTGTGGAAATGGTTACCGTTAAAGGCCCTTTAAAGGCCCCTTAAAGGGCCTTTAAAGGGCCTAGGAAAACTAATTTGAAGAGGATTTGATTTAACTTAAACTTTTTGTAGTTAAAATTTTTCAGAAAAATTATTATGGTACTGTAGTGGATTTTGGGGGCTGAAACCCACTAGCTGAGGTCGGGTAGCTTGCTGCCACCAGTTGTTATATTTCACCTGCTACAACAGCAGGGTCGGTATGCCACCGAGATAGAGTCTCAACTCTACAACCGAAACAGAGCCCTCGGCTCAAACGCATTACTACAGTGCTATCGAGTAATAAGCCATTTATTCATCCAGAATAAATACGAGTCTAGTCAAAAGGTACAAACCATACAATGCACTAATACTAACCAAAGAATAATGGTAAGTGTTCTGCCTTATATAGGCATCTCACAGGAAGTGACAGGAAGTGATCTTTGTCACTACCAATCACAAGGTAACAATACTTGATTTAACCAATACAAAAGCTTATAATAATAAACAACGAATCACAACACTAAGATAGATATGGTCCCACAGAATGTAGGAGGGATTATAATGCAATTGTCCAATCAATGGCTTATCCACTTCCTGTCCAGCCTTTGTATCTGCTCCTCCTCTGGTTTAGGGGTAGTTAAGTCCTGGATCCTTCCTCCTGAGGCTTTTAGGATAGTTTATGGTCCTCAGGCTATGATGATTCACTTCCTGCCGACTCGGTGAAGTCGGCATAGTCCTATACAGGGTCGGTATGGTCCTATACAGGGTCGGTATAGTCATACCATGCAGGGTCGGTCAGTTCGGTACTGACCGATATGATTGCTTCTGAGCCTAGTCATTAGTAGGCTTGATTATGATAAGGTGCGCAGGAGTGTATGCTATGAAAATCCACAACACACCTCTCTCCATTAAAGACATTCTCTTGTCTTTAATAATACATATTTAGAACAAGAGAACAAGTAGCTGGGAGTAGCATCCGTACTCAGATTAAGATATTTATTTGTGAAACCTTCGTCACAAAATAGAATAAAATACAGAGGGGGTCTATGGAGTCTGAGTCCATAGAACGGTTATACATGCGAATAACAATATGTATGTACACAAGAGAATACATAGTCTCTTTAAAACAAATCGCCACGCAGGTTGGTGGCGTGGGTGCGTAGTCGCACCACTTCCTCGGTTACTGCCCGAGCCTCCGCCTTGGCTAGTATAGTGTCCTCAGCAGTAAGGAGTTGTACTACGATCATCCGTCGTAGCTCTTGCAGAGCTCGCCCTAGGCTAACCACATGTTCGTCGATGGCTTCCGCCAATCTATTACTGTGATGTGAGAACATCAGCGTGGGTCTGGTTACCACGGGCTCCACTTGGAGTTCTGGCAATTCCACGACCTTGGTCGGTGGAGCAGGTGGCGCTGTCTGGGCGCACCTTTTTCCCAACTTGGGTATTTTGTAAGCCTGCAGCGGCAGGGGTGTCCCTGGCTGGGTGTTGGAGGTGCTGGCTGCCTCCTCTGGCGAGCGACCTCGCTTCACTGTTTTGCCCTGTTGCGTAGGTCGGCATTTCCGGAACTTCGCCGGGTCTTCCCACTGTACGAATTGAAAAAACCTATTGTAGCTGGCCCTGTCCACGGTATAAACAATACCGGCTTTCCGGTGATGTACAGGGTCTCCAGGTGCGTCGTACTTGGCCTGGTGGGAGTAGACGGTGTCTCTACTCTCGCTTCCATAGCGACAGCGGCAGTAATGCCGTAGGTAGTGCTGAGTTATATGCACTCTGAGCTGTCTGGAGTTGGGTGCCCCAAAGTGGCACTTTGGGCACTCATAGTCAACAGCACTTCCCACTAGTGAGTTGATTTGATCGTCTGTTGCTTTTGTTATCCATCGTAACATACGCCAACGCGTCGGGTTTCTTTTCCCATCTTGGGTGTAAGAAGTTGTCGGCTCATCTTCCAATGTGAGCTTTTCTCCTGGTAGCTCTCCCTCCTCTAGGTTGGTAGGGGGGGTGACCTGCACCAGTTGTACCGTTAACTTCGGCTGGGTCTCTGAGCGAGAGTCAGCATCTGCAACATCAATATGTTCATCAATACATGATTTATGAACTGAGATTGATACATCGCAGGGGGAAGCAAGGGGGACTGGTTGTGGGGTTGATGCCCTTACAACGTCCTTGAGGGTCGTTGGGTGATCGCCCAACGAAGCTATTGAAGGAACAACGCCTTCTAGTGGAGGGTACCGAAGCCTTTGGTTCTCCTGTCTCGTTTTTGAGAGACCTTTTCTGCCACCACGGGTCGGTGTGGTAGGTACAGGCAGCACAAGGGTGTTCCCCATCCCTTCAGTACTCTTAGTGCCTGCCCTCTGTGCAGTGGCGTCTCCCTCTTTCTCTTGAGGGGGCCGCGAAGGGTTTTCAATGCCTTCAGCAAGTTTCTTCGACTTGCTGCTTATTGCAGGGTGACCCTGGGTCGGCATAGAGTGCTGCCGAGTCGGTATCAGCGACTGCCGAGCCGGCATAGAGTTACCTTGTCTAACAATAAACTTCTTGTTACAAGACTTCACTACTACTACCGGTTTAGCGGCCAAAACTACCTCCGCTTTTACTGGGGAAGTTAACCTGTCAGTGTTACTTGACAGGGGCCCTTTGGTTTGGGGCTGAAATAATTTGGGACTGCCACAACGTAGCGCCAAAGGATCAGTTCTAGAACCATTTTCGAAAATCCATTTCGTCGCCATTTGAGATTCAAAAAACTCACCATCCTTTCTAGCAGGCGACGTGTTTGTGGCTTTCTTCTTGATTGCTGGTTGCAGCAGCTCTGCTGTTGGCATAGCTAACAGGTCTTCCTCTGTCTGTGTAGCTGGTAGTTTGTATTCAGCTAGTCCAGCTTCAAGTAACAGATGCTCATCGTCTTCCTCTAAATCCAGGAAATGTGAGCTAGCTTCCGCCATTCTGTTGAGTGGGAGTGATACTTCAGGTGGTCTGCTGTTGTCACTGTCTTTTGAAAGAATGAGCAATTTGTGTTTGCTAAACTTTCTCTCATCTGTGTGACTCATTCTGTCTGCAGTCACAGGAAGTGCAACTGGAGTGCAGGTACTAGGAGCAATTTTTGCTGTCTCCTGGTGGCTGTCAAGCTTGCTGCAAAGTTGGAGCTTACAAGTATTAAGAGAGAGGGCTCGTGGAGGTTCCTCTGACACCAAACACGACCTTTCTAGTGTGAGCGGTTTGGCAGATACAGCCATTTGAAAGTCTTTCCCAAACTTTCCATCTACCGCATCACAGGTGACCTCTCCTCTCCTTCCAGTGGCTTGCTTAAAATAGCATCCTGCCTCGCTTGCTATGGGGTCCCGGCAGAGTAGTTTCACTTTAGCGATACAACCGGAAATAGCATGGTCGATCGTATAACTTATCATTAGAAACCACGACTTGCTTGACTATTATTTAGATTTTGGACAGTTTAAGCCATTGATATAACAAAATTTATGCAGTTTAGGAAACTCAAGGAATCAATATAGCCTTTGAACTATTTTTTTTTTAATATTTTGTTTCATTCACTTGTTAAAAATTAATTAAATATTATGCTCGTGTGTAGAGCTATAGCTTTGTATTTCGCGGCTCATTGAGCTTGCCAACATAAATTAACGCCCTTGTTATGAGCCAGGTCCTGGCAGAATATTTTGGTGATCTGTCGAGCACGGGCCAAAAACATTCCGTGGCCGTGTTCACTTGCTATAGGACTGTCTTAATTTCAAATTATTGGCCGCCATTGCATTAGTTGGAATCATCATCAAGTGTGATTATGAAAGTCTCACCCTATCTTGTTTGAAGGAATTGCTAAAAAAAAACAAAAATGTACGGACAACTGAATGCAAGAAGGAGCTGATTGACAGGTTATAATTATTATTAGTATAGTAATAATAACGGTTGGAACAACGAACAACAAGAACAATAATTATAATAATTATTATAATAACAACAATAATAATAATTAATGGCATATAGTTATAATTTTATTATCTTTTAATTTCAACTGTTCAGGTTGTTGTTATTTAATTAATTAATATTATTGATATATCTTATTATTTTATCTATTATTTTTATTTTATAATAATAATAAATTATTATTATTTTATAATAATAATAAATTATAAGATGACTTATGTTAGCGGCGCATCGTCAGTTCTGTACACCTCCAAACCCATCAGCTGCCGTGAATAGAAAAAAAAGTCCTTCAGTATCGGATAAAATGAAGCGACTTTCGTTTTAACAGTGCTATCGATGGAAAGCATGCTTCCGGTTCTTTTGATAATAGCTCCGCAGAAAAATCTGCCGGGACCCCATTGCTTCCTGTTGATCGCAGGGCTTTCTCCACTGCTCTTGACTGCTGGGGATTCCCTTAGCCGCAAGGGGTGTAGCCAACAGGGGCGCGGGGGTAAATTTCACCGTTTTGCCTGTAACTTCCTCAGTTATTGTCGGATTCGGCTGAAATTTGTTGGAGAGGTACTCCTCCCCTCTCTCCAGAGTATGGGTAGGCGTCCTTGCAGTTCATCCTGCTAGGAGCGTTTTTGTAGGGGGAAATCCATCCCTACAAAGGGGGAACAGCGCGTTTTTATCCCCAAAACGGCTGGCTTTTGCTGAACCTGCGTCTAGCAATCTAACACTGTCTTTCAACAGCTGCCCATGCTTATCTGTGCATGGAAGTTCATGGCCATCGATAATGATGGTAGAGTCTGCGAACCGCATCATGCACTCATGTGTGGTGAGGAACGGCATTCCCACAATAGCGTCCTCATGTATATCGCTGATGACAAAGTTGACATCTGTCTGTAAGCGACGGAGCTGCAGTGACACTTGTATAGTTCCATAGAATTGGATTTTTGAGCCGTATGCCATTAGACCGTGTGGCTCACTATCTTGCAGAGTGTCCTGTACCCACTGTGGTAGTCTACGGAACGCATGCCGTGACAAGAGGTTAGTAGTGCACCCCTTATCTACAAGAATGGGCATCAATCGTCCATCCATCTTGCCGGACAGAAAGTAACTGGCCGTGTACGGGCGCTTCAGATTAGTTCTGGCAATCTCCGTTGCCTGTCTTGGTGGAGGTTCATTCGCAGGGGCGTAGCTCGCCTGCTGACCTTGAGTAGGGGGTTTACGGTTGGCTCTGTTGCAGCTAGACGCCGTCTGGTCTACATCGGCCGGTATCCGTTTCCCTTTTTCCGTGGCTGGCTAGCTATTGCTGCCCAAGATTTGTGCGTACAGTCTCTCTGCACGTGTCCAACTTCACCGCAACCCCAACAGCGCAGTGTGGGCGTTGCTTCCAGAGGTGGAGTGGTAGCTGGGGAGTTGTCTTCCCTCAGCGATTTAATCTCCTTTGCCAGTGCCTGTATGGTCTCCATAACTAATTGGAGAGGGTTCTGCTCAGTGCTACTGACTTGCTGAACCGGTGAGTTAGGTGGAGCTGGAGTGGAGGGTGACAGAGGGGCAACGCCTCTGTACTCATCCTCTGAGTCCGTCTCGTCTCCTACCGCTCGCACATGAGTAGAGCGCTCATCGTGTGCGGTCTTTATTTGCAGGTACTCAGTGCCTGCTCTCACCGCCTCTGCCAGATCTGCTGGTTGTATAGCCAACAGGTGCCTTTGCAGGTAGGCATTACCAATGGTGGAACTAAAAGTGCCCAGTGTTATGCGTCGCACCACTCTAGGTGGAAGGTCTTCGTATGCCAAACGAATCAGACGCTCCACCTCGTAGGCGTGCTCTTGCAGCGAGGTCTTGTAGGACCTACGAAGGTTAGTCAGCTTTGACATCGCCTCTCTGGGAGTAACACCAAAACGTGCTCGTAACGCTGTGAATATCCCATCTACGTGTGGAGGCTTTCCACACTCTAGTGCACTGCCCCTCAAAGATGCACGCAGGTGCAGCATGGCAGTTTGTTCTGTCCATTCGTTCACTTCGGCCACCTCAGTGAAGCGTGCGATAAAATACTCAATGTCGCCTTCACCTTCGTATCTAGGTGCCTTGAACTTAGGTTGTGTATTAGCATTGCCTGGTCGCGTGACAGCTTGCAAAGCTTCAGTCAGACGATCCATTGCGTTCATCTTAGGGTTGACAGCAGGAGCTCTTCCCGCACTACGTGCTCTGTTGGCCGCCATTGTTTCAACTAGAGGAAAGATCAACTCGATAGTCTACAAGTGGGGTTGTAAAACAGATGGCTGCGCCGGTCTTAGCGGTTGCAGGGTTAGTAGTGAACGATGCAGGGCCTGTATAGATAATATACAGGGTCGGTATTAGACAGTGCAGAGTCGGTAGTGACTGATGCAGGGTCGGTACCAAGAGTATGCAGGGTCGGTCTGTCAATAAATTGTCCGTGTAGTCTCAAAATATGATGTGTGTGAATTCGCAGGACGGAGTCTAGGCTCGACGCCGATTGCTGTGGCAAAACTGTTGCAGGCGGAAGAGAGTCGACGCCTTTCGCAAAGTTGTATTGCTCACGTGGTAGGGGAGCACTGCTGCAGTCGGAAGAGAGTCAACGACTTTCGCAGGAGTGTCCGTTTCGTCCTGGCTGGTTCTGTTTAGAGCAGAGCCAGGGTAAGCGTAGCTGAGTAGGGTGTGCAGTAGATCCCACCGCTGCCACCAATGTAGTGGATTTTGGGGGCTGAAACCCACTAGCTGAGGTCGGTAGCTTGCTGCCACCAGTTGTTATATTTCACCTGCTACAACAGCAGGGTCGGTATGCCACCGAGATAGAGTCTCAACTCTACAACCAAAACAGAGCCCTCGGCTCAAACGCATTACTACAGTGCTATCGAGTAATAAGCCATTTATTCATCCAGAATAAATACGAGTCTAGTCAAAAGGTACAAACCATACAATGCACTAATACTAACCAAAGAATAATGGTAAGTGTTCTGCCTTTTATAGGCATCTCACAGGAAGTGACAGGAAGTGATCTTTGTCACTACCAATCACAAAGTAACAATACTTGATTTAACCAATACAAAAGCTTATAATAATAAACAACGAATCACAACACTAAGATAGATATGGTCCCACAGAATGTAGGAGGGATTATAATGCAATTGTCCAATCAATGGCTTATCCACTTCCTGTCCAGCCTTTGTACCTGCTCCTCCTCTGGTTTAGGGGTAGTTAAGTCCTGGATCCTTCCTCCTGAGGCTTTTAGGGTCGTTTATGGTCATCAGGCTATGATGATTCAGTTCCTGCCAACTCGGTGAGGTCGGCATAGTCCTATACAGGGTCGGTATGGTCCTATACAGGGTCGGTATAGTCATACCATGCAGGGTAGGTCAGTTCGGTACTGACCGATATGATAGCTTCTGAGCCTAGTCATTAGTAAGCTTGATTATGATAAGGTGCGCAAGAGTGTATGCTATGAAAATCCACAACAGTACTCACTAGCAATGATAAGCATTTGCTTGCGTTGCTAATCAAAAACAAATTGATGTAATTTTCATCAATATGATAATGATTTCCGACATAACTGACTATACCTGGCCTGACTTGAAAACTTATTTTACATATCTGCGTTGGACATCATTAACAAAGCAAGAAACCAATGTGTGTTACACATGTTGCAAGCATTCAACGTACTTAGGCTGACAAGGTTGGTATCGTAAAATTTTACAAAAATTATCAATTTCATCAAAAAAGTATTGTAGTGTTTTCCTTTTGCACTACCAACACAATGGCATCCACTTGCTTTAACTTTAGACAACTGGTGAAAGGACCAAGTCCCAGACAAATAATGCATAGTTTCTAGTAATAATAATAATATATTTGACACATTCTATTTAGCAATATAATATAAGTCCACCACAATCCACAAGACTTCTGCCTTCCTGATCCACAACAGTTTTTTTATAGGAAGTGATCAGGAAGGCCCGCTCCCTTATTAGGGTGAGCCAATCCCATACCATAATACAATACATTAACCAATCAATATAATCAACACAATTAAGTAAACAGTATCAGTCAATCACAGGCGTGTGCACATGGCACACAATTCGGTAAGTTCTTCTCTTCTCCTTGTTAGTCTTCGTTCCATTCCAGTGCTCTATCTCTGTACTCTATTTTGGAAGGCTAATACATCCATCAGTAGCTCAGGATTTTCTTGGGGACCATTTTTTCCGGTTATGCCCAGTGTTGGCAGCCAATTTTCCCTGGTAGATCCGGGGTAGAGTTGGTATAGCTGTTATATACCTGTATACCTAGTATACAGGGTGGATACAGGGTGGATGCAGGGTGGATACAGGGTGGATACAGGGCCTTGTAGTTGGTATCTATGCTGCATCATTTTAGGGGCTCTTTTAATCAAGGGAGGGGTTCTGACAACACTCTTTAGGGGTAACCAGGGGTACAAGATCATTGGAGCTGAGGGGGGAGAGGTTTGGGGTCACTAGCAATCAGGCAAAATACCCAACAATATCAACAAGTATTTATGTTTCTTGGCTATGAATCTGCGATTTAAAGCAATTTCCCATCATATTCAGTTTATTACAGGTGAGCTCAAATCAAATCTATATGCTTCTATTTCAATCTCAAACAAAACTTAACCAGCAAATTATCAAAGCACTGATAGTAGATGACATGCAAATGATTAAATTCACCCAATTCACTAGTGATTTGAGTGACTTTGATCAACTACAAGTAACAATCAGCAACTGGCACTTGTTTGTTGTGAACTGTTAATCTGAGTGAAGGAGAGAGATAAGCAGCTGAGTGAACATGCTACTTACACCGTTGATGAGCTTTGGAAACATGAACATCCAGATTCCTTTGGTTACTGCAGTCTCACCTGGAGCCCATACACCACCTTTGATTGGGATGTCCTCATTTTCTACCCATCCATCATCATGTCCATACTGAAATTTGAAGACACATAACCATAAGTGAAGCTACTCAAAGAAATGCAAAAGGGCAGCGACTGTTTATGAAACTATGCAGAAAATATACTTAGTTATTCGAAAATATGTTTTTTCAGCTTATTATGTATAACTTTCTTTGTCATGGAAGAAAAGAGGATCCTTTAGATTATGACTTTTATTGGAACAGGTTCAGCTGCTAGCGTTGACAGGTTTTCTACTTTTGGAATAAAGCTTGTATGAGGGACAAATTATCATTAAATTTGAGCAAAACTCATGGACAGATAGCCTGTGCATACTCAATGATATTGTGGGAAATTTTTATTGTAAAAAGGCATCTGGAACCCTACCTCCACCATACCCTTAGTTTCATTTACCATTCCACCCTTCCCATACCCTTAAGTGCCAGTTTTGAGTTGACCCTGAGTTTTTCATTTATAAAATAAATAACTTATCTTGGTTTAAGGATAACAGCTATCCCGGGTCTACTGCAAGCCAGTATAGACCCTGTATTTAAGTTATAAATCATAGAGAACCCACTTCGAGATATCCCGGACCAGTATGCTAGCCCAGTCATTCCAATATGGCTCCAAAAATAGCCTGGAACCCCTGCAGCTGAATGCCAACCACTACAGAGAGACTGAAGAAATCATGGGTGATAGGAACAGAGATTAAAGAAGTGAAGGACCATATAAGGAATGGAAACTTTCCACTGCTCTAGAAAGAGCGGGAAGGCAGCCCAGAGCTGCTTTGCCATGTGCTACTGCATGTGATTGGCCTGTATTGTTAATATGATTTGTATGCTATGTGTTTATTCGTTATGTATTTGTGTCATTGTGAATAATTGGTTCACCCCTAATAAGGGGGTGAATGTTCCTCTCCTCCCACTACAGAAGGGAGCTCTCTTGTACTGTGTTAAACAGAAGTCTTGTGGATTTTTTATAGATAACATTGTTTTCATGTTGTTAAATGCGAAGTAGTGAGAGGAGGCGTACAGGAGGTACACACAGTGGATGTCGTTGTGTCCGTAGTAAGAGAACAGAAATATACTACAATCTTCTGGGAAGACCCAGTAGCAGCAGTACTACAGAGACAGTAGAAAGCTGTGCTCAGCAAGGGCGAGAACAGTTTGGGACACACTAAGCTAGTTATTCACAGCATCCCACCACTCCTAGACACCAAACTCATTTTACAATATTCTCATAGGTGGAGCCCAGAGTGATTTAATGCAGAGTTGAGACTTTCGATATGACTGTAGAATAAATAACGAGTGGCCATCTTGGTACAAAGAGAACCGGAAACCGCCGCCCATTTTCTATAAAATTTCCATTGGCTCAAATTGAGCGGTTTATTAAAATGGCAATTACAGGTTGATTTCTATCACCATTTATTTTAATATGGTACAGGCAAACCGTTCACACTTAGGACCACTTCAAAGTTTTAATATTAATTTGCTGTGTGCCTAATAGTGCGCTAATAATCTGATTAGAGTCATCAAAATTGGATTTTTCACAACTTATTGTGATAGTAGAATGGTGCAGATAATAATTTTGTGTCAAAAACGGAAATATCATGCCACTCAGTGCCCTCAATAAAGAAAATACGACCAATAATAGGTATCGTACAATACATATACCTTTAAATACCAGCAAAACAATATATATAAACAACACATTACAAGCTTGTCAATAAAACATGGTAGGTTGGCAGATCTGTGTTTTCCAGAAGATCTTCTCCTATCTTACCGCTAATGGGAGGGGAACCATGGTGGGAGGTGACCATGAAAGGAGGTGGCGACAAAAACAGGGACCAAGGTGAACAAGCTGGAAAAAACGTCAACCATACGTTTGACTGAGTCAATTCATAGTTGTTTACAATGGGTCAGCCAGCTAGTATGAACAACTACATAAAATAAAAAATCAACGAAAACAAAGAAAGTGTGTAAAAACAAAGCGAGAGAGAAAACAAACTGAAGATAAGAGAGAGTTTCTGTTCACCGGAAGCACAAGTGGCTAGAAAGTTTGGCAAAAGTTTACTACCCTCACCTCACTGTAGTATGCCATGTACAAAACCAACAAGTTCATCAGAAAAGATTTTCCTGATCTGTAATCTCCAGATATACAAATTACAAAGACTTTGGCATCTCCTTTTGCTGGTCCATCGTACAGCATCTTTTTTAATTGAACTGAATGATACTGTGGCTCATTGTTTTTGAGCCCAATAACACATCGTACAGCCTGTAAATAGCAATTTGGTTAAGATTATGATGAGAAGTTTGTCTAAAGGTTAAATCAGTAGTAATAATACAAAATATCAATAACAGAAAGGAGACTAGCAATAAAAGAATCAAGCATTAAAAGTGCTTAAATGGAAAACAATCATGAGCATAATATTGCACGAATTGCAGCTGTGAGGTCAAAAACTGATGTTTTTCAAAGGTAAAAGCTGAAAATAATTCAATAAACAGCAACAATTACTAAATATTTTCGTTTAAAATTGAAGTCAATCTGTCAATTTGACTGAGAATTGAGAAACCAAGTAGAATCTACTAGTATCTATGTGACATCTAGGTTTTTTCTCCATTGGAAGACTAGAGCAATAACTGGAAACCCATGAAGATCTGGCATAAAATGCAACCAGTATTGTAGGATGGACCAGGCCGACCCGTAAAACATGGATGTGTTCTTTATAGCCAAACCTATTAACCAGCCTGGTAGGCAACTTGAAGCAGTCTGCACCTAGGAGCCAATCCTTATCTCAAATTATGTTCTTTAAAGATACCTGACTGTATCACGTCTCATTTATTTTATTGTTTGCTCAAGTGACTAACTGATAAAACTCTCCCATGCAATAATTTTAAGCTAGCAAAGCCTACATATCTCATACTAAAAATAATATTGTGTACATGCATATGTACGCAGGAGAACCAAACACCGCTAGCCTTGTGCAAAGCTCATCTTAAGGTTTGAGCATTTTAGTGTTTGGTGACGACAATTCTTTAAACCTGCTTCTATGAAATTATCTGTATCATTACCAGGGTTGTCACCTTTTATAACCTCTGTACTGCGTTGATGAAGTAACAAATGCCAAAACACCTGCTATCTGCAGTTGGAGTATACACACATATATATACTAAAAGGTAAAATAGTAAAGGTGGTACAACCACTGGAGGACTACAAATGGTTTTATGGACCTGGAAAAAAAAATAGAAAAAAATGAGTTCAAGGCACAATCATCAGGTAGGCTCTCAGCTGCAAAAATGTATGCTGGAACATGAAACAGGAAACTCAGACCAAAAATATTAAGTGCACAAGGATCACAAATTATTACTAGATGGAGTGGTAAAAGTTCACGGGCGTCAAAAGTGACTATGACTTTACTGTCTCATGTCTCACTGCTTGGAACGCTAACCTTGCGTGCATTTGTTGTTGTTATGTAACTGGATGATACAACTTTCAGTGGTGCTGGAATGGCCATGGAGGATTGTATGTACTGCAGGTATGAGAGGTCATGTTCTCGGGCCTGAAGGGAGCACACTGTATTTTCCTACTAATTTTTCCATTTTTATCTTGTTTTATGCTGGGCTCTTGGTTTTTATGTTTCCGGTATGTCTTGCTTACTAAGAAAGGATATCAAGTGATTATTGAGTGTAGCTTCGGTTAACGAATATTGAATTTTGAATCTTTATCATTTGCATCTATACAATAATACTCACCAAGATAAGTGGAAAAGGCTGCCTTGTTTTCTCTTTTATTACAATTGAATGCAGTTGCTTTGATAAAGTAGGCATCATAATAAAATATGAGCAGACTTCAGAAACTCTCTTATCGATTTTGTAGGTTTTTGTACCGATCTCTTTTGTAGTTTTAGTGTATTCAACTATTGAAAGCAAACTGGGGTGCTCATATCCAATCGGAAAGTTTCCATCTTTCATTGTTTGTAAAACAAAGAGAACTGAATTATTTATCAGCCTATTTATTTCAGATGCATTTAGATTTGGTAAATATAGATTTGTCCTCAAATGCACTCCGTGAGAGAGTTTACAAACGAGCCAGATTACCAGGTTTCTGAGTGCAATCTGGAGAAAACAAGGATATTGTTCAGTCAAAGGTTCTTTTTAGCTATTATTGATGCTGTGTGAGGCATAAATAAATTACTTGGTTCAAATCTAGCTTTACAAAGCCGAGTTACCAAAGATCTAGCTCATATGGAGACATTTCAAGTGCAACACCTTTCAGTACAACAACTTTGTATGCTGCCCTGCCACCTACCTTAACAGACAGCATATGACTGTCACATCTGTTTGCAGCAGCCTCAAACTATATCAGATGGCAACTGAACTCTCAACAGAATCAGATTTATTTCAAATAGTCATAAAATTTACCCTGTATGACATACAAAATCTCGAATATGATCATAAATATACAACAGAAACTGTATTAATTATATTTTGTTGTATTGAACATAAATCCAAGTATTATCACAACTCAAAACATTCAAAACCGACTGTTTTACATTAATGTTACATCAAGCATACGTACATCACCTTATCACAGCGGCCATGGGTACTAGTTAGGAGTCTGCTCAAATTTAGAACACCCCTTATCACGCTGGAGCTACCACGCTGGAGCTACCACACTGGAGCTATATTGTATTTCTAACCACACTGGAGCTATATCGTATTTCTAATCACACTGGAGCTATATTGTATTTCTAACCACACTGGAGCTATATTGTATTTCTAACCACACTGGTGCTATATTGTATTTCTAACCACACTGAAGCTATATATACACTCATTGCTTTCAATTGGAATATAATAAACTTTATTCATAGCAGAATACAAAGGTGGCAACCCAATACAAGGCTGTCAGGTAATGTAACGAGATAAGAAAAAGCTCCGCCTTTTATAGGCAAAGTTACAGGAAGTCACAGGAAGTACTCTGAAAAATTTCCATCATGCACAGGAAACATGATAGCTGCCAATACAACTACACACAATAACATTGCCCAATTAGATATGAATACATATATTAAAGAGAACTGTGGCCCAGAAGTGAGGGGCGGAGTCTATAGCTAAGTGTCCAGTAACAGGTTAGTAACTTGTCTAGTTATGGTTCTTGGTCTTTACGAGCCTTAGGTTCAACTTTTCCAAATTCTGAGGTTAACCAAGCTCTTGGATACGGTCTCTGAATGTTCTTGAGCTTTGTTTGCTCCCTCAGGCTATGGCAGCCATCTTGATGCCGGCCAGGGATAGACACCCAGGGCTGGGGTAGTAAATACCCTGTGCTGGTATGATTAATTTTCATTACTTATTGCTTTAACAAAGCAATATGTTTAATGCTATAGAGTCCGGTCTTGTCTATTGTATTTAAGGAAGGCACACCTGTGGTAACAACCATCAGGGAAACCTTTGCAAGGTAGTGGTCACTGTTGGTGTCCAGTAAAATCTACTACAAAATTTTCTAATCACACTAGAGCTATATTGTATTTCTAACCACACTGGAGCTATATCGTATTTCAGAATCCCTCAGTGATAAAATGGTATCACAAATGTTGTGAGAAAAATGCAGTGATTATAAAAATTATTTGCATCCGATATACCTAGAAGCTTGCAAAGTATTTACCAAACGTAATTCATTGACGGTCACTCGGGACATTTCAGACTAACTTCATCCACCAGGTTTTTTAGCGCAAACTGCACAAGGGAACATCGATAGTTTGTCGCAGTTATTAAAAATTAATATACGTTTTGAAAGTTTGATATGTATAGACTGGAAACAAATCACAAAGGTTTACTAATTTATGAGACAGCGCTCTGTTGCTACCTTTATTAACAGACTGCATCGGTAAACCATGCTCAATCAGTCTCCTCCCAGCACATCACATTGCGTCAAACTGAGTTCTCATCACAAACTTGGGTCGTTTACAAAATGTTTCTAATTGGTCTGTAATACTGCAATACTACATTTATTTTACATCTGAAGCTTAGGTTGCTGACTATAAGGTTTAGTGTAGAAAACAAAAAATAAGAATCTAGTTTCACCAAAAAGGTTTGCTGCGTGAACTTCTAGTTGCTAACTGTTTTGTCGGTAAACTGTTAAGAATTAAGTTCTGCATAAAAATGCACTTTCTTGATTTTTTGATTTTTTATCTCTCGTACTCAGAACGAATATTTACAGACAAGTAGTTACTCACTAGTTTAATTTCTGATCAAGAAATTTTGAAAATAATTGATTTAAAGAGACACTAGCTGGTTACATAACCCACACAATCCAATACTTTATATATATATATATATATATATATATATATATATATATATATATATATATATATATATATATATATATATATATATATATATATATATATATATATATATATATATATATATATATATATATATATATATATATATATATATATATATATATATATATACATATATATATACATATATATATACATATATATATACATATATATATATATATATATATATATATATATATATATATATATATATATATATATATATATATATATATATATATATATATATATATATATATATATATATATATATATATATATATATATATATATATATATATATATATATATATATATAAGTAAAAGTATGACTGGGGCACAAGATGTACACAGGGGCTTAGACTAAATAGAGACAATCAAATAATTAAATAATAAGTAATTAATTATTAATATTAGTTGCCCAAGAGATGAAAAAACCAGTCAAGACTGAAGCAAGTAAAACATTGCTCAACAAGAAAAAATCGAGTAGCTAGATACTAAAAGGCAAAATAGTAAAGGATGTTAAAACTATTGGCTGACTACAAATTGTTTCATGTGCTAGAAAAAAGATGGAAAAAGAAAAGAATTCTAGGCACAATCATCAGGTCGGCTATCGACTGTAAAAATGGAGATGGAACAGGAAACAGTTCAGACCGAAAATATAGGTGCACAAGGATCGTTGTTTATTGTCAATAAGGTGGTAAGGGTACACGGGCGTCAAAAGTGGCTAAGGGCATAGAGCTACGCCTGGCTGAGAGTAAATTTATTGGAGTGTCTGCAGGTGGAGACTATTTTGTTCCTGCTGTTGAGGGATGACAACTCTGGTTAGAAGATGATATAGCATTTCTCAAAACGGGCATTTTTTATTTGTGTAAGAAGATGCTCCGGCATGGGATAGAGTTCTCCATTTGATGTTAAAATTGGTAGATGAGTCTTTAAATAATCAAATATGTTTGCTCAGCTCAGTAACAGCAAATAACAAAGTTAAAACATATATTGGCCTAACTGAAGGAGAATTCAAAACTAGATATAGAAATCACAAAACATCTTTTAATATCGCCAGCAAAAGAAATTACATATAGGTATGTGTGTGTATATATACATTTCCAGGTATGACTGAGAAGGGCATTGAAAAGTATGCAGGGATGCATAGAAAAAAAAAACAAATAAGTAAGGAATAATTATTATTTTACAGTAAGGATGGTAAAAGCAGTCAAAACTGAGGTGAGTAAAACAGTGGAAATAAGTAAAGGCTTATAGGGTTACCAAACCCCAGTTAAACAGTTTTTGGCTAGCATTCTCCACCATTAAGACTCCAGGCAATACTTATTGCTGCTAATCAATAGCAGCTAATAACTTGCCTGGCCCACAATACGAAGGAAAAACCTGGGTTTTTTTCGCAGCACTAGATATTGAGAACAAACATTCAAATGTAACAAGTTTTATGCTTTGAGCTATGTAAATGCTGTTGCTGATATATTGTGGGAGATTTGTGTAACATCAGTGACCCCAGCCCTTTCGTTCCCCCTCAACCCCCCCACCCTGCACCCCTTGCCACCCAGAAGAGTGTAATAGAACCCATTCCCCTTGCACAGCTTAGGTATTTGTATGGATGCTTCTAGATCAAGCTGTGCAACTACTAACTTATAATGCATGCCCAGCCACTCACTAATACTGATGAGTCATTCGGGGATTTACTCGGTCATATATGGCCACCATTCGGACATTAGCCAGGCATATATGGCCGCCAAAGGATAAGCCTGAGTGAGCAAGGAATCTAAACAGCCTAATGGAGCTATACAAGAAGAGGAGTAGCAAAGTAGGAACTAAGCTTACAGAGGAGGAGCCTAGGAGCTAACAAGACAATCAACCTTGTTTACTGTTTACTTATGTAATAGTTAGGATGATTTGTTAATAACTTGTAAGCAATTATTGTATTGGTTTACCCTAATAAGGGAGTGTGCCTTCCTGGTCTCTCCTATAAAAGGAATTTTTGGAGATCAGGAGGGCAGAAGTTATTGTGGGTTATTGTGGAGTCGTTATGTATGACTTGCAGTAATCATTGTATCTTGCTAAATAGAATATTAATAATAAAGTATCATTATTAACAAGGAACACTCTTGTCGTTGTCTGGACATTATTAGCATAATCAAGGAGTACATGGAAGCCGTTGTGTCTGTGGTGTAACTAACGATAGAAAAACACTACATTGGTGGCAGCGGTGGGATTCTATGAACAAGAGAGACACAACGGATAGGAAGAGAAGAAGGTAGGAAAAGAAGAAGGTAGGAAAAGAAGAAGTTAGAGAGAGAAGAAGGTAGGAAGAACTAGGAGCTATACCAAGCCTGTATCTCTTGCATACTACCTTCCCCCTCTTCAGAAGCTACTCTGTGTCAGTATCCCTCTGTATACTACCTACCCCGAAGCTATACCGAGCCTGTATACCCTGTATACCACCTTCCCCCTCCCCAGAAGTCGCACCGAGCCTGTATAGCCATATACTACCTACCCCGAAGCTATACCGAGCCTGTATACCCTGTATACCACCTTCCCCCTCTCCCCAGAAGTCATACCGAGCCTGTATAGCCACATACTACCTACCCCGAAGCTATACCGAGCCTGTATACCCTGTATACCACCTTCCCCCTCTCCCCAGAAGTCATACCGAGCCTGTATAGCCACATACTACCTACCCCAAAGCTATACCGAGCCTGTATACCCTGTATACCACCTCCCCCCTCTCCCCAGAAGTCATACCGAGCCTGTATAGCCACATACTACCTACCCCGAAGCTATACCGAGCCTGTATACCCTGTATACCAGCCTACTCTTGCCAAAAACAGTCACTCAACCCCCGTAGCTTGCCATTGTATCTAACATGGCCAACCAAAGAGCTAGGAGTGCCGGTAGAAACCCTGTCGGAGCACAACCTACCGTAGCGCTGGAGCAACTCACCGAAGCTCTGCAGATGTTGGTACAACCTCCCCAAGGACCAATACAGACGCCCTTCAAGGCCCCAAAGTACGACGGGACGGGAGACATCGAGTATTTTGTTACTCGTTTCCTCGAGATCGCAGAGGCCAATGACTGGGGCCAAGCTACAGCCCTGATGCATCTCCGAGCAGCACTGAAGGACGAGGCACTAGAGTGTGGACGCCCCCCTCACGTAGAAGGTATCTTCGCTGCCCTCCGAGCCCGTTTCGGACTCACCCCAAAGGAAGCGCAGGCCAAGTTAATTGTGTTGCGTCGTTCTGCCCAAGCCTCACTACAACAACACGCCAACGAAGTGGAGAAATTAGTTCGTGTGGCATACGATGACCTACCCCCCCGAAGAGTCGACCGAATGGTGTTAGAGACTTTCGCCAGCACTATTGGTAATGCCTATCTACAACGGCACCTGCTGGCAGTCCAACCACACACGATTGAGGGGGCTATTAGAGCTGGAAACGAATTCCTGCAAGTCAAAGTTGGATTCGAAGACAGGCCCTCCATAGTGAGAATAGTGGAAGAGGAGGAAGAACACTTACCCCCACCCAGTGACCGGCCCTCCCCAACCTCCCCCCCTAACCAAGTCCAACAGACGGCCACCCTACCAGAGGACACCCTCAGTGCTTTGATGAAGAACCTACAGACGTTGACCGAAGCAGTTAAGCTCCAGTCCGACGCATTGCAACAAGTACAACAACAAGTCAACCCACCCCTTGCCCCCTCCCTCCCCCACCCTTTCCCTACATCCGCCCCCCTCCAGTGTTGGGGATGTGGCACTATCGGCCATTTACAAAGAAGCTGCCCGGTCAAACCTTGGCCATCTACCCCGCCTCCCCCCCCCCATAACCAGCAGTCAAAAAACGGGCGCCGCCAGCAGTAGGGAAACCGGCCCCTCACTGCCCCCAGGCACCCCGGCGTTATCAAAGAAAGTTGGCTAGAGTAGAACAGTACAACCCCGTACTAGAAGTTCCCCCAATGCGGAGAGAGAGACGGCGTGTAGTACCCATCTCAGAACCCTGGCAACTACCCACCACCAACCGGTATACCCCCCTCCAAGATATTGGAGACGAAGAGCCCTACTCCCCGGTACCCAGTGAAGCAGAGCCGGACTACTACCCTACTGACCTGTATACCCAACCCACCCCTTCTCATAGACAAAGTCTTGCTGACCACGGTCACCTGGCGTGCCACCCTACGCAAGACACTGAGCCATACCCACCTCGTCAGTCTTTGGCTAAGAAACTACCCCCCCCCCCCCTCAACCCCGTTGACCACTGAGCGACCCTCTCGTACTCGACATAGACGCTCCCCTACCCCCCAACCCTCAGCAGTTAAACCCGCTGACCTCACTTACCCCCCATCAGAGCGCCCTTACAAGGCAAGCTACTTCCTACCCGGTCGAGTAGAGGGAAAACCGGTGTCAGTACTCATCGATACTGGATGCACCACCAACCTCTTATCGCAACACCTGTTCAATCGACTGGCCCCAACTACTAAGAACTCCCTGCAAGAAGGTGATTCACACGGTGTGTTAGCCGACGGATCTCACATCCCTTTCTTTGGCACCATCCGCCTACCCATTTGGCTGCGAGATGTCAAAACGGAAGCCAATTTTGTCGTAGGCCAAATAAATGAGGACGCCATTCTGGGCATGCCATTTCTCACTTCTCATCAGTGTCGCATGAAGTTCGACCTGTCAGTGATAGAAGTTAATGGTCAGGAACTGCTGTGTACAGACCAGCAAGGCAGAGTACTGGCTACTGGAGTCCAGGTGGTTAGAGACACTCAGATCCCCCCCACACCGAAGCAACCATACTGTGCCGAACTACTCATTCCATACACCTTCCCCTCGGTATCGTAGAAGGCATCCCCAACTCCCCTCCCCTAGCTGCCAGTCTCAATACCCCGAATGACCGGCATCAGCTATTGGTGAGGTGTCTCAACCCCACCAACCAACCGCTGGACTTGAAAGCTGGCAAAACAATAGGAAGGTACACTGGAGTACACAACGGTGATATAGGATCACCAGTAAAAGAAGATGAGCCCACTGCCCCCCCCCCCCCCCTCCACCGCCATTCCTCCCCCCGTCCCCGAACATCTAAAAGAGTTGTATGTCCAAGCACTAGGCAACTGTCACACCCCCCAGGAGGTGTTCAAATTGGCACAACTCTTGCACTCGTATGAGGAAGTATTCAGTAAAGGTGACCATGACGTCGGCCTTACCAACCTAGTAGCCCACAGCATTCCCCTGAGACCTGGCGCACAACCCATCCGTCAACATCCCCACAGGCTAGGGCCTCATAAGGAGAGAGAGGCTGAAGAACAAGTAGCCAAGCTGCTCGAACGGGGTTTGATAGAACCCAGCACTGGCGCTTGGAGTTCCCCCGTAGTATTGGTGAAGAAGAAAGATGGCACCTGGCGCTTCTGTATTGATTACCGGCGTCTAAATGCGGTAACCCAACAGGACGCCTACCCCCTCCCCCGTATAGACGAGAGCCTAGATGCGCTGTCTGGAAGTCGGTATTTTAGTACCCTTGACCTAGTGAGCGGGTATTGGCAAGTGCCCCTCGATGCAGACGCCAGCGACAAATCTGCCTTTTCAACTCGCTCAGGCCTATACAAGTGGAAGGTCCTCCCCTTTGGCCTCACTTCTGCCCCAGCCACCTTCCAAAGACTCATGGAACGAGTACTACATGGACTTCACTGGAAGTCACTCCTCCTATACCTAGATGACATTATTGTCATCAGTCCCGACTTCCCCACCCACCTACACCGCCTGGCAGAAGTGCTACAGCGGCTCAAAGCAGCAGGACTTAAGTTAAAGCCCAGCAAATGCGAACTGCTACAGTCACAAGTCCGCTATCTTGGACACCTCGTCAGTGAGCATGGTGTTTCCACGGATCCCGACAAAATCGCAGTAGTCCGTGACTGGCCCACCCCCACCTGCCTTAAAGAACTCCAAGCATTCCTCGGTACAGTCGGGTATTACCGACAATACCTCCCTTGCTTCTCCACTACGGCCAAACCTCTGACCAAGTTAACCTGCAAGGACGTTCCATGGGAATGGACCACCCCTCAGAGAGAAGCTTTTGTACAGCTTAAAGCTGGACTGTTGTCTGCCCCCATCCTCGGCTACCCAGATGCCGATAGCCCGTATATCTTGGACACCGATGCAAGCGATGACGGTGTTGGAGCTGTCCTCTCCCAACTACAGAATGGTGAAGAAAGAGTGATAGCGTATTATAGCAAAACACTGAGCCCCCCTGAACGCAACTATTGTGTCACTCGCAGAGAACTACTGGCCGTAGTCAAAGCCACCAAACATTTCAAGCCCTACCTTTACGGTCGAACCTTTCGGGTGAGAACAGACCACGCTTCCCTCATGTGGTTATGTAAGCGTAAAGAGCCGTCCAGCCAAGTAGCCAGGTGGCTCGAAACTCTGTCGGAGTTCCAGTTTACCATCGAACACCGAAGTGGACACTTGCATGGAAATGCTGACGGCCTTAGTAGACGGTGTCCCTCCAATTGTAAGCAATGTAATCACATTGAAGCCAGAGACGGCGGACCCACGAAGAAAGAAATATTGCAAACCTTGCCCCACCCCTTCTCCCCTCCCCCATCCACCCCAGCTGACCCAACCCCGTCACACCCTCAAATGGTAGCTATCACTCGCCCCCCACCCCCTGACACCGACCTGCTGGACGCTCAGAGAACAGGCCGCCACCCGGTAGCCATCATCTACCAGGCGGTAAAGAACCATACCCCTATTCCCCCACAACAGTTGGAACTCGGAAGTAATGAACTCCGACAACTGGAGAAACGCCAACACTCTATGCAGATCCGCCCAGATGGTATTCTAGAGGTACACCAAGCCGGACAGAACAGAGCCCACTGGTGCGCTGTGTGCCCCCCCAGCCTGAGAAGCAAAGTAGTGTGGGAGACACATGTCTTGGCCCACCAAGGCATACAACGGACATTAAAGAGAGTCGGCCTCACATGGTACTGGCCAGGTATGACCGCGGATGTAAGGAGAGCCATTAACAGTTGTGAAACCTGTCAGCGGGCTAAACATGGCGGTACAAAACCCAACCCCACACGGCAGCGAATGTATACCGGCCGCCCTTGGCAAAAGTTGGCCGTAGACCTGGTGGGCCCCCTCCCTGAGACTGATAGAGGAAACAAGTGGATACTCGTCTTAACAGACCACTTTACCCGTTGGCAAGATGCCCTCCCCCTCCCTGATGCCACTGCCCCTGTTGTTGCCACTGCCCTCGACGAACACGTGTTCTGCTACTTCGGATTACCCGAGCAGATGCACACCGATCAGGGTGCCCAGTTTGAGTCGAGTCTCATGCACGAGCTCTGTACTCTCTGGCGGGTAAAAAAGACTCGAACCACTCCCTACCACCCCCAATCCAACGGTTTAGTAGAGAGCAAAAATAGGGTATTAGGAGATGCCCTACGCTCTCTCCTATTGAAGAGGCAGCTCGGAGAATGGGACTTGATTCTCCCCCAAATAATGAGAGCGTTCCGTGCCACCCCCCATTCTACTACAGGCGAAACACCAAACTTCTTGATGATGGGAAGGGAATTACGGCTCCCCGACCAATTAACTTATCACCCCCCCTTGGTTGAGTGTGTGCCCGTACACGAATACGCCCAAGCCCTACAGGAAAGACTTGAAGAGGTTCATGAGACTCTCCGAATGGAGCAGCAACAGATAAGAGGAGATGAAGGAGAGGAGCCGTCTCTATTCAAAACAGGAGATGAAGTATGTTTAGAGAACCGAAGGAGAAGGAAGGGAGAGAACCTCAAACTCCAACCCAAGTTCGTGGGCCCCTATATAATAGAGGAAGCCTACAGTAACCACACATACCTGATCAATCGACACGGCCAACAGTCAGTGCAAAATGGCAGTCGCCTGAGACCGTATAGGGCATGCCTGGAGCCGTACGGACAAGCCCCTGCAGCTTTGGAACCCGTCCGCCGCCCCAACATGCGTGGCGCTGCTCCCCGCAGGAGAACACAACCCCCTCCCCCTTTACAAGAAATACCCTTTCCACTCCTGGACCTCCCAATGCCTTCCCCTTATGCGGCGCCCCCTCCCCTCCAATCTCTCCCCCAGTAGAGAGGCCAGCGCCCAGAGCAAGTCCACCTGTAGAGAGAGCAGCACCCAGAGCACATCAACCTGTAGAAGAGTGCTCACCGAATCTCTCCAGCGAAAATCAATCCAATCGGACAAGAACTGGCCGAGCAGTAGGTCATACGGTAAACCAAGAAGTTGTCCCCCCCGCCAGTTGCACGCCCCCCTCCCTTAGCCTCAGCACCTACAGGCCGCCCTAGACGAAATGTAGGACCACCCCAACGGTATGGCCAACCTTGGTGTCACCAAGTCACTGCAAGAAGTGATACACTACAGGAAGAAAGAACCAAGTTATTGGCTACAGTTAAAGCATTCACCACTAAGCCTGAGGACCACAACCCCCCTTGCCTAGTCTCAAAAGAATCGCTAGAGTCCCCCCTACCCCCCTCCAAACTTCGGCTGGCTCTCTCCATTCAACCCCCCTGCAGGAGCCCCCAAAGATACCCCTCTTTTCCCCATCTGTCAGGAGTCATACCCCCCAAGTGGCAGAGCAAACCGGTTTGCAGCTGAATAGTCAAGAAAATATTGCCCGTTTGTCTGCTAACTTGCTTACTGAGCAGTCCGCTTGCTTACTACAGCTCCTTCAGAACTACTTGCAAAGTATGAACACCGAAACTTCCGCCTGCTTACAGCTCGAGGATGACGACGACAACCTCCTGCTTGAAGCTAATCTAGCTGAATATCAGCCACCCTCTAGCCACAGCGAGGATTCGCTGCTAGGCATAACAGGAGAGTCAGCACCCACTACGCTACCAGCAGCCACGTCAAGTCAACCTGGTGAATTGAAACGCGCCTATGATAAATGGATACTCGAGAACGCTACGGCCAGTGACCCTTTAGCTCTCACCACCCTTGTGCCTTCCCCCCCCCCCCCCCAACCGACTTAGACGAGTTTCCACCCCTTGCTCCAGCTAAAAGACCACCCACTAACCTCCCCCTGGTCCCTACTACAATCATTCCTTCAACAAAACTTGATTATAGCTACAGTCAATGTGTAAAGAAACCCCCCAAGCCAAATCCCCCTTTTCCCAGTGACCCCGGCACTACCCCGGCTCGGGATAGATGGACCACCCTCAGAAGGAACCTCACACCACCCCCACGGAGTAGATCTGGCGTTAGAAAGCAAACAGAGACAAAGAGTACCCCACAAATCTTTGTTGTTGATTCATTAATTAGAGACGGTGTCCCTAATGGAGCGGAGTATGTGGGAGATTTGTGTAACATCAGTGACCCCAGCCCTTTCCTTCCCCCTCAACCCCCCCTACCCTGCACCCCTTGCCACCCCAGAAGAGTGTTATAGAACCCATTCCCCTTGCACAGCTTAGGTATTTGTATGGATGCTTCTAGATCAAGCTGTGCAACTACTAACTTATAATGCATGCCCAGCCACTCACTAATACTGATGAGTCATTCGGGGATTTACTCGGTCATATATGGCCACCATTCGGACATTAGCCAGGCATATATGGCCGCCAAAGGATAAGCCTGAGTGAGCAAGGAATCTAAACAGCCTAATGGAGCTATACAAGAAGAGGAGTAGCAAAGTAGGAACTAAGCTTACAGAGGAGGAGCCTAGGAGCTAACAAGACAATCAACCTTGTTTACTGTTTATTTATGTAATAGTTAGGATGATTTGTTAATAACTTGTAAGCAATTATTGTATTGGCTTACCCTAATAAGGGAGTGTGCCTTCCTGGTCTCTCCTATAAAAGGAATTGTTGGAGATCAGGAGGGCAGAAGTTATTGTGGGTTATTGTGGAGTCGTTATGTATGACTTGCAGTAATCATTGTATCTTGCTAAATAGAATATTAATAATAAAGTATCATTATTAACAAGGAACACTCTTGTCGTTGTCTGGACATTATTAGCATAATCAAGGAGTCTATGGAAGCCGTTGTGTCGGTGGTGTAACTAACGATAGAAAAACACTACAATATTCACACCAACAACCATTTTTTTTCCATTATTGAGCTGGTTACGAGGAACAATTAAAAAAACTCATATAAGATGAGATATTTTTGCGCCTTACATAATGCTTCTGCCATCAAAGATTTCTTGAAGAAAATACATATTCGGGTGGTCCTTTTAATTTTAAAACATTTTTGAACAAAGTATGTAACTTGGTGCAGCCTTCTTGAGTTGAGAATTTTTTTGTGTTGTCACTATTTTTTTGAACATGATATGGCTTTGTATTTATAGTGAGAAACTTGAAACTTAAAGCTTTAAAACACAACAGTTATGGCTGTATGACAGGAGATCTACATCTGTATATTGCATTAGAGTGAATTTTTCCAACTTTGACAAAGGAATTAAGAAGTTTTTGTCAGTGTATTTTAGAACAACTGGCAGTAAAAATAAAAAGGTTATTGTAATAGAGTTGAAGTTCATGCATTAATACACTTTTTTACATCAGAATTGCAGCTTTCAAGTAAATGAAACAGTTTGTTCCCAAACAGAAAGCTCTCTGGGGCTAAACGTTGCTTTTGCTTCAGAAAAATCAAAATGGTTGCCCATGGATAGGTTAACAACTTTTATTATTGACAAAACTTCTATAACTGAATAAAACTTTTTATACCATGAAAATTTGTCAATTTTTCTTGCTCAGGCCCCCATCTTCTAGACTCGAGATTCTAATATTTGGCCATTTCAAACTTAATTGCGAGTTAATCAGAGCTAGAAGTTACTATTTTTGAAAATATTTTTTTAAAAAAACATCTTACCATAAAAAAGAATTTTCTTGCTGCATCTGTCACAGTTTTAAAAAAGGGGGTGAGAAGTATGTGAAAGAATAATAATAAAAAAAAATGTAAAGTAAAAGCAGACAGAACATAAATATTTTAGATTTCCTGAAATACAAATAAAAGCAAACTTACCGATGAATCCAAGCCCAAGAGACTCTGCAAGCTTCCCATTGTCTATGGTCTAAACGTAGCAAAAAGAATTAGTGAAGAAAAGAAAGATCTGGCTGCCACTATCGTGAAATGTTAAACTTGCAGCAGGCTTCTTGCTATCGAGTACAAGAATGACTTTATGACAAAGAGCTTTGGGGTTATGTGTATGGATTATTTACAAGAAGCGAAGCTTGATTGGACTTGATTTCATTGTAACATTGCTGGTAGCTACAGCAACCATTGATTTTGTCTGATGTGGCTTGTTCAATAACTGCAGTAATGTGGTCCTGGCAGAGTAGTTTCGCTTTAGCGATGCAACCGAGAGTAGCATAGTCGATTGTGTAACTTATCATTAGAAATCATGACTTGCTTGTCTATTATTTAGATTTTAGACAGTTTAAGCAACTGGTATGACAAAACTTATGTTGTTGAGGAAGTTCAAGGAATCAACATAGCGTTGGAATTTTTTTTTAAATATTTTGTCTTATTCACACGATAAAAATTAATTGAATATTATGCTCGTTTGTAGAGCTAGCTTTGTATTTCGCAAAACATTAGTTAGCCAACGCAAGCTGATGAAAGTGCGCCCTTAAACGATTACCGTGGTTTGTTTTTACAGTGTCGTGGTAGTTTGACAACTTATGGCAATGGCACATCGTCAGTATTATATACCTCAAACTTATCAGCCGCCGTAAATGAAAAAAAGTTTCTTTAGTAATTGTTAAAATGAAGTGACTTTTGTTTTAATGGTGTTGTTGGTGGAAAGCGGGCTTCCGGTCATTTAATAATAACTCCACACAAAAATCTGTCAGGACCTCATTCATAAGCTTTGTTCCTGTTTGCAGATACTGCAAAGAAATTCAAGACTGTAGGAAGAGGGAAACTAATTATAACTAGTTGATCACAACTCATCAAAGTATCATTTGGATGAAGAGAAATGACATCAATGATATTTTAACATTGTGTTAAGTTAAGAAAGGGATCTGCGATTATCATACTAATACTTATTTCATTTTTCCAATTAGATCCTTCTTTCAGAAAGTTAAGATACTAATCTTGACCAATAATTTTAAGCTGCGATTAAACATAACAACAATCCTACGATAACTAACTTGGAGTAAAACTCAAAAAATCATAAAAACATATATTTATATTAGAAAGATGGTAGAAAAAGTAATAATATGCCATTGAACTATGGTAATAAGTTAAATTAAACATTATAAAATAACATTTAATAATAATATGAGTGACAATGTAATAAATTTAAAAGAAATAAATAGATCGGTGTAACTTTACAACGATAACTTAGTTAACATATTGTATAATCGTTGGTGAATGAAGGTAAACTTCAAGATTTTATCACCTTCCAGTCAAGAGAGTGATTATACTTTGTGCGATCGTAATTTGTGCCACGTTTATGTGAACATGGATTGCAGATGGTCGTACGCTGATATGCGATTGCTTACGATCGCTTACGATATGTATGTGAACTAGGCTTGACATCTAGACAGCAGGTTTCGTAAATGCATAAAATTGGACAACGTCATGATGTCTAGACAAAATTAGCTGAAACTCAGGTGCTCGTTGTGCAAAGAAACACTCTAGCTAATGTTGCTTTAGTGTATCCTACCCTTCAGTGCTACCATGTCATAATTGATTGCTCTGTGTGAATACACCTAGGTAACCATCTATTAGCGATGCACACCTGTGACCTGAACCTCTTTGTGCATACAAGATTTTTATCTCTCTATTTACGTCACTTCTCCATTCTACCGAATGCCTCAAGTATTCAGTATTTTACAATAAACTAGAAACAATGAACTTTTTACAGACTTGGTGTCGTTATTTTGTATTTGTTCAAATTTTTCTCATGCATACAGCGTGTGAACATAAACCGGCATGAGAACTTAATCGAAGGCAGAGTATGTTACACTCAAATGCCTCACTGTTCAACAAAACTGAATTGCTAAAATCTCAGCTTCATGCTTCCAAAACCTACGATCATTAATGTAACTGGAGATGTTTTCGTAAAAAGATTTATTATTACATCAAAATATTTTGCTAATGTGCAGCACCACAAACAAGAATTGAGGGCTAGAAAGCTCAAAACTTTTTAGATTACTAAACGCATGTGCATAAACAGCTTTAAATTTTGAGCATGTTTTGCTCTTTTACATCCAGTTTAAAGCTCAATTAGCAAGAAATTATTATCTAAAGCAAAGCATGCATTATCAAGTAACGAGGGCTATCATTATAGATCTGGATACCAATGACTGGTTTCTATTAGCATAAGTTGGATAGACATAAATATAAAATATGGCTTGAATAAGTTGTATTCTAGTGACTCCTACAATCAAGGCTCACACAACTAAGTCTTCTAGCTTCACCGTTTTACAGTCTCATGTCTCACTGCTTGGAACGCTAACCTTGCGTGTTTTTGTTGTTGTTATGTAACCAGATGATACAACTTTCAGTGATGCAGGAATGGTCGTAGAGGGTTGTATGGGCTGCAGGTATGAGAGGTCATGTTCTTGGACCCGAAAGGAGCACACTGTGTTTTCCTACTAATTTTTCTCATTTTTATCACTACTAATTTCTTGTTTTATGCGGGGCCCTTTGTTTTTATGTTTCTGGTATGTTTTGCTTACTAAGAAAGGTTATCAAGTGCTTATTGAGCGTAACTTGGGTTAATGATTTGGATTTTGAATCTTCATCATTTGCTTATTTACAATAATACTCACCAAGTTAAGTGGATGAGGTTGCCTTGTTTTCTCTTTTATTATAATTGAATGCAGTTGCTTAGATAAAATAGACATCATAGTAACAGATGAGCAGACTTCAGAAACTATCTTATCGATTTTGTAGGTTTTTGTACCGACCTCTTTTGTAGTTTTAGTGTACTCAACTACTGAAAGCAAACTGGGGTGCTCATATGCAATCGGAAAGTTTCCATAGCTCATTATTTGTAAAACAAAGAAAATTTAATTATTCATTCTCTATTTAATTCAGATGCATTTAGATTTGGTAAATATAGATTTGTCCTCAACCGCACTCGGTGAGGAGTTTACGAAAGGGTCAGAATAACAGGTTTCTAAGTGCAATCTGGAGGGAACAAAGATATTGTTCAGTCAAAGTGTTTTATTAGCTATTATTGATGCTGTGTGAGACATAAAATATTTATTTGGTTCAAATCTAGCTATACAAAGCCGAGTTACCAAAGATCAAAGCTCGTATGGAGACATTTCAAGTGCAACACCTTTCAGTACAACAACTTTGGATGCTGCGCTGCCACCTACCTTAACAGACAGCATATGACTGTCACATCTGTTTGCAGCAGCCTCAAACTGTAGCAGATGACAACTAAACTCTCAACAGAAGCAGATTTATTTCAAATATATCATAAAATTTACACTGTATGACATACAAAAACTTGAACATGATCATAAAGATACAACAGAAACTGTATTAAATATATCTTGTTGTATAGAGCATAAATCCTAGTAGTATCACAATTCGAAATATTCAAAACCTGCTGTTTTACATTATTTTTACATCATACAAACGTACATCATATTGTCATAGATACCATTAAATAATTAACTACTTCCACTTAAAAGGATACCATAAGAACACAAGTTGTAACTAAATAATAGTAGGATTATGTAACACAGTAGCCTTGGGTACTAATTAGGAGTCTGCTCAAATTTGGAACACCCCTTAATGGAGCGACTGCACACTGTTCTGTAAACAGAGAGTAATTAAGCATAATGATTGGAGGGAATGTAAGCCACCGCACAACAAACCATATGGACAGACAAGCCTGTGTACCTTGAGTGAGCTTCCATACACATAAATAGATGAAGAGGTCGACTATGAAGGCAGGACTTAAGGCTATTGCCTTGTTTACAGATATATTCATAAAAAAGTGATTGGCTGATGAAGAGATGAAAGCCTTATTCTTCTATCTAACAATCCAATACTTTATGTAAACAATCAAACTTTACTTGTAGAATACACTAAATTAACAAATTGGGTTTACTTGCTATTCTGTCTACTGTACCATCTGTAATCTATGAATATTTCCATGGCCTAGCTGTGCATACTTCTAATATTATATGTTATGTATTTTTGTCTGAACTAACTGCTAGTTGGATACAACGGTAAGTTATACCACTATTTCTATTCTAAAAAAGTACCAACTAACTGTAGCTCAACAAGTAGACGCTACAACGAGTTGAATTTGGTACCACGTGACCCTATCAAAACCGCGGACTAAAAAAATGTCGTACCCTGAGGTTATAAACATTTGTTTTTATTGTTTTAATATTTCTGGAACCAAGGTTACTAACGCCAAAGTTTAAAATTCATTAGATAGCCAATCATTTACAGCACAGGATTCTCTGAAATCTTCCTTGCAGACCCGACAGTAGTAATATATGAGCAGATCTCCCTACCAAGTGTTTTTTTGTGGATGAGTGCTCGGGGGTTATGCAATGGGTTACGGCGTTGAATGAATTCGCCGAGTTTATATTGTATTTCATTTGAGGGGCATTTGAGTGGCATTTAAGTGACATTTGAGTTTTGATTATTTTTTTACTTAATTTGAACTTATACGGTATTTAGATTTTAAACATATGGCATCTAAATTTTGAATGTATGGCATTTAAGTTTTGATCATTTTACATAATTCGAACCCATATGACATCATTTTGATAAAGATGAAGTTGTAATTGCCACTGAATTGTTTTTGTATATGATGTATCTATCTACAACGCTATAGTTATTGTTATAGTTTTATTATTACATAATAAGTATTACATTATTTGCTTACTGGTGAATGTAATAAAATAGATATCATAATAAAGTGTAATAGGTTGAATATATAGTGTTAAAGTCTATAAAAACTTTTTAATTTGTAAAGTATTTGATGACTTTACAAGAAATATCATCACATTCAGGTTCAATGATGATGAGAAGATTTTCTTCAGGTTTAAGTTTACTATCTTCCGATACAGACAGAGAAAGTTTTGAAAAATCCTCCAAATCATTATAAATAAAAACTCTATAAATCGATGGTGTTGAATTTGTAATTGCTACTGAATTGTTTTCGCATATGATGTATCTATCACACACGCAATCAGTAGTAGTTTCGGTTTCTTCATAATTGTATATAGTAGAGTTTGTAGGGCTTGGCTGTTCCAAAATTAAATCGACTAAATCCAGAGGTTGTGGAAGAGATGGAATTGATGGTGATAAAGCTGGAACTACTGACTTGTTTGTAGTTTTTGTCGTTGTTGTCTGTGGTGTTGTGGTGGTTGTTGTATGTGGAGTTGCAGTGATTGTTGTTGGAGTTGTTCTTCGAGTCGTAGTTAGTAATCCTTCATCGTATAAACGGATGTAATTCAAAGCTTCATCGGTTTTGCAAACAAAGTAGTGTTGAGGCCACATGTCACGAGTGACGCAGCTTCTATGTAGGTGAGTAGGTTCCATGAAACATGTCAGTCCATATATACGATATTTTAAGTTTTTCCTTAAAATACGAGTTATTGAATTAACCGCTTCCATATTAAGAATTCCCCAAAAACATCCGGAAGCTGTTTGAGATAAAGTGAATGGTTGAATCTCTGTTGCAAGAAAATAACTGCTTAGGATTGGGAATAATAGAAGATAGATTTGATATTTCATTTTTATTCAGAGAGAGAGACTTTTAATCTAGTTTATGCTTTCATCATCTAGAGTTAACTGTCTTGCATTTCGGTGGACTTTGGTTAATATGCTTCAACTAAAGTTCTATATATATAACCTTGGGATTGCATTTGTCTTTGCTATCTCCTTGACATGTGATACTGATGATAATCTTGTTTTGAAAAGACTTCAAACTTTCAAAACTCGAAAATGACAAATTTACACCTTCAATACCATTGATGTTAGTGATGATAGTAGCTATTTTCGGCTTCTCGTTGGTCAAATGATTGCATTCCACGCATGCAAAGTTGGTTGTCTCAAACTCTTCTGTTGGTGGGCAGATCAAATGTGAGGTGTTGTATTCAAATACGCATAATTCCCCATTCCAAAATAGTTTTGTATTTTGAGTAAGATCTTCCGTATTATTTTTAACCCCTATCGCACATTCCTCCTGATTCAGAGTGTATTTTGTTGGCGTATTACAGGTCAGGGTATCTGTATAAGTTTTTCTTTTGCAGGTCCAAGAAGCGTTTTGAGGGATAATAAAACTACAATGTAAATAGTTGGAAGGATAGAGTCTCACACAGTTTGTTCCATTTTCATCTTTATATCGAATACTCCTTTCAAAAGGTGAAAAAAATAAGACATCATTTTATTCCATAACTCCATCTATACATTCATCGATTTCGTCGACATAAAATACTTCGCTGACATTGAAACTGTCGAAACTCGAAAATGATGAATTCACACCTTTGATGTTATTGATGTTAGTGATGTTAGCTGGATTTGATTGCTCATTTACACCTTCGATATCATTGATGATAGTGATGTTAGCCGGTTTTGGTTCTTTGTTGATCAAATGATTGCATTGCACGCATGCAAATTTGAATGTCTCAAACTCTTCTGTTATTGGGCAGAACAAACGTGAGGTGATGTATTCAAATGCACATAATTCCCCATTCCAAAATAATTTTGTATTTTGAGTAAGTCCTTTGTATCATTTTTAACTCCTATTACACAATCCTCCTGATTCAGAGTGTATTTTGTTGGAGTATTACAAGACACAGCATCTGTAGAAGTTGTGCTCTTGCAGATCCAAGAAGCGCTTCGAGGGATGAAAAAACCACAATATAATAAGTCAGGAGGGTAGAGTCTCACACAGTTTTTTCCATTTTCATCTTTATATCGCATAGTCCTTTCGAAAGGTGAAGAAACCAAGACATCGTTCTTATCCATAGCTCCGGCTATACATTCATCAATTTTGTTGGTATAGAATACTCCACTAACATTGGAAAATGTTAGTGCCAGTAGCAAGATAAACACGCAGCTCATTTTTTAAAATGTTTTTGCTTTCAGTGTTGAAAGTTGAATACTTTCTTTCTTGATGTTCTTTCTATTTATACGTAAGTGGCTAGTGGCTTGTTCAACTCTCTCAGCTGATTTTGAAGATGTGAAACAATCTCATCAAAGTGGTTACCAAAATGTAAGTATGGTTCCAATTGAGATTGAGACAAAAGAACATGTGTTTCTGTCCAGCGAAATGAAGTCAAACCTCTTAAAATCGAAATATCTATCAAATCACCCAGTTCAGCATCTTTCAAACATTGCTTTATATCAATCAGTTCGATCGCTCTTTTGAGATGTTCAAAATCTATCAAATTGTCTTGCGGACAGCATACTTTTGGATCAAAGCTCCTAGAACAGTTTAAGCATTTGAGAGGATTTGCTCTTGAAATACAATTACAGCTCAAAAGCATGCTTTGTATTGATTTACGAACTAGATTGAATCCTAACACAAAACAAAAGACTTCTTTGGTGATGAGTTGAACAAAAAGAGGATTCGAACGCTCTAAAGGAATGTGTTCAAAATGAGTCCTAATGAGCTTAGGAACAAAATCAGCCAATGTAGCAATTGACTTGAATCCTTGAGTTTTTCCACTCATGTTTCTTCTGTAGTTCAGAGATAAATGCAGCAACATTTTTTGTAGCAGTTCTTTTATGAGTCCTCAGATATATTTGTCGAATCAATAGTTATTATCGGGTTGACTGAGTCTTCTTTTTCATCAGGAGTATGAGCATATGGATATCCTTCTGCTATCGCGAGCAATTTATCCTTTAGACGTTGATAAGCCAGTTTGCTCTGACTAACAGGTAATAGGTAGGGATTTAATCGTGCTCTCAAATTTGTTAACATAAAGGGAGACTTCAAATGATAGGAGGAAAGATCCAAAAAAGCATTAATCCATTCATCATGCACCAAAAAACCCATTTTAGCGTTTTTCAAAACTTGTTTTCTATCAATCCAGTCCATAGCATCACCCAATTCTTTTTTGGTAGGTGTAGCGCCTTCAACCATTTCAGCATATCTTTTACAAGTGATACATTGGTCATCAACATGTGAACAGTAACAGTTTAGTAGTGATAGATTGGTTGCTTGATTGTAAAAACTTCCTCCCAGTACACAGTATACGCATTCTTCCGTAAAAATAAATCCTCAACATTTCATCAGAAACCTCAGCCAAAAAAGTCTTAGGTCCTATAGCATCGGAAGCTTCTTGTGAGCAAAGTCTTCAACACGTAACATATTTGTTGTTATTCCGTTGAATTACAAAACGAGAATGATTCGTTTTCAAATTGAAATACCTATTTAATCATTCATTACTTTTTTTCTTTTTTTGAGGTTAATTGTTATGCTAGCTCATGTAGATCTTCATAAATGCTTTAATTTCAACCTGACAACCATCGATTGGACAAGGTTTTACTTCTGATGAGCATTCAGTAAGTGCTTTTTCCTTACACTCACTACAGTAAATGAGATGACCGCATGGAAGAGAGATATGATTTGCAATTACTTTTTTTTCATGTGACTCAGACACATATTGAGCGAGTTTGCTTTGCTTAGTCTGATCTTTATCTTTTTTTAAGGATTCAATTGATTTAGCATCATTTTTTAACAGTGTTGACGAATTCTCAACAGATGTAAAATCATTTTCAAAAGTATGTAAGGCTTCGATCATAAAACCTATTCGCTCAAAAGGTTTTCCATTTAACACTAAAACTTTTTCGATATCGTTTTGACTGTATCCTAGTTTTTTGCAGATAAGTTTCATTTCTTCGGTGTCATTGTTTTGTGTTATTCGTTTCACTTTTTGTCGATATTTTTCAACCCGTCGCTCACACCTTTTGCCTTTTTCCGTTTGCGCGTAAACATCCTCAACATACTCTTTGCCTTTACTCCCGAGTAAAATAGAACAGTCTGGGAACCATCGACAGTATTCCTCCCACGGTAGATCATTCTCTTTCCATTCTTTAAGTTCACCCGAGCAAAAGAAGCATTTCACACTATCTCCGAACTTAGTATAGTAAAAACCTGCATTGGAAAGGAGTTTCATGGAAACTTTACCCTTCCATTGTTTGAAACTGTCTTCTCTAGATGTTTCAGTAGCAAAACGAGGTGTACCAGCACGTTCAATCGATATACCTAGAGGTAATACTTCTGCAGTTAAATCTCCTCTTCTAGTTTTTTGTTCTTCCATCGTATAACTTTTGACAATTGAGATGTTTTTCATTTCATCTGCAAGTAGTTTCCTAGGTCTATACACACAATTGTGAGTGTTAAATCCTCTAACAAATCGACAAAACGGAAAACTTTTAGCATGTTCTTTCATTGGATGTTCATCTCCATCCTTCCAGTTTAGTAATACCCCTTGGCAAAAAACACATCGAGCAGCGTTGTCTTTTTCAAGGTTATAGAAACCAGCTCCGGCCATGTTTTCACCACAATGTTTACCTACTCGTCTCCAGTTTGTAAGAAATGATTTTCTTTGATAACTTTCATCAAGCATTAAAGTCTCTCTTTCATAAAAAGAGAGTTCATTGTAAATGAACTTGAAAAAGTCCGTTGGGGAAAGTTCCGCAATAGTTTTTTGTAATTTTAATGACAAAAGACTACAGTGATTATCCGGATAAGTTGCGACGACATAAGTTATTGTAGTGGTATCAGGAAAATTTTGTTGTAAAAACAACGAGGAAGTAACGAGTAAACTATCATCTATCCATCCGGTGTAGTCTTTAGTATTTTCAAAGCAATTCCGATTTTTTTTCATTTCTTTTTTTTCATTATAAATAGTGTTTGTTACATATCTGTTGTTTGTTACTCGACACATTATTTATATACAATATAAGTAGTAGCTTCAGTTATTACTCAAGTTGAAGTTTTGTTGGAAAGTTCTTTCCCTTTGACCTAGTTCGTTGTTATTCTAAAAAAAGATGATAATGCTTTGTAGCAAAAAATAAAAAAAGACTAAGGTTTCAATTTTTTTCAATATACATCTGCACTTGAATTGATTACTATTGTAATAGAATGTGAATACTTACATCAGAAATGAAGACTTGTCTTTCTTTGAATTAGATGAATGATATTCCTAGTTGTTTGAACTTGAGCTGCTCTCTATAAAATTCGGATAAAGAAGGAGTACTTTTTTCATTTTGAAGTCCTGAAATAATAATAATAAATCATAATTAAAACTTACATACAACATTTTTGATGTCTTAAATAGTGAATAATCATGTTTTTTTCAGAAAATGTCTTCACGTTTAAATTGATTACAATTAAAACAAAATATAAATACTTACATCACAAATGAAGGCTTGTTTTCTTTGAATTAGATGAATTATACACATAGTTGTTTGAACTTCAGCTGTTTCCTATGTAATTCAGATGATGAAGAAGGAGTGCTGTAGTAGATGATGATGTAGTAGATCTTGTTCCTTCAGTTACTAACAATGAAGTGAATGCTTTCTGTATGAAAACAGGGCATCTTATATAGCTAAAGTTGCACTGCTTAAACCCTATGAATACCATCACGAACCAACCTTTTTTATAATATATCTATGAATCAGCATTATTTTCACGCGGATGGAAACCGTTGCTTTCGCGGGAATAAAAAATTTATTTTCACGCGAATACAAACCAATGCTTTCGCGGGAATAAATAATATATTTTCACGCGAATGGAAACCGTTGCTTTCGCGGGAATAAAAATTTTATTTTCCCGCGAATACAAACCAATGCTTTCGCGGGAATAAATAAAATAATTTATTATTTTCACGCGAATACAAAGCAATGCTTTCGCGGGAATAAATAAAATATTTTCACGCGAATGGAAACCGTTGCTTTCGCGGGAATAAAAATTTTATTTTCCCGCGAATACAAACCAATGCTTTCGCGGGAATAAATAATTTATTTTCACACGAATGGAAACCGTTGCTTTCGCGGGAATAAGTAATTTATTTTCACGCGAATAAAAACCAATGTTTTCGCGGGAATAAATAGTTTATTTTCACGCGAATAGAAGCCGTTGCTTTCGCGGGAATGAAAATTTTATTTTCACGCGAATAGAAACCAATGCTTTCGCGGGAATAAAACAATTATTTCCTTAGGGATAAAAACCGTTGCTTTCGCGGGAGTAAAAAAATAATTTTCACGCGAATAAAAACCAATGCTTTCGCCGGAATATCGCGTGAAAAACTGCTGAATCATAGATATATTATAAAGAAGGTTTCACAAGATGGTTTTCATAGGGTTAATCAGTGCAGCTTTAGCTATTTAAGAACCAGTGTTTTCACACAGAAAGCATCCAGTTCTACAATAGCTAGCGAAGAAGCAACATCTACACACCAACTACTACATTTACTTGAAACTATAGAAAGACTTTCAGTCAATAAGATGAGAATCACTAAATAATTCTTTAACATATATTGATAGAAAAGTTCAACTAGATTTGCTATAATACTTCAGAAAGTTAACTTTATGTTTTAATATTTTTTTCTTATTAGTAAAAGATCAAATAGTTTCACCATAATGCATCAGAAAAATTATTTAGGTTTTGATTATGTGTTTATTTTATAAATATCTAGTTAGTTTATTCTTTTCAAATATTTTTTCAAATTCCAACCATCTGTTACATATTTTTTACTCTCTTTTCAGTTCAACTTCTCACTGAGCGCTCTGAATATGAATGAAGACCGTAATACCTCATTTCTCTCAACATTCGAACCATACTCTGATGATAAAGAAAATATCCCTTCTGATTCACATATAATAAGGAGGAAAGTGAAAACAGTTCGACCAAAGCCATGGGATTCGGATAGAAATAAAACGATTGACTATGCTTGGACTTTGAAAGCACCATCTCTTTCTCATCTTTCCTGCTTGTCAAAAAATGATGCTAGTTTGCTCAATTCTTGCGATACCAATGAAAGAGTAATGATTGGAAGGTTTCAACCACTTCACTTAAATCAAACACCATCGCTTATCGAGATAATCTCCATCGAAAGACCAGCTGAGGATGTATATAAAAACTTATGCATTATCCGCTACAATGTCGAAACATTTGGCAACAGACGACAAGTGAGGTCCATGGTGAGAAATGAGGATTACAACAAATTAGCTCCAACACAACCGGATGTTCCAAAACTGGTGGTTTTTATGGGATTCGATTCAGACAAGCATCCAATCTTTCACCCTATCAACTTCCCATCCAATATTTCCCTTGAGGAAGCTAAACAGCTAAGTAGATTAATAAAAAAAAAACACCTAGTCAGTTGATCAGTATGGTTCGTATCGCAACACTCTCTCAATTTGCTGTTGGAAGTGTAATCAGTTTTGAATCTCCTCAAATATCAACTCAGTTAACATTACCTAATGGAGAAGTGGTGATGGATGCGCTACTGGTAAACTACAGATGTTTGCAATACGATGGTTTGATTATGGGAGTTCTATATATACCTGAAAAACATGCTAGCGACGTCAAACGAATTGGAACAGGAGTCATACTTGTAAGAAATCGTGAAGTTAGTAGATTTGGTTATCATCAACATGATATAATCACGTTCACAGCATTACAAGCGATAGAAACGGCTCAAAACCTATCCAAAAAACCTGATGATTCCAACCAGATGAAGTACTTTACTACAGATGAGGTTGTTGAGAACAAGGTCTTAGTGCTTTCAATGGGAGCGGGAAACACATCTTCTATGTCTTTGAGAGGACCAACACCCCCTGGTGAAAACTATACTCAAGAAGAGCAAGTCAGACAATACAACTCAGTGAGTTTTTTTTTTATTTAATGTAAACTAACTGATATAAGTAATACTTCCAATTAGATAAAATTTATTTATAAAGCAAGTATTTTTTGTTTTGCTTTGGATAGAAGAGAGAGAATCAAAAACACTTGATGAAAATCATGCTCAAGAAAAAACAAAGTGAACAATATAACTTGGTGAGTTACTTCCCTTTACTATATAATGTTAACTAACCAATGTAAAAAGAACTATAATTCAAATTCATGTAATTATTTTACATTTTTGTTTTTTACTAATACATAACTTTTTATTTTAGTTCATTATGGAATCAAAAGTACATAGAACAGAAGTCTTCCTTCCTAAGATATAACATCAGTACATCAATGACATCATTGTAAAGAAAAAGACTATGCATTGATTGTCATTACAAGTTGTAGTGCTTTGTATTACTTAGTATTTACTAACTCTAGCTATATTATACAAGGATATTTTCCCTACTTATTATGTAATAAATGTATATAATCATATATTGATTCAATGTAGTTATATCTCCTCGTTCTTCTCTCCTCTCTCTCTTTCTCTCTCAAGATGTCACATGAGTTCGAGTTATGTAAAAAAATTATCAAAACTTAAATGCCTTACATTCAAAATCTATATGCCATATAAGTTCAAATTAAGTAAAAAAAATAATCAAAACTCAAATGCCACTTAAATGCCACTCAAATGCCACTCAAATGCCCATCAAATGAAATACAATATTAACTCGGCGAATCCATCCAACGCCGTAACCCATTGCATAACCCCCGAAATATAATCCACAAAAAAACACTTGGTAGGGAGATCTGCTCATATATTACTACTATTGTTCTGAACAGGATGTTTTTTTATTTTTTCACCTTTACCCAATATTTATTTCAGTTAATTAACGTTATTTTTAAATTATTTAAGCCTATGCTCATCAATGAGGCAGCAACAATATTGAGATAAGAATTTTAATGCATAATAAATTTTCTTGGTGAGTTTTAATGAATAATAATAAATATTATTATTATTACCCTTATTATTTGGTATTTGCTGGGAGATATGATGATTTTTTATTATTTTATCATCATTATTTGTGACCACAAGCTACTTCTGCACTGATTTTGTGTTGTAGTTTCTTTGATAACCTGCTAAAAATCGTCGGTGATTTTGAGCAGTGCTCAAATGGCAATAACGCCGGCCGATACGATAAAAATCGGCCGTTATTGCATTCACACTAGGCCGTTTTGGAATTGCGCCAAAAGTGTGTACGCAGTTTTATGTTAGGTTATTATAATTACCTACCATTTTTTTAGTGCTCAAATACAAGCCGGAGAGGTTAAATAAGCCTCCAGAGAGTGATTTGATGGTCCGAGTTGTCCAATAATGTCCTTTCATTAATTTAACAGACAAGCATTGATCTCAGTTATTTTTAGATCTTTTGTACCTAGCAACTAACTTCTAATCATTTTGGTTATAGTACCATAGAGGGTGCTAGTTGCCAACTATGTGGCTTTCCTTTGAGAGAGACTCATTATCATTATAATGAATGAGACTAAGTTTAGGTATAATGCTGCACTCCCAGCAAATGCCTCCACACTGTAATACTACTGTGAGGCACACACTTATCCTTACTTACCTTTGGTGATGCCAAAATACATGTGCACACAAGGGACAAATCTACCATCTCAGCATAAAGTGCAGTGCACGGCAGGCATAGCAACCTACAGGGTTAGTATTGACCCCTGCAGAGTCAGTAATGATTTCTGCAGAGTCGATAATGAATTGTAGTGAGCAGGTAGGTACTCTAATGGGTCAGAGGAGGATCCTGAAAACAGCTGAATATATTCATCCATCTGTATCCAGGAGTTATCTACCTGGAGGTATGCTGAAATGTCAACCACAGTTAAATGGAGTCCTAGGACCTGTAGGAGATCAATCGGAGCCAGACATTGGATACCAGCTCATGATTCCCTTTTCGCCAGGTAACACCTTGTCTATTTAACTTTAAGTACTTTTATATTATTGGTTGTTTAATTTTATTTTTGATTGCTTTGGTCATGCCTTACTTCCTGTATGCATAATTTGCTAAAACCATAATTAGGTCAATTGTCTTCTGTCCCTCAACCTATATAAAGGGTGAAGTGTTGTATACTCATTACATTCATTTGCTCGAAGTACTGCTACTGCAATTGTCACTCTCTAGACAATTGCCTCCCTACAGCTGACTTTATGCCAATAGATGTTGTTACTAAACTAGCACACTGGCTATTTAGTCTGAGCTGAGGGCTTTGTGCATACCTGAGATTTGGCAGTTAACTCACAAGTTGTCACTGTCCATTAACCGCACAGTGTTCCCTCCGGAGAGAGTTAAAATACTAAAGAGTAATGGTATTGCATTGAAACCAGACCAAAGTCTGCTGCTACAATATATTTTTTTTGGATTTTCATTACAGTCCTGTCATTTTTTAGTATTGCATCAAAAAGTTTTGCTCAAGCATCTTCTGTGCTTAAAATAAAAACATTGTGATTTTCTGTCAACTTTTTCTGCGACTATTTTCTACAGGCTGCCAAAATTATCTAGTATCCATCTGAACAATCGCTTTTTAAGATGTTCCCATTGAAGTTTCACCACAAGAACAATTTTGCATATGTATAAAGTGTTTTTACAATAGCGCAATATAATTACCATGTTTCCACATCATGAAAAATTGGCGATACTGCCGGCGATAAACGGAAGCTCCTTTTGGAAATACGATTGTCGATAAAGTGGTCGTGAGACTTGTCGAAAAACATTTGTCGCTCTCTTAAAGCGAATAATTGGCGATAAGCAGAATTTCAGATGTTTATTGCTATTTGAAACACTAATGTCGCCAAAGGCGATAAAACCAGGCATGCGCAATAGAACAGGAAGCCGAAAATTATCCATTGTAATCGCATGGCATCATTAGCTTGTGTGTGTTCATATTTAACTAACAATGATCGTTTGTGGTTTATTACATAATTATTTATGAAACAATACAACTGACTTGAAACGAACAATTTTTATCTACGGGTAATTAGTTATTGCAGAACAAATTTTTTTTAGCAAAAGTTTACTTGGTTATTTTTTATTATTTATTACTAACTAACAATAATAAATAATATAATTCATTGAATTATAGCCAATGTGCTACAAAAATCCTTTGTCACCACACAGCTTCCCTAGCTAGCCAACAAATCTGTGATATGTTATTTACATCTATATATTCCACAATATAACAAAATAATAATAAAAACAGCCTGCAACGCTAGTCTGCTAAACAACACTTAACAGCACACTGACTACAACTGCCTCTGTGGGCGTGGTTTAACCAACGGCGATAAACTTTGAGTCGTGGAAATATATGCCCTTGTAAGCCAATTATTTGTGGTAGCAAACCACAGAGATTTGGAGATATTTTGTTATGATATGGAAACATAGTAAATTTTAATGGCTTCAGAAAAGCTCTGTTCAGAAAAGTGGTAATTTGTTGACTACTTCTGTCACTGATGTCACTGTCACTGATGTCACTGTCACTGATGTCACTGTCACTGATGTCACTGTCACTGATGTCACTGTCACTGATGTCACTGTCACTGATGTCACTGTCACTGATGTCACTGTCACTGATGTCACTGTCACTGATGTCACTGATGTCACTGTCACTGATGTCACTGATGTCACTGTCACTGATGTCACTGTCACTGATGTCACTGATGTCACTGTCACTGATCTCACTGATGTCACTGTCACTGATGTCACTGTCACTGATGTCACTGTCACTGATGTCACTGTCACTGATGTCACTGTCACTGATGTCACTGTCACTGATGTCACTGTCACTGATGTTACTGTCACTGATGTCACTGATGTCACTGTCACTGATGTTACTGTCACTGATGTCACTGTCATTGATACTCTACCAGTTTTAAAAAAAAATATGAATTTTATATCCTAGTAGTCGCTCCAAATAGTTTGCTTCTTTTAAAAAATATTATGTTCTTGCGCAGCAAGTGTGAATCAAGACTTTAAATGTTATTAGTTTGCTACTGCTAAATTTTGTTTGTATTCTCATAACAATAAATACACTCAATTCTGAATTTGCTTCTTCACAGTTTATGGTGTGAGCTAAAATATTCCACTAGGTACTCCCAGATGTAACACGGATGACAAGAATACATTGTTCACTAGTTTGGCTCACAAAAAATGTCATACTGGGTGTTCCAAGCTTCTAGAAAAAATCATTATTATATTTTTTCACATTCTTGTTTTGTATCAAAAAATATTTCTTTCATTCAATGATTAAATATAACTTCAAGTCTTCTCCATTTATTTACAATGAATCACAATCTTTTTATTTCTCGGTTCTCATCAAATCTGAATTTCTGGTTAAAAGAAGGTAAGCCATGTTTGGCCAGTAATCTCTCACAAGCTGCCACAGTGGACTCATCTCTTTGCCAAGCTACTTTCTGTGCCATTCTTCCTCTGTCCAGCAGCGTTCCCTTCTGGCTGTCATGGTTGAGCGCTGCCAGGGACAGCGGTAGGTATTCTTTAGGTATGTTGAGATACTCATAGACCTGGTGAAGTAATAACATGTTGTCTCAACTGGTAACTGACTACAGAAGTGTTGACATGGTTATGTTCTCTTTTGCTGTACTCTAGCGATGTTTTGATGATTATCAGCACTAAATGATTGTGAGCTTTCAGTGAAAATAAAAATTCATAAAAACTATTTTAGGCAATTACTGAAGGTTAGACAAAGTTTAATGGCCATCAAACTGGTATCAAGATAAAATAAGCATTATATAAAATCTTTCACGATAAATTTAATTGCATTGATGACTTTAGCATCCGCTGACATTTGGTGGCAATTTTGTGTTTTTCATTTAATTTCAATCCTGAATTCCCAAAGTGGATTGCAAGCGTAAAAACGCTGTTTGGAGTTTTAGTATGTTGATCAATAAACCATCTAGAAAAAAATATATCAAAACTATGTTTATAGGTTTGAGCACCATATTAGCATTAAGAGTATTCGCGACGTGTACCTCAAAAGTACAGAAAAATAATAGGTGTTCGTAGTTCACTATGTCGCGTATGCAACGGAACATCAGTTTAGAACAACATAATATTCAATGAAATGTTATAGTTTATGGAACAAATCATAAAGAAGATAACTCCCAATTTTCAACATAATCAAGAAAATAATAGAATTTGAACTGCTATAAACTGCAATAGTTTGTAAAGCTGCCCTTCAATTTAGTAAATTTTGAAAGTTTGCAATGATTTTGAATCACTCTTCAATGATATAGAACCGGTCTCTGAAAATAAAAAAAATCAACTCGCTCGTTATAATTTATTTAGTGTTCAGTTTCATTCACGACCTACAGACAGTATAAATAACTGCTCGTTGATTATCTTTTTTATTCAGTGAGCTACTCTTTGTTGACCCACGAGCTCCAAACCAAATGATTATTTATTGATTAAATTTATTGCAGGTCTGATTACTTTCATTACAATGTGTTCGGGGAACAGAGGTCTCCTTGTTACAAAAGTTATCTTTCTCTGTTTAAAGATGAGCAACTCCACAGGTTTAGTTATTTCTACACCATGAAATAGTATATTTTCATAGTTCTGTTTTTAATAATAGTTTTGCAAGTTTTTAGTTGAATTTTTTTTCTTGTAAAATAATACATAGAACATTTTAACATAGAAGATAACTTGTTTGCAAAATTTCCTACCTCAGTAATTGTTCCCTCCTGCTCGTTACGTAAATCATCGTAAATGTAGCAACGGAGATTTTTGATTGACTTTGAGTACTTCAGAAACTGAATTATGTTGGTTAGCCATCTTAAGTAGTATATTTTGAATACGTCAAACTGCTCCGATTTAATATAGTTTGAATATTCTACGTACATTCCGTTGGTGTAGATGAAGAGTATGGGGAAGCAAATAAAGTTAGACACCAAAGATGGTATGCGATAGTTTATAGCTAATATGGCAAGGTTGAGAAATGTATGGTTGCTGTACGCTAGATAAAATGATCTACAAGTCCCTAGTCCATCTCTGTGAAGTGCTATTACTTTGTCATCAGGGAACTTCGCTGCTAACAGAGGCATCGTGCAAAAATCAAGAATAGCGGGAGTTTTCCACAGCACCTTTGCGTTGGAATCAAAGTCTTTTAACATAAAATTGATAGCTGCTGCCGCAATAGTAAAAAACTTTTCACTCAGTAAATAATTATCGAACAGCAATCCTCGTCTTTTGCACTCGATAGCGAGATGTTTGTGTAGAAAATATGTCTCCGCTAGCACCGTCCAATCAGGAATCGGGTTAAAAGCTTGAGCTAAAGCCGTGGAACAACAACGACCTGTATGTAAAATCCAAGTGACGGCACATTTTCGCTCCCCGATCTGACCGCTTATTGCTTCCAATTTATTTAAAGGTAGAATTATGGCTTTCTCACATGTCTGCTGCTGTCCCATGAAAAAGAATGGAAACTTCTCGGTGTTGTACAGCTCTGCGATATTTGGTCTTTCGACAAACACCGCCACTTTGTCATCAAAGAAGTAGAGTGTTACATCTGGTTGTAGCAGGTACTCCACTGTTACGAACTTCTCGTGCCATAAATTAAGCTGGTAATGATCTGAAATGGCCATACCAAGGTTGGGTAATCGATCTTTAACGCTAAAAACTTCAGCTACTTGATTTGTGGAGTTGTCTTCTATCTTTCTCCTATGCGCAGCAACGCCTGAAGTGAAAAACTTTATTGATATGAATTAGAATCAACTAAATATTTTTATGTTCATATCCAGTTTGGTACTGTTGCAAAGTTTAAGAGCTTTAATCAAGTGCTACATGTGCAGATTATAAAACTATCTTAAAACTTCACATCGCATTGCTTTTTATCAGTACTTTTAAAAACTTTGTTCAACTAAAAATTTTAAGATTTTCAAAAGCTATCCATCTTTAATTATTCCACTCTATTGCAATAAACTCATCCAATTTTTCAACATCTTTAAACTTGTTTCAGTAATTAGGAAAGTACACGAGCTTTTTATTAATAAATCTGGTATGAACACGGCAAGAACTTGAGATAAAAAAATCTATCACGATGCTTTTCTAGAGTTTGTGACATTAATCAATGCAAAGCTAGTAACAGCTTGTCACATCGCCGAAAATATAGTTCTAAAATGAATTAATGATCAATCACGTACTGGCAAATAATGAACACAACAATTGTTCATGAAACAAACTGCCTCACTTACCATTAAATTGGTGCAAAAACCATTGAATGCCCATGTACAAGAATCTTCTACCAAAGTACAGACATTGGTGTAGAAATATTGCTATTTCTTCTCTGTTAATGAGTAGAGCCATGGCTAGTACACGCTACTAGTTGTATAGCTAGTACACACTGCTAGTTGTATAGCTAGTACACACTGCTAGTTGTATAGCTAGTACACACTGCTAGTTGTATAGCTAGTACACACTACTAGTTGTATAGCTAGTACACACTACTAGTTGTATAGCTAGTACACACTGCTAGTTGTATAGCTAGTACACACTACTAGTTGTATAGCTAGTACACACTGCTAGTTGTATAGCTAGTACACACTACTAGTTGTATAGCTAGTACACACTACTAGTTGTATAGCTAGTACACACTACTAGTTGTATAGCTAGTACACACTACTAGTTGTATAGCTAGTACACAAACCTCAAGTGGCTATGCAAACACTGCCTTTGCTATGTATAAACTGGTGCCAAAGGAATGTAGCTTGAGTGCCTGGTATCATAACAAAAGATAAGATTTTTTCCATTAAGGTTATCATGACTTTATCCACGGCGTCTAGCGGCCAATGAATAAAGCTCTGAATACTTACACTAATAGCCCATTAGCTACATAGATACTTACTTCCACATTATAAACAATGCATTAGAGAACTGTTGCCAGATGAATTGTATTTTAATGTTCTGTTTTTGACTGGAGACTAAATATCAGCTGTGCCAGTACAATATTTCTTTTCTGCTTTGATTGAGTCAAAGCAAGCAAAGACAATTCCAACAACTCTAACATGTAACTTTCTCCAATGTTGCCATAGCTATTGTTCTTTGTTTCACCCTTCGTTGGACTAGTGGTAATGATAATTATGTTATATAACTATCAACTATTCCCAAACAATATATTTGAAAAATTGATTTCATTTTGTAGGCAAACAATGATAATACTTGCAGAATAAATATTACATTTAGACTCTAAAGTTTTTTACCTATTGCACTAATAGTCAACAATAATCTCTGTGCAGTTTCGGAAAAAAAATTGTGTAAGTATGTAGTAGACAGGTTCTAATCTTTGGAGTTTATCTTTTCTCATCTAAATACAATCAGGTGATGAAGGAAGACCAACTGCAGTGTTAATAAGAATAAGAATGGCAGAGCTTCTTTTAAACTAGACCAAACCAAGAAAGGTTAGTTTTACGAATAGCATTTTTATGGAAGTAGTCTTAGAATTGAGTCCTGAACATAAAATCCTGTGCTTTGATGGTTTTTGCATTACTCTTAGGGTTTTAGTGGCCTGTTTAGCTTGCAGGGAAAGGCAGGTTTTGTTTCTAAATTGGAACTCCTGTTTGTAGCTACCAGTTGTTTGTATCTAAGAGATGAGCTCAGCTTCACCAATCAAATTACATGAATGATGTAAGCTACAAAGATTTCCACAGACGCACAACTCGCATTTAAAAAAAATTAACAGCTTTCAACATGTCAAAGTCTGTCGTATGGTCCATTAATTGCCGGTCAATCTCCTTTTGGCTGAAATTATTAAAGAAAATTTGATGTCACTATAAGCAGAAAATGTATTGAAGCAGACTGTTTGTTTTGTTTGGCAATTAGTCATCAATTCTCGCTCTAAAATATGATATAAAGTGAGTTAGGTAATGTTTGGTAGTTGTAGTTAACCTACTCATAGGGTTTCGCATACTGCCTGCAAGATAGGAGACTTAAACCAGACAACAAAATGGGCATTTCAAAATTAAAAATATTGTTTAACTAGTCAAGTAATTAGGGTAACTGTGAAATAAAAGCACTCTAAAATTGGGGTGCCAGTCTGTGAAGATTTCATCCAATTTTAATGGCCAAATCATTAAGGAGGATGTAAACTGAAACATAATATTATGTCGTAGATAGGTAATTCATGAAATGGGAGAAATATTGCATGAACCATTTTATTTAAAAAAGAAATACTCCCTTTAATTATAAAAGCAAACCGTGTACAATGAGCTGTAATTAGAGAAGGCTGATCAATGAAAATTCAACAGCTTCCAATGGCTGCTTTTGGTTTGGGAAATACACATGAACACACTATGAAAGATAATTTACCTCTGCAAATAATCTCATACAATAATCTACATAGATTCCACCCACTCAACTCCTCAAAAACCGTTGTTACTAGCTAATAAAATGCTAACTGTTTTGTCTTTGAACATTGCCAGTCCACCATAGGATTGCATTGTCTGGTCACATAGGTATTATGAGTACTATCAGGCTACATTTCTTCTCATGTGATCTTCTATCTCCGAAGACTTAACTGCTGTCTTTGTTGCTGACATATAAAAACATAACAATAACTGAAAATGCTGAACTCAGCAGAAGAGAGGTGGGAAGTGTGTATAACTTACTAGTTTGGAATGGTAATCTGACAATAACAATAACCATTACTGAGACCACCCACAGTGAAACTCTCACAGCTCAAGGGGAAGTACTATAATAAAGGAGAGTTGGAAGCTTTTCAGTTTGGAGAACTGCCAAAGTGTTTTAGATTACATTACAAACTAGCAAGTCACCATACTTTTCAGTAACATACTATTGGCGTTTTGCATTGGAGTTTGACAAAAAACCAAAATAAAAATTTAAAAGCAAGCTGTGGTATTTTTTTTATTTTCATGGACAGCCTAACGAAACGATGAAAATTAAATCAGACAATAAAGATGGTGTGTGATATTAATTATTTCATCCGCTCGCTGTTCACATGAATCTATGTACCTGCCTGCTTTTAAACTACAGATGTAACCTTAAGGCATTGTCAATTTAAATGTGTTGTTGCTTTTTCGAGCATGCACTTCTGCCATATTAACCAAATATGAACTTGCAAAACTTTCACAAGAAGTAGTCTTTCATGTATTTCAAGTTGCCGGTTGGGAGTAAACTTCTCTTTATTTTGAGACAAAGACCACAGTTAAAAGAAGCCAAAACCTTTTTACAGCAAAAAATTTCAGTGCCAGCATATGTTAGTCAGGAGTTGCAGTGAAACAGTTTTAAAAAAAAAACACGGAACAAAATTAGATTTGAATAGCGCATAGTTCCTCACTGTTTGCGTTTTATTCTCTAACAGCATTTAGTTTGTAATAGCTTTTGAAACATATTTAAAGATTTACAAAACAAAAGTTAATTGCATTATTAATTTTGAGAATAGCCAATGTGCTCCCTTTGCAAACAGAGCTCACAAATGAGAGATGCACTAATAGGAGTACAAAGATTAGGGTAGCATAAAATTTCATCATCTAATCACTACACTAGCAGTTGTTTCTCCAAAAGAAAGCAACTCTAACTGGAATTGTAATTCTAATTTTGTATCAGAGTTGTCTTCTCTATAAATGACGACTCCACAAAATGAGTCACAACTGCGGTAATGGAAATTTATAGACATTTTTTGTAGAGATTAATAGTCATTTTAAAGACTAGAAGTGTAGGAATTAAAGTTTCCATTGTGTGAAACTAGTTTAAGTATTGCTAGCAGGTATTTCAGCGTTTGTTTTGATGTGTAATAGGTTAAAGGACAAACGCTATCACTCTGTAGAACTAAGGCTAACCAACGTCGCATGCTTTAGGCCATCGCGCTACTGCGTTCTTTGCGCAGTTTTCGAAATCACTTGGCTTTTATGAAGCACATTGCAGACCTCGGTGTAAAGATATTTCCCCAGGTTTTATTACATATACATGTAGTCAAAAAATTGCAGTTTACCAAAAATATATTACTTCAACGCAATTAATTTAGTTTAGATTAATCAAAATAAACAGCGACTCAAATTTCAGAACCCAAAGCTTCTGGTTGGTAGTAAATAATACCACAAAAAATAATTGAACAGCAGAAAGAAGTTTCGTATGCGCGTAATAAAATTCCGATCTAATTATTGTTGAAGTTTTGCAGAAATAATTGTGTATTGAAGCCTGCATGTGGGCAGCAGAAATTGATCATTCTAATAATAGCCAGTCAAAGACATCAAGAGACACAGACATGCAGACAGGCATGCAACAGCCAGCTAATTACAATTAGACTCTAGAAACTTGAGAATGGACACAATTAAACTACGTATAACAGTCAGCAGTCAGCCTGACTCATTATTTCACCTACTCAATATTTGACGGAATTTATATGTAGGTGTCAGCGGTTTGATCTGATTCCTTTCTAAGTCCTCCTGCTGAAATAAATACACAACTAGCGATGCAAGCAAAAATAATCAGCATAATGACAACAGCAGTTAAAAAATAGCACCGGCATTCCAATAAAAAAAATAAAAACAACATCGCAATACAAATAATAATAAATATATGCTATAAATAACTTAAAGCTACATTGACTTACTTCCTAAATTATTTCTTCTTTGGTGTGCTAGCGAGTTTCTGATGGCAACGCAACGAGAGCAAAAGAGTCGAGAAAAAGTCGAGCGAAATTGTATGCTCATTGAGCAATAGATTAAGAAGTTTCCAGAACTTTTGAGTATTATAAGTATATCGAACAGTCCAGCCAAGCGAAGATATATGTGATCAAAGAACACTGCACCGAGTGCTTGGCTGTAAACAAGAAATAGATATCGTGTCACCATTGTACGATTGTTAAGCTACAACATTTCTTAGTAAATACTATAAAACAGTGCATACCTGAGTAGTAACAGGATGGCAATAGGGAATTCTGTGACAAATACTGTGAATATTACTACTAACAACATAACCGTGGTTCTGTTACTTTGGTTTGTACGTGCTTTGGTTGAACCATCCGCACTTTTCAAGCAGGCCGAACTTCCAGACATTTGAGATCCAACTATTGGTTGTTTTGTGAGAATGCATGGCTGTATTTCCTCTTTAGACGTTTCACTCTCCGCTGATGCACGGCTAACTTTTTTTCCCAGAATATTGACTTTCATAGCGCGATGTTTATTTTCCACCTACAAACCAATGTCCTTGGAAACAATACAAAATTTTTTTCAAGTAATAAGAAAAAACGTTCAAAAAATTCTAAAATGGTTTGAATAATTATTTTTCAACTTACCTTGACAAGTTTGTGAACTAGTTTTGAGCACATTGCTGCCACCAACAGGCATGGCAGGATTTTACCAAATACAGCCACAATCCACATTTGAGCATTGTAAGTTTGTTGAGACATTTCCTTTTCACTCTCGGTAGCATTAATTTTACCAATATTGACGTACCATAGCTCAACTGTTTCTACGTCACAAATGACGCTGGCATTGCAAGCTGAAAAATAACAAACGTATGAAAATTGAATAAAGTTTGTTAATTAAGACTGTGTTTGTTCATTTGTTGAGACAATTGGTTCTAAGGCTTTTTTACATTAAAAATTTTTGAAACCTTTCATAAATCATCAATTTTTGCAGTCAATGATTTAGATAATGTCGGAAAGCAAGTTTTTTTTAAGATTGTCGCAATGCTGATGATGAACAACAAGTATGTTAGTTTCTTTAATTCATTATTACATAAGAAAAGTTTTTTGGTGCAAAATTAATAAAACTTGAATGCAGTAGAAATGTCCAAAGTTCTATTGCTGTAAGTGCTGGCATTAATGTTTTATTCCGGAAATTATTCTTATTGCTAGTACTTTGTACACAATATATCTCTGCTACAGCATGTGAGATAATGCAGTTTTGTTTGGTTTTATGAAAGTTTACGGCTCTGATAGAGCGTTTAATTATGCGAATTAAAAATAATTAAAATATATCAACGGTATTCCACACAACAGAACATAAGTTCATTGTTTTTTCATCTCCTTTCACAGAGCTATGTGGATAATTTGATTTGCCAACAGGAGAAACTTCGTTTTAAAAAAGCAGCAGAAGAAATGAGTATGGAACATAACATGCTGTTTAGCTGATGAAATTGGAACTTTTGTTTTAAGGTAACAAACTCATGCAACTATATGAGCTAATGTAACATACATACGTTCAGAATAAACAGTGCTATGAACTCGAAGAAGTGTAAACCCGGGTAGAACTAACAGAGTTGTAGCGCAGACAACTGCAACGATGGTGATAAGCGTTTGACGGAAGCCGGTGTATTTCTTTCCTTTTCTTGACAAAACGATGAGGCAACGGAATATGCATAGACACACAGTCAGCCATATTGATGCAGTGTGAGACAGCAAGCTGACGTGAGCAAATACCTGTCAAAGTAATTAAAGAACAGTTTTCAACAACCAGCATATACACGCTGTAGAAAATATACAGAGAAAGAATTTGATAGAAAAGCAACTAGATGTGTTATAGATGTGTTGTATGTCAATAATGCTGCGGCTAGAATAAAAAGCTTTATTTTAGTCTATAGATGCAGGTCGTTGATATTTGCAAAACTATCAACTAAATGGCAGGTTTTGACAGTCTTAGAACTATTAAAACAACTATCTAACGGCGAGCGAAAGAGAAATTGGATTATTGATTCGTACAACAATAACATGCCCAGTGGCTTATGAATTTGTTTGGTCCGCTAAAAATTACATCCTGAGCGTAAAGAATTTTCCAGAATAGCTAAGTGGCGCCAACAGGAAACCAAGACTGTAAGCATTTAATACTTTGTAAAACAAAACTGTCTAATAGTCATAAACTATTTTATTTAATAAACAAAAAAATGAAATTGAAAACACGAAAATATAACTTTGGGCCAAGCAAAGATCAACATTACGCTATGCCTTGTGGCAAAAATTGACAATTCATTGCTTTTAATGAGGTTCTGGTCGACATTTATAATGATTGGATGAATGCATTGTGACTTTAGCATGACTCAAAAATAACTAAAAATCATCGAACAATTTTAAAATCTTACAAGTACTATAGAAAATAAGTTTAAAATCATCACAATAGGTATTATTTCTCTTATCTTTAATTATTTGTATTTTTTAGTTAGTTTGGTTTGGCAGTTAGCTGCAGGATTTTTACTCTTGCTATTCTGTCTTGCAACTATCAATTTTGCCGAGCAATAGTTTGCGTGTGCTCATTGCAATATTCGCTCGCATGACAAAATTGACAGTAGCAGCAGCGTAGGCGAATGTGTGTTCATCTGCTAAGGCCTTTAACTCGCTTCATAGAAAAGTCAATAATTGCCATTTGCAAAAATTGAGTGCAAAGTAAAAGACACTGGAAGCTTTCCAGATATATTTTCTGTTATCTTGAAATTCATGAATATGTGCACGCATATTATCTCTATAATTCTAAATGACGTTGAATTTATCAGTACCCATCATTTATGTTTTATAGCAAGTTTCTCTGAAAATTATACTGTTGAATTGTCATGTAATCAGTGGGGGATAGACCACAAGAAGTCACAACAGTTGATCTAACCTGCTTTAAATGAATAAATATAAACAGTTTCTTTGATTTTTGCAGACTTGAACCACCAAAATCATAGCTAATAATAACTTATCCTTGAGCCATCATCCAACTGAGCCACATTAACATTGTTGTTACTAGTTACTAGTTACTAGTGACCTTACCAGTTTGTAGTATGCAAACTCCTGCGTCTTATCCAGCAAAGGGTCCACAGTGATCACAAGAAGTTTCAGTGTGTACATGATTATGGTAAGAAGATCAGCGACACAGATGCTGCCGAGAAGCAAATTTGTTGGTGATCTCATAGATTTCTGCGACAGCACCAGCAATGTAAGAACATTCATAACTATTCCGGTCAAACATATCGATAACGAAATATAACAGTGAGCATTGCTGTGCATGTACTCCGAAATACTCTCCACAAAACGGTGTTCGTGATCATCAGTCGATGAAGTAGTCGTCAAATCCAGAAAAGAGTAAGTATTTTCTCGGAGAGAAGTTTCCGGCATATTCATAGCTTGAAGCCTGTCACATGGTTTAACAACAGATGCTTGTTAAGCGACAATTTATACTCATAGATTGTTATGCTTTGGATAGCAATCAAAGCATTTTGTTGCGTATCATAATTGCTCTATTGGTTTTCTTTGCATATCCCTTGCTTGATATAACCTTCTCAAGTGCTAACTCCAATTGATCAATCTCCAACTGATAGTGTAGACTATATATGACCCCTTTCAAGTCGCCTTGAGCAACGAGAACCTCGTGTCACTCATTTCATCCGATATTAAGCTACTTGTAATGACTTACTACACGTTCGATTGTGAAACCTCAGATGACTAAACTAATCGAAAAAGTCAAAACTTCAAAATATTATAGAAAAACTGAAAAATAATAATAAATAATAGTGAATGAATTAATTATTTTTATGATATTGAAATTAGCAGGCACAGTGTTTTTTGAATAAATGAATAAAAATAACTACATCATAAAACTTGAAAGCCTGAAAACCTAAACAAAATAAAAAAAAATAAAAAGTGAGAGCGTCAATTTTTTCATAGCTTATATGGTTAGAATACCGCATGTGACTAAACGAGTGTACTCTAAGCGTCAATAAATTGCATGTATTCATAAGTAATCATGATTGACTGTTCTATAAACTTTCTATCTAGATAATGTGATTATTACAGCATTCACGCTAAAGAAATCAATATTTGTAATCATGTAATTTGACACCATATCGGTGCATTAGGTTCGAATGAAGTCAAAGTGTTGAGAACAAAGTGATTCATAAATGCCAATTGTGACATCACAAGGCTATTACATGACATTGACAACTAAACTTACAAGCCTTTGAAATAATAGCAGTATAGCAAACCCCAGGCTCTATATTTGTCTGCAAATGTTGGTGTGGAAGGTTGAGACAAGGTGAAGTAAATCCAGCGGGATTGCTACAAAAGCAATTTTGCCCTAAAAGCTTTAGGCATTACGATAACTTGACGCAAATGCACGCCACTCCTTGGAGATGAAAAGCGTTTCGTATAAATTAGATTTGTTTATAAATTAGCGGTAAGTGTACTTTAAAATCAAACATGAAAATATATAGTTTTTTGTCACTGGCAGCTTGAAGGCTTTCAGACTGACTATAATCATGAAAAATGAAAATGTAAATTAAATTTTTTTATTTGCATTCACAAAGTTATCAGCTCTGATAAAATTATTGAGTGGGTCTTGAGTTGGTTGATGAAAGTATAATGTACTCTCAAATGCATTTATTGGTGATTGTAAAGTAAAGCAGTGCTCCTTTTTTACAGCTGAAATTGAGCTGTTCAACAAGCGCAAACTAAGGGATTGGAGTCTATTTTTTGTAGCAAAATAAAATATTGATACCTAAACAATCAGTGCAATTTTGTCCGCAGAGTAACTAACATCACTTTTGAGCAGCAGTAAGTTTTAATGATTTTTCAATATTAACTTGCCAAGTTCTACCTAGTTATTACATACAAGTACGCACTGCAGTTAAAGATGTCAACAAATTGTATATAAGAAAAATGGTCTTTTCTGCTAAACGAATGGTATTGACCTTATAAACTGGTAGGCTTAACTGGCTGCTCAACAGAACTTCAGCAGTAAAAAGCTTGATTCCTTAGGCTATTGCACATTTTTACATAGACAGGTAATCTAGGTTATGCCCCAGTAGGCTATATGTATATTTGTGCAACAATCTTTACATAAACGGTCGGACAAGTTGTACACTTACTCGTTGCCTTTTTGTATTGCAAAATATTTACTCTAGAAAATTTGTATTCCCTTACGAGAGGTCATCTTATGTAACTACTTTATAAGACGCACAGCTTGTTGTTGCAATAGTTGGCAGTTAGTTATGATAAGGCGTAAAAAAGTTAATTATACCCTCGTGTCTGAGTAGTTTGAGAACTTTGGCTAAACAGAAGTAGGTTGTAAGAAACAGAGAATTAATTTCTGTTTTTATTTATTTTGCCATTGTTTACTCATTTGCAGTGGTCATTACTATTGTTTATTTCTTTGTTTACTTGCAGTCAACTAGGAATAATTGGGGTCATTGATTAAATAAACACGTTATACCTGTATGCCAGTAAATATTATCTCTATGTACATGCATCTTATTACATCGTTTATCATTGTCTTTTAATTTAACAAACTTTAATTAAACTTCCTCGCCACGAAACAAAAAAGGCTTCCAGTTGTTTTCATTTTGATATTCTGCAGATGCCAAAGAATATACCACTAAATCTGTGCTTTTTAAAAGAAATACATGTAGATTCATTAATTTTGATACTAAACTCAATAGAGTTGTCTTCTTATCTGCCTGATAGCGCCGAAAAGTTAGTTACTTTTTTTGAGAGAAGAGCTATTGTGCATTGCCACTAAAACCCAGCAACTGCAAATGAAACTCTATTGGCACAGTGCCCATTAGGCTAGTTTTGAGAAAGGTTATAGGCTATATATTTGAGAATTTTTGTTCTCCAGATTTTGTTGAAACTGCACCGGCTAAAATTCAACACAAATCTCAAAATACACTTTTGAACAAAAATAGTCATGTACATACTCTACTCTACATCATGATGATTATCAAAATAAACATAGTTCAAAATGAAAAAGTTACAATTGCAGCCAATGACTCGCTAAGGTTAATTTTTTTTCTCCATAATGCTCAGCAAGTCCGCACATGTTCAGGATATAAAGCACTAACAATAGCTCACCTAATCATTTATGTAACGTACGCAACATTGATTGGTGTATTTTCAAGACAAGTTTGCCTGTCAGGAGGAGTAACTCTTTACAGCTAATTGATATAAGGAGTTGCCCTTCCACATAATACTAAATCCTTGCGCAACACATAGTTGACTTTTGACCAGCAGACAGATAAAGTGTGATTTTAGATCTTTTCATTTGCATTACAAGCGGAGATCCAAATAGCGTTTCGATATACTGCGTGATGAACAGTCGATGGTACTTGGGCTAAAAAAAAGAAATCATGGCGTTGAGAAATTTTTCAAAGCTCTTGGTATGTGAAAGCTCTTAATGGAGCTAACTAACTACTATCAATAGCCAGCACGCAGTTGCAAAGTTAGCCAGACCAAACCTGATGTTCTAAAATCATAAAATGTTGTTGATAGCCATATTTGTTGCCTTGAATTGTATTAACTATTATAATTATTATTATAATAATTATTATTAATTAATATTATTATTATAATTATAATATATTATTATTATAATTAATTAATTATTATTTATAATAATAAATAATATTATTGTTATAGTAGTAGTAGTATTGTTATATTATTATCATTATTATTATTATTATTATATATATTAGTATTTATATTGTTATATATATATTATTATTATTCATATATATATTATTATTTTAATAATATATGTTTTATGTATAATATAATTTATATCATTATTATATATTTATTTATTGTTGTTGTTGTTATAATAATTATTATTAATTAATTATTATTATTTATTATATAAAAAAATAATGATAATAAATTATAATAGTAATAACCAATATTATATTTACCTCTGCATTTACCTCTGCGTCAATAGAACACTCTAGATTGCTATATAGTGCAAGTGGAGCGCCTCATATTTTTAAGCAGTGTGCTAAAAGTGTTCATAGTCATGAGTTTCAGCATGTAGCTGTTTTATAGTTGATGACCAGGTAGTACTCTCATGTCTCTTATTGTCCTGGGGAGGAAGCTGTTGTGGAAAACACTCGATGATGCATATATTGATGTCAATTCACCACGGCTGGCAGCTCGTGTAACCATTGTAGCTTTTGAACGATTGTCAACTATTTCATCGTAACTGGATGAGAGTACATTGTGTTTTTCCTCATTCTGGAGGACTTTGTGGAGCAACGCCACTCTATGGTTTTGTCGTCGGCGAGCTAGTGTTGGCAGGCTTAATTCATCTCTAGCATCACTGACACTTTCCCTCCCCTTTAGTGCTTTTATAAACTTGACCGCTCGTCTCTGAATATTCTCGATGGAGTCTATAGTGGTTTTGTTTGTTGGATCCCAAACCGTATCCGCATACTCTAGCACCGGTCTGCAGAGACTGGTGTAAGCTAAGAGGCGGCTTTTCTCTGGTGCCTGCTGGAGTGTGTATTTGATTGCTCCTAGGATTCTACCTGGTTTCTCTGTTTTTAACGAGATGTGCTTATCAAAGTTCAAGTTGTGCTGCAAGATGACACCGAGGTATTTAGTGTTTTCTACCCATGGGATAGGAGAGGAATCAAGCATGTAGTTTGGATGTGGTAGATTATTCTCGCCAAAGCACATTGCATGACTTTTCGATGTGTTGAAAGGCATTTTCCATTTATGTGACCATTGTTCTACAGCATTGATATTTTCCTGAAAGACCTCTATATCATCATCAGTATTGATTTGTTGATATATTAATGTATCATCAGCATACAAGCTGACTCTACATGTGAGATTGGCAGGCAGGTCATTGATGTACAGTAAGAACAGAGTGGGTCCAAGGACTGAACCCTGTGGTACACCAGAGGTAACAGGGGCTGGTTTTGAGAACTCGCCTCCCAATACAACTTGCTGTGAGCGATTTGTTAAGAAGTCTTGTATCCAGTTAACAAGTGTGGGATTTATATCAGAAATTAGTCGAAGTTTTTCTAGCAAAAGAGCGTGTGGTACCTTATCAAAGGCTTTTTTAAAGTCTAGTATAATTGCATGGTTAGTGCTATGAGATTCAGCAGTTTTTGCGAGGTCATGATATGTGGCACAGAGTTGTGTTTCGTATGAGAGGCCTTTCCTGAAGCCATGTTGTCGATTGTGTAGTATATTATCAAGTTTTTCGTTGAGATAGTGAAGCACTTTGTGTTCTAATATATATTATATATGTATGTTGTTGTTATTTATAATTATTGTTACTAATTAATATATTTATTATTATTATCATAATTGCTATTATTAATTCTCCATGATTATTATTATTATTACATTATTTATTTATTATTATCATTAGGTTTATTTATTATGAAAGTTTATGATATGATGATGATTGAGATATATATTATTATTATAATATTATTAATGATATATAAATAATAATGATAATATCATTATTGTTATTATTATTATAATAATAAATTATATGTAACTGAAGAACTCAAACCCAGAGAGCCAGTGCTCGAAGTTATAGATTTTGTTGCAATAATAGTAATAAACAATTTAATAATATTATTATTATGTGTAATAAATAATAATAATAATAATATAATATTAATTCATTTAATACTATGTATCAGTAATCATAATAATGAAGTTCAATAATAAAGAGTAATTATTAGCATAGTAGTGGTGGTGGTGGTGGTGGTGGTGGTGGTGGTGGTGGTGGTGGTGGTGGTGGTGGTGGTGGTGGTGGTGGTGGTGGTGGTGGTGGTGGTGGTGGTGGTGGTGGTGGTGGTGGTGGTGGTGGTGGTGGTGGTGGTGGTGGTGGTGGTGGTGGTGGTGGTGGTGGTGGTGGTGGTGGTGGTGGTGGTGGTGGTGGTGGTGGTGGTGGTGGTGGTGGTGGTGGTGGTGGTGGTGGTGGTGGTGGTGGTGGTGGTGGTGGTGGTGGTGGTGGTGGTGGTGGTGGTGGTGGTGGTGGTGGTGGTGGTGGTGGTGGTGGTGGTGGTGGTGGTGGTGGTGGTGGTGGTGGTGGTGGTGGTGGTGGTGGTGGTGGTGGTGGTGGTGGTGGTGGTGGTGGTGGTGGTGGTGGTGGTGGTGGTGGTGGTGGTGGTGGTGGTGGTGGTGGTGGTGGTGGTGGTGGTGGTGGTGGTGGTGGTGGTGGTGGTGGTGGTGGTGGTGGTGGTGGTGGTGGTGGTGGTGGTGGTGGTGGTGGTGGTGGTGGTGGTGGTGGTGGTGGTGGTGGTGGTGGTGGTGGTGGTGGTGGTGGTGGTGGTGGTGGTGGTGGTGGTGGTGGTGGTGGTGGTGGTGGTGGTGGTGGTGGTGGTGGTGGTGGTGGTGGTGGTGGTGGTGGTGGTGGTAGTAGTAGTAATGATTTATAATAATAATTATTATCGCCATTATTGTCGTTTTTTATTTTTGATATTTATTGTTTTAATTATCGCCGTATATGACACATATTATGATTATTTCATTTATTGGTATATATTGATATAAGAAATAATCATTGTTTCAAATGATTTTTCTAGCAACATCATGCATACATTACTATATTTTTTCTCATTATTATGATTAATTGATATTAGCAATAATTACAAATATTTTAGTTGCCAAGAATTAGCATGTACGTTGAAGAAAATTTATGATACTGGTCATTAAGTTTATTTAATTACAAACAATAATCTAATTATAATAGTTCTATTAATTATTTATTTATGGCGGCTTATAGCGTTAGATGGTCTGGCTTTCAAGAGCGTATGAACCGTTTTGAAATAGTCTGGATGAGCTGCAAAGCATCTTTTGCATTGAAAGTAATTGGATAAATGTAGTAAAATAGGATGAGAAACTGGATATAAAAACGAGCTTAACGATTATAATGAATAAAATGCGGCCGTTGTGGTTGCAGTACAACTGTGTTTCCTGCCCAACAACCGTTAAATTTTACAAAGCATGTAGTTTTTTGCAAATAATCCAGATGATTTAGAAATGATTCAGTTCGGACAGTATAAAAAGGTGCAATACTTTTGATTGAACTCTTTAGAAATAGTATGAACTGTTTTAAAATAATCTGAGCTATTTTGAAAGGTTTGAAAAACACATGGCTTTCGAACCATAAGCTATCGCCATCATTTTTATCAAATAGCCTTGATGCAAATTGTCTAACATCAATGTAGGCCAATTAGACATTGAGCAAATTAATTACATATATTAACGATTATCGAATACAGTCTCTAATATAACTTTTTAAAAAACATAATTAGGTTTCATATATTATTTATAATAATATGAAATAAATAATAAAAAAAATATACTTTTTACTTATTTCAATAAAATTCAACTGTTCAGTGTTTAGTAAAACAAATATCAGTCGTAAACGTACTGGCGAGCTATGATCAATAGTGTGGACCAGTAAATCGACTCGGATTTTCAAAGCTTATGAACAGTCTCACAAAACAATCATAATGTTTTTAAATATTCGGACTCTTTCGAAGGAGTTCATATGATTTAATAAGCATTCAGTCGTTTAAAACGCAAAATACAAAGTTCTGAGCCACCATAAGTGTACTTGCAATATTATTATTTAAATTATAATACTTTTTATGAGTAGGTTCTGCATGTGTGTTTTTAGTTAATAAATGATAGCGATTATGGTATTGATAAATAATTTGGTTATAAATCATGTTAATATTTATTTTTAGCAACAAATACCAATGGTGTAGGTTTGACTGCCAAACACATTTCAATATTAAAACTGATATAACTTTTACAGTAAAGGACTCTCTGTTGCACATTGAAGTAGTATCGTTTTAGCAATTTTTATAGAGAGTTACACTAAACTTGTCTCGTTTTTCACCCCTTTGCCGTTACAATCTGTACATTTTTTATCACTTCAATAAAAGTAAACTAGATAGCTGTCAGAAATTTGTTAGAATTACACATGGACCTACATCAGAAACAACCATTTGTTTTTTTTTTCTCAGAGGTTGTAAACCAAGTAGCTACATCTAATTTCTGTTTAGCTGCTGCAATAAAAATTGTTTGTGTGACGCTATTGATTAAATATCCTTTAGCAACCTTAATGTATTTCTTTGTTGTATTTTGTGTAGGCGACCAACAACAGCATTTATTCACAACTAAACGTCAAAGGTTTTGCACCCAATAGCAGTAAGTATGAAACATTTCATGTCTAAATTTTTTTTAAAATTTGTGAGTTTGTGATTTTTGTAAAAACTGTCTTTGATACTTACCGCATTGCTATGCTTCCTACAGATATGTGAGGCTGCTTCTATTTGTAGCTGCAGTCATGTCCCGGTCTTGTTCCACACAACACACTTATGAAACCTTGGCTGTATCTACTCCTAAACCTCATGTTGCTCATGTCGAATTCAACAGACCAGAAAAAGGAAATGCGATGAATTTGGCATTTTGGAGGTAGGAATGCATGAAGTTTGGGTTTTATTTATTTCACTTGGTAACTTTCACATATGTTTTTAGTGAGCTTATAGTGAATAGATATTTTTAATTTGTATTTCAATAATTTTTGTGTCAGCTGAACATGAATAACGTAGTATTATGAACAATGGGGTATGCGATTGTCTTTCCTGAAAAATGTTTAAACACGGAAACAGCTCGCGAAGCTTATTGGCGCTAACAAATATATATAAATCCTCGATTTGGTTTGATTAGTACAATTTTTTTTATCAGCAAGATAAGATATCTGAACAAATTTAGATTTTTGGCCTGGAAATTTTACCAGATTTGCTATTCTGAGATCAAAATTTGCATTTTTACAATCTTGGAAGCTTTTAGTAATTCTTTAACACAAAATGCAGAGATTACAATGAGATCTGCTCTCTGAGAGTACATATGCTAGGTGTCACTTGGTGTCACTAGGTGTCACTAGGTGTCACTAGTGTCACTAGGTGTCACTAGGTGTCACTTGGTGTCACTAGGTGTCACTAGGTGTCTCTAGGTGTCACTTGGTGTCACTACGTGTCACTAGGTGTCACTAGGTGTCACTTAGTGTCACTAGGTGTCACTTAGTGTCTCTAGGTGTCACTTGGTGTCACTAAGTGTCACTACGTGTCACTTAGTGTCACTAGGTGTCACTTGGTGTCACTTGGTGTCACTAGGTGTCACTTGGTGTCACTAAGTGTCACTTGGTGTCACTTGGTGTCACTAGGTGTCACTAGGTGTCACTAGGTGTCACTTGGTGTCACTAGGTGTCACTAAGTGTCACTTGGTGTCACTCGGTGTCACTTGGTGTCACTAGGTGTCACTTGGTGTCACTAGGTGTCACTTGGTGTCACTAAGTGTCACTTGGTGTCACTTGGTGTCACTAGGTGTCACTAGGTGTCACGTGGTGTCACTAGGTGTCACTTGGCGTCACTAGGTGTCACTTGGTGTCACTAAGTGTCACTAGGTGTCACTTGGTGTCACTAGGTGTCACTAGGTGTCACTAGGACCAAATGTCTGAATCTTTGTAATTGTTTGCTTAGAAAAAGACAACTTCGTTTTGTATTAGAGTCATCTCCTGTAGAGGAGACAACTCAATCAAAACAGTGGTCACTCTCGTAACTATAACATATAGCTGTTTCCGGAAAAAATATTAGAAAGTGTCTAAGGACTTCTAGAACTATAAAAGTATAAATTTGTTTCCTAAAACAAAAGTTTTGGTTTTGGTATTACGAGGTGAATGTTATAACTTTAGGTTGAATAATTTATCACGCTGGTTCATTGACAAACATTCCTCGTTTGTTGAATGAAACCAAATCAACAACGTGTAAAGGTTTAATAGCGCTACCCTGATTTTCTCACCGTTTCAAAGTCAAATAGTTATTAATAAAATCGTTACAGTCCCCATTGAACAGCAGAAATAGGGACTGAGAGGGTATCATTTGGTCCTAGAGAAAGCGACCAGACCGGGTAGCTCTATTAAGTATATATAAAAAGTTAATTTTGTTTTATTAAAAGAAAACAATAATATTTGTCAATAAACCAGGTTGATAAATTATTTAAACTAAAGTCATTTGTCAGTCGCCTTTTCCTTACTGTTAAAAAGTGCAAAATAGTGTCAAACGAATATTCTTTGGTCAAATAATGCCTACTTCAACTTGAAACTTTTTTTGTTTGTGTTGTTGTTGACTGCAACAACAACGCCAAAAACGCAAATCTAGCATTTTTTTCATCACAAATAAACTCAACTTTATAATGATGTGAGCCTTTTGATATTATTTGTTTCAAAATAATTTTTTTTATTTTCATTGTAGCGTTAGGTCTTTAGGCAATGGCCATGCAATAAATCACATGGGCACCTGTGCACCTAATAAAAAATTGACCCAACATAAATAGAAATGTTGACTCAACTAAAAGCATGTTCAAAAGTTTTTACTATAATTGTAAACCTAATTTTTTATGCTCCTCAAAGTCTCTGCACAATGACTGTTATTGGGAGGCTCTTCATTTGGGCAAACGAGCCAATTTTTGGCCACTTCATTTTATGATCTTGTATAAGTTGTTTCGCATCCCAAAATGTGCGTTTAAGTCAGCATCTATCACGCGTATACTATAGATAGAATTAACGAGAGCACAACTCTGCAAAATATTTTTTATGATATAATAACTTGAAGTCGAAAAATATGGTTAAATTTAGTCTAAACCCTGTGACACGGCACGTTTAAAACAATAGCTATTCAGCTCTAGAAGTCTGTCCAAACAATCGTTCACTTAAAAACGCCTTGGAAACGATCATAGGGTAGTAAGATTGCTAGTAGAAGTTTGTGTGATGAGGTTACTTCAAATAAACTGATATTTTACTGAGCATTGGTTTACTCTTGCTGTCACCATATATACAATTCGTCTCCAGAGAGATGGTGCAGTGCTTCAAGGCTCTGGGAGCAGACAGTAACATCCGCGCCATAGTTGTATCAGGAAGAGGTAAACTTTTCACTGGGGGTCTAGACCTGCCCGCAGTCATGAAGGAAGTGCCTGAGTTCTTTGACACGAGTCTAGAGGTGGCGAGACGGGCTAGAGCACTGGCCAACCTCATCTCAAACTTTCAACAAAGTTTTACACAAATTGAACAGGTAGCGATTTATTTTAGATAGATCTGTAGTATTTCATAAGGATCTGTGGGACAGTCAGCAACAACTGACAGCTGTTTTGTCCACCTTTGAGACATCAGTTGTCTGAACCGTTGTTCGTCTTTTTCCACAAACTGTGCCACGTGAAAAGTTCTATGGCATACAAAATGAGATATCTTAGGTCATGTAATACGAGCTGTTTTGATTTATTATCGATATAGTATGTTATCTATTGTACTATACAATGTTGTATTATATACATTACATATAGTATGTTATATATTGTACTATACAATGTTGTATTATATACATTACATATAGTATGTTATATATTGTACTATACAATGTTGTATTATATACATTACATATAGTATGTTATATATTGTACTATACAGTGTTGTATTATATACATTACATATATGTTATATATTGTACTATACAATGTTGTATTATATACATTACATATAGTATGTTATATATTGTACTATACAATGTTGTATTATATACATTACATATAGTATGTTATATATTGTACTATACAATGTTGTATTATATACATTACATATAGTATGTTATATATTGTACTATACAATGCTGTATTATATACATTACATATAGTATGTTATATATTGTACTATACAGTGTTGTATTATATACATTACATATAGTATGTTATATATTGTACTATACAATGTTGTATTATATACATTACATATAGTATGTTATATATTGTACTATACAATGCTGTATTATATACATTACATATAGTATGTTATATATTGTACTATACAGTGTTGTATTATATACATTACATATAGTATGTTATATATTGTACTATACAATGTTGTATTATATACATTACATATAGTATGTTATATATTGTACTATACAATGTTGTATTATATACATTACATATAGTATGTTATATATTGTACTATACAATGTTGTATTATATACATTACATATAGTATGTTATATATTGTACTATACAATGTTGTATTATATACATTACATATAGTATGTTATATATTGTACTATACAATGTTGTATTATATACATTACATATAGTATGTTATATATTGTACTATACAATGCTGTATTATATACATTACATATAGTATGTTATATATTGTACTATACAGTGTTGTATTATATACATTACATATATGTTATATATTGTACTATACAATGTTGTATTATATACATTACATATAGTATGTTATATATTGTAGTATACAATGTTGTATTATATACATTACATATATGTTATATATTGTACTATACAATGTTGTATTATATACATTACATATAGTATGTTATATATTGTACTATACAATGTTGTATTATATACATTACATATAGTATGTTATATATTGTACTATACAATGTTGTATTATATACATTACATATAGTATGTTATATATTGTACTATACAATGTTGTATTATATACATTACATATAGTATGTTATATATTGTACTATACAATGTTGTATTATATACATTACATATAGTATGTTATATATTGTACTATACAATGTTGTATTATATACATTACATATAGTATGTTATATATTGTACTATACAGTGTTGTATTATATACATTACATATATGTTATATATTGTACTATACAATGTTGTATTATATACATTACATATAGTATGTTATATATTGTACTATACAATGTTGTATTATATACATTACATATAGTATGTTATATATTGTACTATACAATGTTGTATTATATACATTACATATAGTATGTTATATATTGTACTATACAATGCTGTATTATATACATTACATATAGTATGTTATATATTGTACTATACAGTGTTGTATTATATACATTACATATAGTATGTTATATATTGTACTATACAATGTTGTATTATATACATTACATATAGTATGTTATATATTGTACTATACAATGCTGTATTATATACATTACATATAGTATGTTATATATTGTACTATACAGTGTTGTATTATATACATTACATATAGTATGTTATATATTGTACTATACAATGTTGTATTATATACATTACATATAGTATGTTATATATTGTACTATACAATGTTGTATTATATACATTACATATAGTATGTTATATATTGTACTATACAATGTTGTATTATATACATTACATATAGTATGTTATATATTGTACTATACAATGTTGTATTATATACATTACATATAGTATGTTATATATTGTACTATACAATGTTGTATTATATACATTACATATAGTATGTTATATATTGTACTATACAATGCTGTATTATATACATTACATATAGTATGTTATATATTGTACTATACAGTGTTGTATTATATACATTACATATATGTTATATATTGTACTATACAATGTTGTATTATATACATTACATATAGTATGTTATATATTGTAGTATACAATGTTGTATTATATACATTACATATATGTTATATATTGTACTATACAATGTTGTATTATATACATTACATATAGTATGTTATATATTGTACTATACAATGTTGTATTATATACATTACATATAGTATGTTATATATTGTACTATACAATGTTGTATTATATACATTACATATAGTATGTTATATATTGTACTATACAATGTTGTATTATATACATTACATATAGTATGTTATATATTGTACTATACAATGTTGTATTATATACATTACATATAGTATGTTATATATTGTACTATACAATGTTGTATTATATACATTACATATAGTACGTTATATATTGTACTATACAATGTTGTATTATATACATTACATATAGTATGTTATATATTATACTATACAATGTTGTATTATATACATTACATATAGTATGTTATATATTATACTATACAATGTTGTATTATATACATTACATATAGTATGTTATATGTTGTAGTATACAATATTGTATTATATACATTACATATAGTATGTTATATATTGTACTATACAGTGTTGTATTATATACATTACATATAGTATGTTATATATTGTACTATACAATGCTGTATTATATACATTACATATAGTATGTTATATATTGTACTATACAGTGTTGTATTATATACATTACATATAGTATGTTATATATTGTACTATACAATATTGTATTATATACATTACATATAGTATGTTATATATTGTACTATACAGTGTTGTATTATATACATTACATATAGTATGTTATATATTGTACTATACAATGTTGTATTATATACATTACATATAGTATGTTATATATTGTACTATACAATGTTGTATTATATACATTACATATAGTATGTTATATATTGTACTATACAATGTTGTATTATATACATTACATATAGTATGTTATATATTGTACTATACAATGCTGTATTATATACATTACATATATGTTATATATTGTACAGTGTCCACAGCCAGTCATAGCAGCAGTACACAATGCGTGTATTGGTGGTGGAATTGACCTAATTACTGCATGTGACATCAGACTCTCTTCCCAGGATGCTTACTTTCAAGTCAAGGTGGGATAACTTCTGTTTTTGTCTGCACTTTCGTGCCCTTGCAGCTATTCAATGTATTAAAAGCTAGCCGTGGTATCTGATATATACTATTGTGTTTTATACAAACAGGAAGTAGACTTAGGACTAGCAGCAGATGTGGGTACACTACAGAGGCTCCCTAAGATAGTTGGCAATGAAAGCTTTGTGAAAGACATTTGTTATACAGCCAGGAAAGTACACAGTTCAGAAGCACTACAGATGGGTCTTGTTAGGTAAGTCTAGTCAGGTGGGTCTGGTCGGGTAGGATTAGTCAGGTGGGTCTAGTCAGGTGGGTCTAGTCAGGTGGGTCTAGTCAGGTGGGTCTAGTCAGGTGGGTCTAGTCAGGTGGGTCTAGTCAGGTGGGTCTAGTCAGGTGTGTCCAGTCTGGTGGGTCTAGTCAGGTGGGTCTAGTCAGGTGGATCCAGTCAGGTAGGTCTAGTCAGGTGGGTCTAGTCAGGTGGATCTAGTCAGGTGGGTCTAGTCAGGTAGGTCTAGTCAGGTGGGTCTGGTCAGGTGGGTCTAGTCAGGTGGGTCTAGTCAGGTGGGTCTAGTCAGGTGGGTCTAGTCAGGTAGGTCTAGTCAGGTAGGTCTAGTCAGGTAGGTCTAGTCAGGTGGGTCTGGTCAGGTGGGTCTAGTCAGGTGGGTCTAGTCAGGTGGGTCTAGTCAGGTGGGTCTAGTCAGGTGGGTCTAGTCAGGTGGGTCTAGTCAGGTAGGTCTAGTCAGGTGGGTCTAGTCAGGTGGGTCTAGTCAGGTAGGTCTAGTCAGGTAGGTCTAGTCAGGTGGGTCTGGTCAGGTAGGTCTGGTCGGGTAGGTCTAGTCAGGTAGGTCTAGTCAGGTGGGTCTAGTCAGGTGGGTCTAGTCAGGTGGGTCTAGTCAGGTGGGTCTAGTCAGGTGGTTGTAGTCAGGTGGGTCTAGTCAGGTGGGTCTAGTCAGGTGGGTCTAGTCAGGTGGGTCTAGTCAGGTGGGTCTAGTCAGGTGGATCCAGTCAGGTAGGTCTAGTCAGGTGGGTCTAGTCAGGTGGGTCTATTCAGGTGGGTCTAGTCAGGTGGGTCTAGTCAGGTGGGTCTAGTCAGGTGGGTCTAGTCAGGTGGATCCAGTCAGGTAGGTCTAGTCAGGTGGGTCTGGTCAGGTGGGTCTGGTCAGGTGGGTACAGTCAGGTTGATCTACTCAGGTGTGTGTCTGCGCTCTCTGTTGGTTTTGGCTTCATATTTTTTCTTTATTAGCTGCTGTAAATGTTATATTTCGTCCCTTTAATTTTATTTACCATAGAGTTTGTCTCCCCCAGTCAACCCTGCCCTTGGTTCTGTTTTTCATGAACTCTCATTTGAATGCTATGTTGGAAAAGTTGGTGAGATTCAGGTTCATGCCTGCAATCATGAGTTAGGATGAGTAAAATAATCCTGTGTTTGACCTAACTTGGTGTGTGAGGGAAAATTTTGGCAATACATAGCCTCAGTGCATAAAGTCAGGTGATTTATAGCTATGGTTACATTTTATGAATCTTGTGCAATCCAAGTGCAAGCCAAAGTATACCATCAACCAATCAGGTTTTACCAATAAAGAAGTCAGCTCTTATGACACGATAGTAAAATGGTTATTGTAATTGTCAGAAAAACAAATCTTTTTCTCAAAAGCAAACATTTATTTTTTAGCTTCTCCGTAACTGTCTTTAAATGTCCTTTTGTTAGTTACTTTAGTTAGTATTAAACTGCTTCTGTCTACAACAAGTAGTATTTTGGTCTTTTTTACTCCAATATGTAACAGCATTCAATCTTGCAATTTCCTAATGCTGTTGTAGAATTTTTAGGGTTTCACAGCAGAGTCTTTGACTTTTCTTTAAATCATGAATTTATTTCTCTCCGTGCAGAGAGTTTGGTGTGAGCTGATTGTATGTTCAGTTTCGTGAAAAAAATTGAGTTGGTCAACTACTGTTTTAATTTATATGTGTTTGCTTATACATCGCAAACAGGTACATGTATATACTGGATATAGGTTGTGTACAGGTATATATATAGGTTGTGTACAGGTATATATATAGGTTGTGTACAGGTATATATATAGGTTGTGTACAGGTATATGTATATAGGTTGTGTACAGGTATATGTATATAGGTTGTGTACAGGTATATATATAGGTTGTGTACAGGTATATATATATATATATATATATATATAGGTTGTGTACAGGTATATATATATATATATATATATAGGTTGTGTACAGGTATATATATAGGTTGTGTACAGGTATATATATAGGTTGTATACAGGTATATATATATAGGTTGTGTACAGGTATATATATAGGTTATGTACAGGTATATATATATAGGTTGTGTACAGGTATATATATATAGGTTGTGTACAGGTATATGTATATAGGTTGTGTACAGGTATATATATAGGTTGTGTACAGGTATATATATAGGTTGTGTACAGGTATATATATATAGGTTGTGTACAGGTATATATATAGGTTGTGTACAGGTATATATAAAGGTTGTGTACAGGTATATATATAGGTTGTGTACAGGTATATATATAGGTTGTGTACAGGTATATATATAGGTTGTGTACAGGTATATATATAGGTTGTGTACAGGTATATATATAGGTTGTGTACAGGTATATATATAGGTTGTGTACAGGTATATATATAGGTTGTGTACAGGTATATATATAGGTTGTGTACAGGTATATATATATAGGTTGTGTACAGGTATATATATAGGTTATGTACAGGTATATATATAGGTTATGTACAGGTATATATATAGGTTGTGTACAGGTATATATATAGGTTGTGTACAGGTATATATATATAGGTTGTGTACAGGTATATATATATAGGTTGTGTACAGGTATATATATAGGTTGTGTACAGGTATATATATAGGTTGTGTACAGGTATATATAAAGGTTGTGTACAGGTATATATATAGGTTGTGTACAGGTATATATATAGGTTGTGTACAGGTATATATATAGGTTATGTACAGGTATATATATAGGTTGTGTACAGGTATATATATAGGTTGTGTACAGGTATATATATAGGTTGTGTACAGGTATATATATATAGGTTGTGTACAGGTATATATATATAGGTTGTGTACAGGTATATATATAGGTTGTGTGCATGTATATATATAGGTTGTGTACAGGTATATATATATATATATATAGGTTGTGTACAGGTATATATATAGGTTGTGTACAGGTATATATATATAGGTTGTGTACAGGTATATATATAGGTTGTGTACAGGTATATATATAGGTTGTGTACAGGTATATATATAGGTTGTGTACAGGTATATATATATAGGTTGTGTACAGGTATATATATAGGTTGTGTACAGGTATATATATAGGTTGTGTACAGGTATATATATAGGTTGTGTACAGGTATATATATATAGGTTGTGTACAGGTATATATATAGGTTGTGTACAGGTATATATATATATATATATAGGTTGTGTACAGGTATATATATAGGTTGTGTACAGGTATATATATATAGGTTGTGTACAGGTATATATATAGGTTGTGTACAGGTATATATATAGGTTGTGTACAGGTATATATATAGGTTGTGTACAGGTATATATAAAGGTTGTGTACAGGTATATATATAGGTTGTGTACAGGTATATATATAGGTTGTGTACAGGTATATATATAGGTTGTGTACAGGTATATATATAGGTTGTGTACAGGTATATATATAGGTTGTGTACAGGTATATATATAGGTTGTGTACAGGTATATGTATATAGGTTGTGTACAGGTATATATATAGGTTGTGTACAGGTATATATATAGGTTGTGTACAGGTATATATATATAGGTTGTGTACAGGTATATATATATAGGTTGTGTACAGGTATATATATAGGTTGTGTGCATGTATATATATAGGTTGTGTACAGGTATATATATATATATATATAGGTTGTGTACAGGTATATATATAGGTTGTGTACAGGTATATATATATAGGTTGTGTACAGGTATATATATAGGTTGTGTACAGGTATATATATAGGTTGTGTACAGGTATATATATAGGTTGTGTACAGGTATATATATATAGGTTGTGTACAGGTATATATATAGGTTGTGTACAGGTATATATATAGGTTGTGTACAGGTATATATATAGGTTGTGTACAGGTATATATATATAGGTTGTGTACAGGTATATATATAGGTTGTGTACAGGTATATATATATAGGTTGTGTACAGGTATATATATAGGTTGTGTACAGGTATATATATAGGTTGTGTACAGGTATATGTATATAGGTTGTGTACAGGTATATATATAGGTTGTGTACAGGTATATATATAGGTTGTGTACAGGTATATATATATATAGGTTGTGTACAGGTATATATATAGGTTGTGTACAGGTGTATATATAGGTTGTGTACAGGTATATATATATAGGTTGTGTACAGGTATATATAAAGGTTGTGTACAGGTATATATATATAGGTTGTGTACAGGTATATATATAGGTTGTGTACAGGTATATATATAGGTTGTGTACAGGTATATATATAGGTTGTGTACAGGTATATATACAGGTTGTGTACAGGTATATATATAGGTTATGTACAGGTATATATATATAGGTTGTGTACAGGTATATATATATATAGGTTGTGTACAGGTATATATATAGGTTGTGTACAGGTGTATATATAGGTTGTGTACAGGTATATATATATAGGTTGTGTACAGGTATATATAAAGGTTGTGTACAGGTATATATATATAGGTTGTGTACAGGTATATATATAGGTTGTGTACAGGTATATATATAGGTTGTGTACAGGTATATATATAGGTTGTGTACAGGTATATATATAGGTTGTGTACAGGTATATATATATAGGTTGTGTACAGGTATATATAAAGGTTGTGTACAGGTATATATATATAGGTTGTGTACAGGTATATATAAAGGTTGTGTACAGGTATATATATATAGGTTGTGTACAGGTATATATATATAGGTTGTATACAGGTATATGTATATATGTTGTGTACAGGTATATATATAGGTTGTGTACAGGTATATATATAGGTTGTGTACAGGTATATATATACGTTGTGTACAGGTATATATATATAGGTTGTGTACAGGTATATATATAGGTTGTGTACAGGTATATATATATAGGTTGTGTACAGGTATATATATAGGTTGTGTACAGGTATATGTCTAGGTTGTGTACAGGTATATATATAGGTTGTGTACAGGTATATATATATATAGGTTGTATACAGGTATATGTATAGGTTGTGTACAGGTATATATATATAGGTTGTATACAGGTATATGTATATATGTTGTGTACAGGTATATATATAGGTTGTGTACAGGTATACTCATAGGTTGTATACAGGTATATGTATATAGGTTGTATACAGATATATGTATAGGTTGTGTACAGGTATATATATATAGGTTTTATACAGGTATATGTATATAGGTTGTGTACAGGTATATATATATAGGTTGTGTACAGGTATACTCATAGGTTGTATACAGGTATATGTATATATGTTGTGTACAGGTATATATATAGGTTGTGTACAGGTATATATGTAGGTTGTGTATAGGTATATATATAGGTTGTGTACAGGTTAAATGTCAGCCTCAGTCCAGAAATGTTGTAAATATACGGACTCAAGATAAGATTTTATTTTATTGTTTCATTAAACAGTTCTAGAATTAAATATTTTGCCATTTTTGCTTTACAATAAACAGTTATTTCTAACCTTTTGTGTTGTGACAAACTACATCTGTCAAACTGCCACAATATCAGCATGGAGTTGTCCTCTACTCGAAAAAGGACCACAACTCCAAGTTTATTCAAACGTCGTTGTAAAGAGCTAATATTTATGCTATTGTTAACCACAATGAGTTATCTTATTAAATACAAACAATGTGCCCTCGTTGTCATCTGGTTTTTGTTGCAGAAAACATATTGCGTAACGTAAACTCATGCGTTGCTTGAAATACTAGACAATATTTCGTGAAGTGTGACAGCTCATTTGGTTGGTAGAATTTTTTTTTTCAAGTTATAAAAATTTTATTCCTCGTTTGTTTTATTTTTTTTTGCTCAGTGCTCTGTATACCAGACTTTAACAAAATCTATTGATAATAAATTTCGCATTGGCAGTTGAGTAGGTGGACAATCTTGGCTGTCAGCCAGCCAACTGGGTCTCAACAGAATAACTTTTGGGAGTTTAGGAACAAGCTGATCAAGTAAATCCAAATATAAATTATATTTGTTACAGCCGAGTTGTGGCAGACAGAGAGAGTTGTATAGCCAATGCACTAGATCTGGCTAGTGTAATAGCACAGAAAAGTCCAGTGGCTGTACAGACCACCAAAGAGTCTATCAACTATTCCAGAGACCACCCAGTAGCTGACGGCCTGAATCATATCGTAGGTTTACTACTTTCTCTGCACACTCCGCTATAATGTATGAAGTCTCAATGCCTCTCCGCTCACAGGATGTTGTCACGGAAAGCGAACATCGGCTGTTGATGTCATCCTCAGCGACTCGGTTTTTCTTCGTTTGACACGATCGTCTAGAATCAAGCGTGTTTGATTTTTGCCGTCCGGTTTCACCATTAGTGATTAATCTCAGATGCTGTTTGGTCAATGCAGATCGCTCATATCCACTTTTTCTTACTTTGATTTTACCAGCCGTGACAGCCCATGCGTTCACTATAAACTGTTGATGAGCACCGTCTTGTGTATTATCGCTGTGTGTGGAGTGCAGCAACGGACTACGGGAGAAAAACTTCCCATGATGCTAAGTTCATGGCCATAAATTGCTGTGTCTGGCGAGACGTTTAGTATGTTTACTTTGCTCTCTGTGTACTGTAACTTTTATGTATCAGTATGTACACAAGGCACTTTCGTCAGCATCTGAGGTGAGTTTTTTCTGTGTCAGCGAGTAAAAAGTAGGATTTCTTCACTTTGGCTTCTCGAAGAAGTTCATGTGAATGTGACAGGGAGAAGAAACCTGCTTGAAAATTAGGAGTTGTTTTTTTGGATTTATTTATTACAAATAAAAACAGCCGTTTTATTGTCACAAACATTTCCGTTTCAAATACAGCAAGCATTAACAATGAAAACAGCAACGGAAGCAATGAAGCATTATCACACAAAACCATTAGCCATGGTTCAGATTGAAAATCATTATTATAATTATGTATGCCATAGCATCAGTATGTATTAGCGGTGATTGTTTATTAGTTTGCATCGCCTTGGTATTAATAATTATTTCTTATAATAATAAATATTATTACTGCATTTCCATCTTTTTTGTCGATCACATAACTTTTGTAAGAGAAGACAACTCATTAATTGCATTTTTTTTCGGCTACGTGTTTTGCTAGATTCGGGTGAACAGCAGTGTTTCTTAGCCAAAAGTGCATAGCGTTTTCTCTATGCATGTTTGATAAAAAAACTAGTATTAGCTCAAGTTTTAGCCTAAACAGTTGAATAATGTATTTGTAATTCTATTATGTTCCAGCTTAGCGTTCACACTAGTCTTCATATAGAAAAAACTTTGGTTTTAAAAATTTGTCAAATAAAAAAAAAATTAATGCCCAAATTTATCAACTTTATTTTTTGGCTAGAAATGGCTTCAACCAAGCATCTTGTTAGTCTTCTTGTATTATTGATCTCGCACAACCAAAGATACACTAAATCATCCTGAAACAATAACATTACTTTATTTATTATTTTTTGTCACTTTTTTTTTCATATACACTTTAATAATTTATTCATGATTAACCAGTTTGCATTGAATCAATTTTCATTATCATCCGTGCTTTTTTATTACATCTAAAATTGTTTCTTGACACAATTGGTCATTGTCATTGTTTTAATTGAAAGCCCGTCAAATGTGTAGGCACCATTTCAGAAAAAAATGGCCGGGCTTGATTTATACAACAGCTGTGGAGCTGAGCAGCTGTAAACTCCTATCATAGGTGTATCCGCTGGCTGGATTGATGAACAGCTGTTATTCTTTATACTTGCCGACCACATCGATGGGCGGCAAATGCATCGATCCAGGCTTTCACTTTTTATCGGATATACATATGAAGTTATCTCCTTCGATCCTGATCAGTTTCTGAAGACATAAAATTCCTATGTGCGTTATAACGAGTGCAATTATTTTCACACTTGTAAGCAATTCATCAATGTGTCGTTATTCCCTTCTGATACTGGCTGCGTGGTGTTTCGGGAAATATTAGACATTGCTAGTGAGTCAAAGGAGAAACATTTCAACACCTGTCTTGTTGGTGACGTTCATTTCGGGGCAATTCATTTTTGATCAAATATAATAATAATAACAAATATTTTTGTTGTTTTAGCAAAATGGTTCTGCTCCTTGTTATGATGATCACTTTATTTATAATATGTTATTATTGTACATGATAATCCTAATATGTATTACTAATAAACAATATATATAATTAATAAGAATAAAATAATGATGCCGGAAATGAAGTGCTTCAAAATTAAACTCACCCACACGGTTATTTATTATTTTCAAGTTGTGGGTTGGCAGCGTTGGCGGCCTACGAGTATGCATCGCAAAGCAATCTTATATTTCCATTGTGACCGGTATCTTGAGATCCACTTAAAATAAAGCTACTGACCCGTTTGCATCAAATAAATTTCTAGAAATATTATTTATTTGATTTATAGTATGCATCGATCCTGCCAGCGAATAAACCTCATGTGTCTCACATACGCACCTGCTCATCTGACAAATGGAACACGCTGTTTACAGTGTTCGTTGACCTAGACGTCTATTTGTATCTCTACAATCATAGATGAACTTTTTGTTAGTTTGCTACTGTCTCTGTACAGTGAAATTTAACCTTCATGTTCCAGTAGGATTACTACTGTCTCTGTACACTGTGCTGTTGTTGTTTCAGCGGTTGCTAAACCAGTGCATGCTGCAAAGTGAGGATGTTTTGAAGGCAGCACAAGGAATGATGAGCAAGGAAACGCCAGTCTTCAGTAAACTGTGAGCTGTCCACTATATGTTCTCCATGCTGCCTTCTCTCTCTCTCACTCTACCTGCTGCCGTTTAGGATTCATCTACTCTCTTGGACCTTCTATTTCTTGTCGGCTATTCCATTTGATTAATTTATCATCTAATTATTTCTTTTGTTTGTAATTTTTGTGTTTGTTTGATGGCCGATCACAAAATAATGTTTTTCAGGCTAATTAATGTGTGGTAAATCTGCGCACAATGTACATCATCTGTTATTTATAACGAGTTGTCTACTCTCTTATATTCCAGTTAAGTAGAAGACAACTCCATTTTTCCATTTTTTGTTTCACATGTTTCTAATTGATGAGACTAAGTAAATTTTAATATGACAGCTATAACAAATGGTTGACGGACCTATCAGTGAGTCTGCAGAGTGCAGATTAATTACAAAACAACATCAAGTGTCGAAGCTTCCAGGTTTTTCTCGTAGATCTCCATTTTGTGCAGCTTTGATGCCATTATTTCAATCACAATTTTCCTTCAAGTAAGTTTTTTACATATTTTTCTGTATAGTTATGTATCAAACATTGCCTTGATCATAGCTGAAACATAAGTGAAAATCAAAAGCATCAAAAAATTAGTTTTTTGCTAGTGTTGTTCTGTCGGTAACTAATTTATGATGACAAGCTGGCGTTATTAATTTTTTTCTAGTGAAACTATCTCAAAAAACAAATCAGCAATCATCACTTTGTAGCTACAAAATATTTACTGAAATAAGTTAATTTTATTGGTATGCTGGCCGATAAATTGATTCTCCGGTAGTTAACGGTACGTCTGATTGGTGCTGAACGCTTGACTATAATGGCTTGTGATTTGACAAAGTTTCTTGCAAAGACGAAACCCTAACAAGCTAAGAATTATAATTTTATTAGTTAGAATGTTTTTTGTTAAGATTCTGTCTCCCCAGTTGCATATTCATCGCTCATTCCTAACAGCAGCATTCTTTTTCAATTTTTTTCAAATAAACTAGTGTAGGTTAACATGATGTCCGCGTAGACTATTAGTTGCTGTATTGTGAGGCTCAAAACAGAAGCAGACATTTAGTACTAACAAGCACACAACAGGCGCTGTCGGCTGAGTGAACGGGAAGGTACGATTATGATAACTCGGCGAATTTCTCTTGTTTCAGCGACTACAAAATAGGATTTCTCTACGCAGTGGCTTCGCAAGACATTCAAAGCGAAGGTGATAGCGAGAAACAACGCTGGTTTGAAAATCGGGAGTTGTCTTATCTGTATTATTATGCTTAACAATTGAAAACAGAGTCGTTTTATGGCAATCAATATTTCCGTTCTGAATACAGCTACAAAAACAACGAGTGGTCATGCAAGCAACGATCGTCGATGCAAGGCCATTATAATAATTTATTATGTCGAATATATTTGTGTCACAGTTTGAATATATTAGCGGTGCTATGAGTAATTATTTATTTGTTTCCGTTGATTTAGTAGAAATAAATATCATTATGTTAATAATAATAATAATAAATATTACTTTAATATTATTATTAATTTTTCAATTTTTAGCCTGTACGATATATATTAGTTGTAAGAGAAGGCAACTCAATAAATTGGTTTTTTGGCTCGGAGTTTGCCAGATTCGCGTGCATATAGTTTCAAGAACACTTGAAAGTTCTCACAATTCTGCGAGCAAACGTAGCCGAAAGCGCCTAATCTCTAGCGCTCTCTTGTATCTTTAGCACCAATCATATGAAACAATATTTTGTTCCTAAAAAAACAAATTCTAATCCTTTATAAAATTTATTTCATGAAGAAAAGGCAACTCCACCAAATGCGATTTAACTACATAAACTGTCTATATATATATATATATATATATATATATATATATATATATATATATATATATATATATATATATATATATATATATATATATATATATATATATATATATATATATATATATATATATATATATATATATATATATATATATATATATATATATATATATATATATATATATATATATATATATATATATATATATATACTCAAACTGCGGACAGCGGCTGTTTCGGCATTTGTTGCCTCATCAGCGCAGTACAGAGGTTAGCAGGGGTGACAACCCTCGCAATGATACAAATAATTGCATCAAAGCATGTTTAAAGGATTGCCGTCACCAAACACTAGAGTGCTCAAACCATAAGGCGAGCTTTGCACAAGGCATACAGTGTTTGGTGCCCCTGCGAGAGTGCTCAACCAAACCGAGGTGAGGGAGCGTAATACTCAAACTGCGGACAGCGGCTGTTTCGGCATTTGTTGCCTCATCAGCGCAGTACAGAGGTTAGCAGGGGTGACAACCCTCGCAATGATACAAATAATTGCATCAAAGCATGTTTAAAGGATTGCCGTCACCAAACACTAGAGTGCTCAAACCATAAGGCGAGCTTTGCACAAGGCATACAGTGTTTGGTGCCCCTGCCTATTAAAATGAACAAAAATATTGGAGCTTTGAGCTGTAAAAGTATGTCTGATATCTAGTCACATCAACACTTTGAGGGTTTAAGCTTCCATTCGTATGAAGTGTATCTTATAATCAAATCTAAGTTATTTGTGTGTGCCAAAGTGTTAAATGCTTTGTTAGAGGTTTCTGGGACCAAAGGGCGGTAGACAAAGATTCTCACACTGCGTAATGTATGTTTTTCTACATGAGCAGGTGAATAAGTGTCAACTTTCCCAATGAAATATCTCCCCTACATAATGTAAATAGTTCATATCTCTCCACCTTCCACACCCACTCCTGTACCCCTCCTCCCCTCCTATCTTTCCTCGTCACAATAATACTAAAATTGTCAATGCATAGAAACAATTTACCATCGCCAAGTTCAAAGCTGGAAGCAACAAAAATCCACAATTTGTGAATTTTTCTCAGTCCAGCTTTTAGTTTGCTCTTTTTTTTTACTTAGTCTATTAAATATATTTGAACTTTGGTAGTTTTTAGAATATAATAGTCACACTAGCAGAGCGTTAATTTTAAAGTCATATTAACCCCTCAGGGTAGTAGTAGATAGAGTCAGTCTTCCACTCAAACACTCACTCAATCCCATCCCTGAGTTTGTTGTTTAGCTGCTAATGAAGAAGCACAGTACTCTGATTTGTTTATGCTTTAAGGCTGTGAATTCATCGAGTTTTTTTGCAAATAACGCTAAATTTTTGATGAAATATTATCACGATTAAAAACCATCTTTTAATTAATCGCCATTATTAGTGGACTTGTTTGTGTTTTTTTTAAACTTGGCAGCAGCAATTTTGTTTGACTAATCGCATTTTTTATCATTATTATTTTTATTACTGTTTATGATGTTTCAAGTTTGCCATTTCTATGATTGAGAATGAGTTCCAATCCACCATGATGCTATCTCATGCTTATAATTTTCAATCAGAGCAGAGAAATCTAAATTATATATTGGAGAATTGGAGCTAATTATAGGTATCATAGGAGATAAATTTTGCGATTAATCAAGATCAATAAATATAAAAATAAGATTAATCTCGACTAACTTTTTTAACCATGTCGTAGCCTTATTGTATTTCTGCATTATTGTAGTACTCTTGGTTGTTGTTGTTTTATTAAAAGCATTCGCGACTCATTTTTGCCTAACAAAATTCAATAAAAATTAGCAGATGGGCAATAAATTTAATCAATAAATAATCATTTTTGTTTGGAACTGATGGGTCAACAAAAATTAGCTCACTGAATAAAAAAATAATCAACCAGCATTTCTTTAAATTGTTTGTAGGTCGCTAATGAAACTGAACAATAAATATTTTAAAACAAGTTCAATTTGTTCATTTTCATAAACCGGTCTTGTTGCCCGAAAATATTATGAAATCATTTCCATCGCTGAAAGTATATTAAATACAAAGGACGTCTTTATAGACTATTGTTGTTTATAATTATGCCATTCTTGATTTTTTTGATTATTTAAAAATTGGGAGTTGTCTTCCTTATAATTTGCTCAGCAAACTGTAACAGTTCATGGAATATTTATGATTATGATGTTCTAAACTAATGTTCGGTTTCGTATGCGGCGTATTGAATTGCAAACACCTATTGTCTTTTGCCATTGTTCGATGAACACGTCGTGAATACTCGCAATATTATTATCGTTTTATGATAATTTATCAATACAGAGCGGTTAGCCATCGGTCCTTGATTGCATTACTCCATTCCCAGCCACAGAAAAAGTCACTATAGCTGCAACGTTCTGGAGATGAACGGCCAATGATTCCACTAAAAGAATGGTGACTTATAAAGAATCAACTTTTCTGACAAACGAAGGAGGAACAGTTTTGGTGTGAAAGGCAATTCTTATGGTTGATACTGCAGATACAGGCTGGCTCAAGAGCTCATCAAAATATACTTATTACTTTGAGAGAAAATAAAAGTTTATAATGCTGAAAGTGCAAGCGAACGATGAAATAAACCACCGCAGGAGATGTGTAGACAGGAAATGATATATTATGATTACTATGAAATTATTATTTTTGTTGTTGTTCAGCCAAAACATGCTCATTATTTTCGAATTATTATAACATGTTTCAGTAAAATTAAAAAATGAAATACATATTTCTTGGTTTGTTGGTATAGAATATTGTTTTGCGTGATTGTTACTTCACTACGAGGAAAATCTTGCACGGGCTATTCCAGTTCAGGTTTCTTTAGTAACAGTGCAACTCCCAATTGAATTGTTTGAACGATAGCGGTAGGTGGATTACGCTGCAGCTTCAGTTTAAATAATCTGAAATATTCTGTAACATTTAATACAAAAATTGTGATAAATTACCAGCCAACTACCAATCACACTTAGGAGCAAATTGTTGTTGTCCTCTTGTCTCTATCTGCAACGCAATTTTCTTTATTTCCTACTGGTTTTATTTTATGTGTATGATTTTACTTGCAGTCCGAGTCAATTATATACAAAATATTGCAACCAAGACCGCCATGAGGTCTGCCATCTTGTAGCAGAAATATAACAGTAAATGATAAAAGCTTTCATTTTTTTTTTAAACAAATTCTGTGAAATCTTGGTTCCTCCATTCCATATCCTCAGTAGCGGTCAGAAGCAGATTCAGAAATCTACCAAGGCAGAGTCGACCGGGGCTCAAAACTTTTTGATGGCTCCCTTTGTGTCATTTGTCACTACCCTCCAAAACCTAGTAATTCATTTTTATGTCTGATGAATTACTATTTATTTAAGCAATGATAGCAAGCATTTTGTTTTTGTAATTGTGGTTTGTAACTAATTGTTGATTAATAGTGTAGTAGCTGAGAATTACAACAATTATTTAATGATAATGTAGATCGTAGAAGCAAATGTTGTATATAATTGTGTTAGTTACGGTTATTATGGTTAGGCTAAGTTGGTTGTATCACTTCCAACCAACTATAACAACAAATGTAACAGTTACTACCTGTTATTTGTTATTTAATTTATTTGTGACATTGATGTTGTCACTGTTATCTTTATTAATAACTATTGACAAATCATGTTTTTATAACCACGGTGCTTCTAATAAATAATTTTTTTGGACAAAATTAAACGCAATAATATAATACTAAATAATAGTTTTTTAAGGGTTTAGTATAATTAGTTAGTTTTAGTAGTTAGTAGTAATAAATAGCATAGAAAATGTTATTATTATTATTATTTTTATTTATTAGCAGTAGTAGTAATAAATAAAGTAGTAATTAAGTTATTTAGCGGTAAAATGGATTTTTTTTATTAGCGTGTTCAGTAATGATAATTAAATAGTGTCTTAACTATGCATTGCAATCAAATTGAATTGGATCGAAGGACAAAAAAGTATCATTCAGTTATCTAGCAGCCAATCAGGCTAAGTAAATGATGTATTGACCAATAAGAGCATCGCATAAACCAGAGCTGTTGCCGTGGCAACTAAAATATGGCATCAGACATTGAACCAAGAATAATAAACTCTTCTTCTTTTTCTGCTGGAGGGGGCCATCATACCTACCGTGGCTACTTCCTGAATCTGCCACTTGTCTTGGTACCCCATATATAATTTATCTAGCTTACAGTCCCTGGTCTAAAAAAGGACTTTCTAATAGCTACAAAAGTTGGTCTTCCCAAGCATGCTGACGTTGGCGCTGCTATGTCACAAAATTTAGCCCATCTTGTCATCATATTTATCTGGTATCTTCGTAATCATTCTTCTGTATTTCCCAGAAAGCAATTAAAGGATGGCACGGGTGTATGAAACTCTCGCTGTGTCTCAACCATATCCACACGTCGCCCATGTTGAACTAAACAGGCCTCGTAAAGGAAACGCCATGAATCAGGCTTTCTGGAGGTAAGATTTTTATTTCTTCTGACTAATCTCGTTTCTAGCAGAAATTGAAAATATTTTTCAACTTGATTGTCATCTTTCAAATGAGTATTTATGTTCACAATATAGTGACAGAACATTGACAATTTATTTAAATCGAAAGATGATTTGGTTATTAACAATTACATAAAAAGCTGTTGATGATGATTTACTTTTGCTCAAGTGAAATGGTTTGAGCTAATTAACAACCCAAAAATAATTTATTCTTGACTTTTAGGAGAAGACGCCTTCAATTTCTGCGCCTTACCCACCTATAAAATCGCATTCAGTTTTTTGTTTGTAAAAACAGATAATGAATGTTTATGGTTATTTTTCTCTTTGAGTATTGTAATGTAGTAGGTATTAGAAAGCAGCCATAGACCATAAAATAAATCACTAGACATTTCAACTAATGCAGACATAAATGAGTCACAATGTGTACTATATACTTGATAGAGAGATGGTTGAGTGTTTTACCTCATTGGCAGCAGATAGCACTATCAGAGCTATTGTTATATCAGGCAGAGGTAAAATATTCTCAGGAGGTCTAGATATAACCAGCATTGCTCCCCAGTCCGTGCCCGACATGGACGTGGCTAGACAAGCTCGGCTTTTACGGAATACTCTAGAACCAATGCAACAGAGTTTTACTTGTATAGAAAAGGTTAAACGTCTGCATTATCTGATTACTGCACAGTATATCGTACAATACATCGTTGTATTATATACATTACATATAGTATGTTATATATTGTACTATACAATGCTGTATTATATACATTACATATAGTATGTTATATATTGTACTATACAATGTTGTATTATATACATTACATATAGTATGTTATATGTTGTACTATACAATGTTGTATTATATACATTACATATAGTATGTTATATATTGTAGTATACAATATTGTATTATATACATTACATATAGTATGTTATATATTGTACTATACAGTGTTGTATTATATACATTACATATAGTATGTTATATATTATACTATACAATGTTGTATTATATACATTACATATAGTATGTTATATATTGTACTATACAATGTTGTATTATATACATTACATATAGTATGTTATATATTGTACTATACAATGTTGTATTATATACATTACATATAGTATGTTATATATTGTACTATACAGTGTTGTATTATATACATTACATATAGTATGTTATCTATTGTACTATACAATGTTGTATTATATACATTACATATAGTATGTTATATATTGTACTATATACATTACATATAGTATGTTATATATTGTACTATACAATGTTGTATTATATACATTACATATAGTATGTTATATATTGTACTATACAATGCTGTATTATATACATTACATATACTATATGTAATGTATATAATACAGCATTGTATAGTACAATATATAACATACTATATGTAATGTATATAATACAACACTGTATAGTACAATATATAACATACTATAATAGTATGTTATATATTGTACTATACAGTGTTGTATTATATACATTACATATAGTATGTTATATATTGTACTATACAGTGTTGTATTATATACATTACATATAGTATGTTATATATTGTACTATACAATGTTGTATTATATACATTACATATAGTATGGTATATATTGTACTATACAATATTGTATTATATACATTACATATAGTATGTTATATATTGTACTATACAATGTTGTATTATATACATTACATATAGTATGTTATATATTATACTATACATCGTTGTATTATATACATTACATATAGTATGTTATATATTATACTATACAATGTTGTGTTATATACATTACATATAGTATGTTATATATTATACTATACAATGTTGTATTATATACATTACATATAGTATGTTATATATTGTACTATACAATGTTGTATTATATACATTACATATAGTATGTTATATATTATACTATACAATGTTGTATTATATACATTACATATAGTATGTTATATATTGTACAGTGTCCACAGCCAGTCATAGCAGCAGTACACAATGCATGTATTGGTGGTGGAATTGACCTAATTACTGCATGTGACATCAGACTCTCTTCCCAGGATGCTTACTTTCAAGTCAAGGTGGGATAACTTCTGTTTTTGTCTGCACTTTCGTGTCCTTGAAACTACTCAATGTATCAAAAGCTAGCCGTGGTATCTAATATATAGTTTTGTGTTTTATACAAACAGGAAGTAGACTTAGGACTAGCAGCAGATGTGGGTACACTACAGAGGCTCCCTAAGATAGTTGGCAATGAAAGCTTTGTAAAAGACATTTGTTATACAGCCAGGAAAGTACACAGTTCAGAGGCACTACAGATGGGTCTTGTTAGGTAAGTCTAGTCAGGTGGGTCTAGTCAGGTGGATCTAGTCAGGTGGGTCTAGTCAGGTGGGTCTAGTCAGGTGGGTCTAGTCAGGTGGGTCTAGTCAGGTAAGTTTAGTCAGGTGGGTCTAGTCAGGTAGGTCTAGTCAGGTAGGTCTAGTCAGGTGGATCTAGTCAGGTAGGTCTAGTCAGGTGGGTCTAGTCAGGTGGGTCTAGTCAGGTGGGTCTAATCAGGTGGCTCTAGTCAGGTAGGCCTAGTCAGGTAGGTCTAGTCAGGTGGATCTAGTCAGGTGGGTCTAGTCAGGTGGGTCTAGTCAGGTGGGTCTGGTCAGGTGGGTCCAGTCAGGTAGGTCTAGTCTAGTAATTAAATCATACTTAGTTCACCAACTCAGCTGCATGAGCTCGAACCCACTTAACTTATATTAGCTGTGATGTTTGGGCAACTCCAAAGTCACAGCTCTAATTGCACTGCTGCAACTGTGTAAACGGCAACTTGCAACTGCGCTTTGACCACCAATTGAGGTGGAGACTCGGTCGTTCTAGTGTAAACGTAGCTTTAGTTCTCGCTGGTTTAGCTTGTCATTTGTTATAAATCACCGTCAATTATTCATTTTTCCAAACATTGACACGGAAAAGAAAATGCTCTGATTTGAAAAAGAAGTTGTCCCCCCCCCCAGCAGTCCCACTTTCTAATGTATTGTTCATAGTCTCCATTTTTCAAGCGTGATTTTCCCAAGCCTGAGTACTGCAAATTGATCGCAATGATTAGCCTCCATCCATCAACTCAAAACAGGTTTTTGGCGCTGTGACTAATTGCATACATTTGGAGATAAAATTTTTAACCCTGGAAACTCGGACACGAATTTCATCGAAATTTCAGTTCTGCCATGTAAGAGTTGCTACCAAGTGTCCGTATTACTTTTCCTCATAAAAACAAGTTTGCATAATTCTTTGTTTTCTCGTAAAAAAATAATATTTTTTTACCAAGTTTTTCCATTCGCTTTTGAATGCCACTAGCGACAGCTGAAAACACCATAATTGGTAACGCAGCGGCTGCCAAACAGAATTTATATCATAAAAGGAAGTTGACACGCTGTTTAATTTGTTTTATGTCCACTCAAACACTTCAATTTTGTTACAGCCGAGTTGTGGCAGACAGAGAGAGTTGTATAGCCCATGCACTAGATATGGCTAATCTAATAGCACAGAAAAGTCCAGTGGCTGTACAGACCACCAAAGAGTCCATCAACTATTCCAGAGACCACCCAGTAGCTGACAGCCTCAATCATATCGTAGGTTTACTACTTTCTCTGCACACTGTGCTGCAATATTTCCATTGATAGGTTTGCTCTCACCTCTGCACATGGTAATCTAACCTCAAATTTCTGTAATAGGTTTGCAATAGAATAATCACTGAACGTTTTCACTGATGGGTCCTGTTGGTGTAAAGCTGGACAGCTACGGACCGTGCTAGATGATCACTGATTGATCTAGGCTTGCTACCATTCCTGCGCATTGTCGCTCCTCCTCATTCATTATATGCTATATTATAGCCAATTAATGGTCAGAAGTAGCTGAAAGCCATAGACATCTAAGGGGCTTCGTATGTTTCAGAGATTGCTAAATCAATGCATGCTGCAGAGTGAGGATGTGATGGCAGCGGCTCAGGCAATGCTGACTAAAGAGATGCCCCTGTTCAGTAAACTCTAGGGTAAAAGTACATATAGCAATCGTGCTAGCGATTTTTGCTTAGTGATAGGGGAAACCCTTTTCCAAAATTGCACAGTTTTACTAATATCCATTTTTCTGCGATTTCGATTCCGGTCTAACTCGCTGTTACAAACCATAGCGTAGAACTTGATATATGATCGTTGATAGATCGGAGCACTGCAGCTTACGAGACACTACGGGAAACAAAGAAAAAATATTTATGCTTAGTGATTGGCTGATCAAGGAATCGGCAAGCGATTTTTTTGATCTGAATGAAAACCTGGCGATAACCTCAAATAAAATGCTAGCGATTGATTAGCGATTTCTCCGGAAACAGAAGTTGCAAAATCCCGCAATCGCTTAGCGATTGCTATATGTACATGCGGTTTAACTTTGACATTTGTAGCATACACTACAGCAGTAACAGAATGCAGAAGCAATTAATTTATGATTTTGGCAATTCTATCCATCAAATCCAGTTTTCCTTTGGTCCAAAAAACTTCAATAATCCTTAGCTGTTCAGTTAAGTATTTTTCTGCGTATGATTTGCTGTCTCTGTGCTCATAAAATATAGTGCGATCCAATAGACTGATAGTTTTTTTGGTTTTTTGAGTCAAAACTCGCTTTTTTTTCTTTGTTATTCTTTGTTTTCCTTTTAATTTTTTTGTCAATGTGATGTTGCTGAAAGCTTTGGATGTGAAATGAACTCTACTATGCACCCAGTTCGCAGTTGACTCCAATATTTTGATCATTTATTATAAGGATGCCAATAATGAATCAAGTTTTTTATTATGCTTTTCATTCTGAATATTTTTCTTTGCAATTAAGTTTTTGAACAGAAAACTCTTAATGGAAAAGCTGTCTTGTTTTTAGAAATAGCAAAAGTCTGATCATATCACGGGTGTATGGAGCATGCCATGATCTAATAATACCGATTACTTACCAAATTTTCCATTGTTGATTGCTTAGATGATTTAAAAAGTTCATAATCCTAAAATCATTGTTTGCACTCCCAATGCATTGGCAATAAAAAATGTTTTGACATGATTTGCAGCTATTTTCTCTAGCGGGTAAAGCATGATATCACTACTACTATGCTGATATTTTTCACAGTAATATGTGGTGATATATACTGTATTCTACAAGAGAAGATGACAAAAAAGCAAAAACATAATATTAGCGTGCGAGAAAAGCTAGTTGAAAAAGCCATGGCATGCAACAAGTTTATGGTGATCTTTTGAGTCATAACGCTGCAAAAATTTATTTATAATCTTTCACAGGTGTAAGTGATCAGAGTTTTATGAATGTGTTACTCTATGGTATCAGTTAAGCCCCGTTTACACTAGGCGATTGCGACTCCGACTCTATTGATTGTCGCAGTTGCAGACGCATGTTGCCTTTACACTACTGCGACACACTAAATTTTCGGGGTTTGCGATTTCGGAGTTGCCCAACCATCTTAGCTAAAATAATTTATTGCGTTCCTGCTCACGCAGTTGGATTGATGAGTTGTGATTTAAGTATTACCACTTTTCTACCAGGCAGTAGTTCTCTATGCGTCTTGTGAATTTTTCATTTACCTATAACATGAAATTTTAACTTATCTAAGAATAATAATACCACTTACTGAAATTAAATAATAATTCGAAGAAAATCTAACGTTCTTTTTGTGTTTGCATACAAAATAATAATGATAACTACTCCGAAGATGAATTATTTATTATTGTTGAACATACATAGTTTGATTCTTTTGATAAGAAAAATAATAAACACAAATATCAACAATGCTGGTAATAATTAATTATTTGATAATAACTTTACGATCTTATAACAATCATTGTTTACGTTACATCCAGGCTAGAACAAACATAATATTGGAGCCGCTCTATAGTGCAACTCAAGTGGTTAAACTGTGTCACGTGGCTATGAAGACGCTGCGACTTGACGCTCGAACCCAACACTGCTGGGTTGCTGCGTCTCGGCCTCCGACCACCCTGCAACTCCACCGGAAGCTGCACCAGCCTCATGCACCAAGTTGCAAGCGGCAAACTTCAAAGGTGTTTGCAGTCGCTTAATGTAAAATCGGCTTTACTCTATTTCACTTCAAAATTAAAATCTCCCGATTTTTACAAGATAACCGGGATCCGTCTGCTAGTTAGTAGTTTCAAGGCACGTGCGAGGAAGGAAGACCTGGAGGTTCACGTTCACTCATAATTGCTGTTGAGCTTTACTCTGTTACTGCAGTGAACCTTGCTTTACTGTTCTCTCCTTGTCTGCATCACCCTCTGCTCTGTAGCTTTTGGCATCAATCATCATCTTTTCAACTTCTTCCATGGTAAAATTTCCCTGTGGATAAATATCTAAATGTGTGAAGTTTATTTATACAAGGGTTAATTTTTTTCTGACATCACTTGCAAAAACAAGTTTACAAATCCTGGAAAAAAACACAAGCACTACAGGCAACTTTCCTAAATTTTTTAAATGCTCACTACAAGTGTGTTGTACATGTAGATGGTGATCTCAGCTTTCGTTCTTGTGGTTTTGTTGACAGCTGTGATACTGTAGTTGATTTTGGGGGTATAACTAATAGAGAGTGGGTGTGACAAGTTCAAATAAGATGATTATGCATTAGAAGAAGGAGATATACAAGGTACAAATAAATACACCAACCTGAAGAGGAGTCAATCAGGCGAACTATTTTCAACTGCACCCTGATTCTATAAATAAAAGCCCAAGTATAATTATGGTTAGTAGATAGTTAGCTTTGCTAAGATAATGATCATGCATTGTATTTCTGTGGGATTATCGGCTATTAAAATTTGGTCAACTTTTACTATAGACTAGTTTGTCTGGTCGGTTGCCTTGGTTACAGCTGGTGTTGATTGGTGGCAGTGTTGGTGATTGGTCTAGGTCGAGTAGTATAAAATACCTTCCAATCAACGTATAAGCAGGTTTTTATTGTCAGTTTTAATAATAAATACAACTTTCTCTGTACAGTGTAACTTTCTCTTCAATACGCAGGTGCAATAGCTAGTGCAGACACCAAATCTCTCTGCAATATCACAGCTAGGCATCTATTGCTAATATTTGGTTAGATATAATTTCCCTCATTGGGGTGTAACAACAATAGAGTAAACTAGCTTGTTGTGCCTGGTATGAACAGTGAGACCAAGAGACTTCACTCTTTATACAACAAAGTACGTCTAGTACATTTCCTGCAGTACTTCTATGACCATAATGAAGGTTTTTTTGTCATAGAGGGTGAATTTTGTGAAATGATTTAAATATTTCTGTGTCTGGTGAGACTTTGATTGCTGTATGATACAGTTTGACACTACCGCAAACAGATGTGGTAATCGTATGCTGTCTATTATAGATGGTGGTGGCACAGCAATGTTGTTATACTGTCTATTATAGATGGTGGTGGCACAGCAATGTTGTTATATTGAAAGTTTTTGCACTTAGAAGTTGCTTCGATTTTGACCACTTGTTTTTGAATTGCTAGATATGAGCACAATAAATATTTTATATGTCGGACGGCATCAACGATAGCTAACAAAGCATTTTGACTGAGCAATATTTTTCTCCCTCCAGTTTGCACTTGAAGACCTGATATGATATAACTCATCTAAACTGCCTCATCAGGTGCATTTGAGAAAAAAATTGCATTTATTTCAATCAGATGCATCTGGATAGGATAGATAGGTAAATAATTAAAAGGGTTTTTGTTGTACAAATAAATGAAAGATGAATGAATTTCTATGGTATATGAAGGCTGGCAAACCCTGGCTAAATAATTAACTGCACTGGAGATCACAAAAGAGGACAGCACACAAACATACTACATCAATAAAACAATTTTGAAGTCTGACGTGTTTTTGTTGCGTTTTGTCGCATAGCTAAGCAAATGTATACAAATGTAACAGGAGAGAAAACAAAGCAGGCGTCACAGCCTGTTCCAGTGAGGGTTACTGCAAAGATACAAACAATAAAGATTCAAAGTTCAATATTCCTCTGTGTCAACTAACTTTAGTTGTCTACTTCTCTTTAAGTACTCTATACAGAGCACCCACATCTTACTTAGTTCCTCCCCACACCCACTATTAGTCTCAGACATCTCCAAATTAACCATTAGTTAAATGAAAAATAAGAAACCGTGGTATCAGGTTGGTGCATCTCATTTTGTCCAAACACATGCTTGAAATGCTAGACACACTTTGGGTATAAAGCTGTCTTTTCATTGATCTATGTAAAACTCTTGAGAAAATCAACTTGCAGCAAATCAAAAAGCCACAAGTTCTTTGATGTCTAAAATGTGTACTGCTGCGAGTTCAACAAAAGCGGTTATCCGCATGCAGCAGCTCCTTGACATTGTTGCATAATACATTTAAACAAATCATTGAAACACTTTCATTGAGGTTTTGTTTTAATGTTGACGTCAACAAATCTTCATTAGTATTATTTAGGGCTTTTTAGTCTGGTGTCAACAAAGTAACAGGTATTTTAGATTTAATTATTATTGTTATTGTGAAAAAAACTACATTAAAGATGTTATTGTGACGATGTGTTTTCTATCTCAGATTATCTCAGATTATCATCCAATCATAATACTTTCAAAGTTTGGCTAATTTTGAACGTAATAATTCATATTTTAATAAAAATTATCTTGTAGTTCTTTTGATTTTGATTAAAAAATATTTCCACAAGGAGGCCAGTGTGTCATGTTTAATGGCTTCATCGGAGATGATAAGAATTGCTGACTTGAAAAAAAAACGCTCCAAAAAATTTGAGTTTTGTTACACTATCCATTTTTTGCCTTCACAAAAATTTATGCACTGTACTAATATTCAGAGGCCCACTTTCAATACAAACGAGCCAAATTTTTGAAAACTCATTATATAGCTCTATATAGTTTGTTGCAGTTTCATGAAAAAAATTGCTTCTAGGTCAGTGCTGTCACGATGAAAATTCTCTATATTTTTTCGAAAGTAGCAACCACCAATCACCAACCACCAATCATCAACCACTAACTACCAACTACCAACCAACAACACAATAAATTATACGGTTTTTTGGGAACGTCGCACAACTTTAACTGCAAGTACCACAATGTCCATTGCTCACAGCGAAGGAAACATGATTAATAATGCTAGAATAAGTACACTATTCAATTTTAGATTGACATTTCACCACAGTTTCACTTGTTCTAACCAATTTCAACTGTTTATTATATTCAGATATTTTATGAACTTGTATAAGTATATTAATGCAGCACAGAATCAAGCTGAAAAACTAAATATATAGAGACATTGTGTTTAGATATTAAAAGCATAAAGAATAGATAAACATTTCTCTGGAATATGATGTTATGTATATGGCAAGCAGAAAAATAATCAGATACCACTGATTACAAAATAAGTTTCACTGCAGGGTAGAAATTATATGAATTGATATGAACCAGTTAGATTCTAGGCTTACAACACAAAATATCAGATCACATGAATCAAGTTCAAGTATATCATAATAATTACAATAGAGTGTGTACTTCAACTTCATAAAATGTTAGAGCACCTGTAGTTATAGTTTGTATCTGCACAACTTGTCCTTCAATGATTGGTTGACATCTAATCAAAGTGTAATATTTATTCAACATTCCAGCATGGTACCCGCAGATGTTACGTTTCTTTCCTGTCTCATAAAATATGTCTGTTACGTTTCCAGCCACAGTTACATAAGCATCTATTAAGCTTACAGGAATTCGAACTGAAATATACAAATCTTTTTGTTAGTTTGAACGTGATGTAGTTCACACTAAATATAAGCAATAGTTTGCGCATAATTCAGTTTTTGTTGTGAACTGTTACTGCCGCTAGTTACAAACTTGTCTCCAACTTTCACAAGTTTTGTATTAAGTATAGATAATGGAGTCATGCAGAGCAATTATTGACTTGTATACCTGCGTACCTATGTACCTGTGTACCTGCTTACCTGTGTGCCCGTATACCTGCGTACCTGTGTACTTGTATCCCTGTATGCATCTATACCTGTATACCTGCATACCTGTGTACCTACGTACGTATGTATATGTATGCCTGTGTGCTTGTATACCTGTATCCATGTGTACTTGTATACCCATTTGCTTGTATACCTGTATTCTTGCATCCTTGTATACTTTAATACCTGTACAACTGTATAGTTCTATACCTATATACCTGTATACTTTTATACCTAAACACCTGTATCCCTGTGTGCTTATTTACTTGTAAATTAAAACACCAGTTATTTTGAAGAAGTAAAAAAGTCAAGTATTACATTTTACCTCTGTTAAGTATCCTTACAGCCCAGATATAATATGTATTCTGTAAGTCTACCCTCCACCAAGGGTTGGTTTCTGGGTAAGAATGAACCATTGATGCTCTCTCACTTCCTTCAGGTATATATATGCCATCTACACCTTTATCTGGCGTATAATGAATACTCACCGTACTGATCGTAGAGGCTGGTTTTCCTGAAAATATTTGTTGGTACAAAGTTTAAAGTTTTCTTGTGGTGATTTATAAGCATTTCTAAATCTTATAATTCATTCAGACTTTATTGATTGTTGTGTAATAAGTTTTATTTTATCTAACTACTTTATCGATTTTTTTTTCAAAATTATATAGTAAAGGTAAGTTAAACTGAGATATGTAAAGTACTCTGTTTTTAGCTTTGATCTACAATTGTTATAAAAAAGTTAACAAAAGAAATTAACTTTTCGTCACAAAAACAAGAATGTAAGATTATTATTACAATGTATTGGGATGAAACTTAATTTTGAGACAATAATATATTTTCACAATAGTCTAGTGCTGCCCGGAGCATAGCTAATAACTTACCTCGTGCAGTGAGAGTATCGACATAGGGTAAATATGCTTTCATTACAGAGTTATCTTCCCCTGTATATATGAAGTCGCTCACTGAAACATCTATAGCATTGCACTGCTCGGTGCACTTATCAAACAAAAATGCCTGACAAGTGTTTGAATCAATACAAGCTGTCGCACAAGCTGGCAGAGATCCAAGATGATTGGGACGTAGAGGTGTAACAGGAGTGGTAGATAGTACGCTGTGCTGTATGAATGTGGTCAAGGGTACTGGTCTGTTTGCTCTGATGAGAGCAGCTTGGATTGTTAAAAGAACTACAATAAAATAATACAGTTGTTATAGTGTAGTATATTTAGAAATGATTTGCTTGCGCGTGTTATCAGTTAGTTTTTAAACAAAGCTTGAATAATACTTAATCGCTCTGGCAATAAAGTTACTAGCAATGTAACTGTCTACACAAAAGCCTTTCAATTGAGTAGTACTTGTGAGCAATATTGTATGAGCAGATTTGCAGATACAATACTATTTCTGTGAAATGTAAAGCAACAGATACAAGTATAGCAGTCTCACATACCGATCATGTACATTCTGTAGTTGATGAGAGCTCGGTTGGATACAATGTGATGTGTTGTAAGGAAGCGCAATAGTCACTTGATGTCTATGCAGCCTATTATAATAGGCAGCACGATGCCCCATAAATTATGTTTTGTTTGCAAATTATTACTTGGCAATTTTTCAAATAAATTATTAGTTTTCTAACTAGTTGGATTATATTAAACAAATAATTCATAACTTTCACAATATCTGTGATGAACAACAAAAGAATGTTGTTACATCATACAGTTTGCATTTGCACATCAGACTGTTTGGTGTAATGTATAGAGTGACAAACGATGATAAATATTCATGAATTCACAGATATATCAGCTACAACAGGCTTTTATCCCTAATACAACTTGTTTCACAGCTCCTTTGGTACAAGTTGAAATATAAAAGTATTTTAGACAATTAAAATATATACAAAACAGTGAGTACATATTTAGATATGTACTAAAATGAAGGGGACACAACTTCAATTGAAACGATAAGTGCATAAGCTGTAATAATACCAGAGTTCTTAGGTCCAACCAGAGGTGTATCACACTATATAGCCTTGGGTCCAACCAGAGGTGTATCACACTATATATCCTTGGGTCCAACCAAAGGTGTATCACACTGTATTGCCTTGGGTCCAACCAAAGGTGTATCACACTATATAGCCCTGGGTCCAACCAGAGTTGTATCACACTATATAGCCTTGGGTCCAACCAGAGGTGTATCACACTATATAGCCTTGGGTCCAACCAGAGGTGTATCACACTATATATCCTTGGGTCCAACCAAAGGTGTATCACACTGTATTGCCTTGGGTCCAACCAAAGGTGTATCACACTATATAGCCCTGGGTCCAACCAGAGTTGTATCACACTATATAGCCTTGGGTCCAACCAGAGGTGTATCACACTATATAGCCTTGGGTCCAACCAGAGGTGTATCACACTATATATCCTTGGGTCCAACCAGAGGTGTATCACACTATATAGCCTTGGGTCCAACCAAAGGTGTATCACACTATATAGCCCTAGGTCCAACCAAAGGTGTATCACACTATATAGCCTTGGGTCCAACCAGAGGTGTATCACACTATATAGCCTTGGGTCCAACCAGAGGTGTATCACACTATATAGCCCTAGGTCCAACCAGTGGTGTATCACACTATATAGCCTTGGGTCCAACCAGAAGTGTATCACACTATATAGCCCTGGGTCCAACCAAAGGTGTATCACACTATATAGCCCTGGGTCCAACTATCAGGTAAATGTTAGTACCAACACTATTTACAGTAACATTTGTCGGTATCTACGGTTGAATCAATGACATTATCCTTTGTTACATGATAATATGGTTTGTGGTAGTTTTCCTTCCTTGTCCTAGTTAATATATGGTCTGGGTTACCAGCTACAGTGTATAAGGAACCTAACTTTGGGTTTCCTTTGGCACCAACATCTACTAGCTGAATAAATAAGAATCAATTTGTGAACTTAATGAATACAAAACATGTGTGGGTCTCAAGCTAGTTTTGATAGATGTTCTATATTAACTGTGTATTTAAACTAAAACTTGTCTGCTTGCTTGTCCGGCCACCTGTATAGGAGTATACTTCTAGTGCAGGTACAGAGTCAAAGTTCCGCGAACATGTTTTAATTGACACAATTAGCGGTTTGGTGAAGGTATTGTGCCGATATCTAACATGAAAGCTGAGAAAACAACTTGGTACCATTTTGCTTGATGGTAGAAATTGAAGGCTGTCAACTGTTTAACATATGTATGATTGTGAGAAAATATTGAAAAAAATAGCTTGCAACAAATTAATTATGTTTATCCGATTGAGGTCTGTGGAAGTCTATGGATCCCTAGTCAGTGGAAGGTGTTGTCTGCAAGTGGAACCATGATGGATCCCAAACATCCTATACCGTCCCCTCCCCAAGTGCTGGGGATGTAGACAACTTAGCCACATTCAGGTTAGCTGGCCGGACCATCCTTCACTCCAACATCAGACCCCACACTCAGGAGACAAGGCCAGCTTGCAGTAGCTGAATCTCCTGTTGACTCAGGGGAGCACAATTCCCAAGAAGTAGAACTTGGACCGCTGAGGACATGTGAGTTAATAGAAAGTGGGTGAGACAGGTTCAAATACGGTGATTGTGCATTAGAAGAAGGAGATATACAAGATACAAATAAATACACTAACCTGGAAAGGAGTCAATCTGGCAAACTATTTTCAACTGCACCCTGATTCTATAAATAAAAGCCCAATTATAATTATGGTTAGTAGATAGTTAGCTTTGCTAAGGAAATGATCATGCGTTGTATTTCTGTGAGATTACCGGCTATTAAAATTTGGTCACATTTTACCAAAGGCTAGTTTGTCTGGTCGGTTGCCTTGGTTACAGCTGGTGTTGATTGGTGGCAGTGTTGGTGATTGGTCTAGGTCGAGTAGTATAAAATACCGTCTAATCAACGTATAAGCAAGTTTCTATTGTCAGTTTTTATAATAAACACAACTTTCTCTGTACAGTGTAACCTTCTCTTTAATACGCAGGTGCAATAGCTAGTGCAGACGCCAAATCTCTCTACAATATCACCGCTAGACCAAAAGACTTTATTATTTATCCAACAAAGTACATCTAGTACAGTTCCTGCAGTACTTTTATGACCATCATGAAGTTTTTTTTATGTCATAGTGGGCGAATTTTGTGAAACGATTTAAATATTTCTGTGTTTGGTGAGAATTTGATTGTTGTACGATACAGTTTGACGCTGCAACAAACAAATGTGATAACCATATGCTGTCTATTATAGATGGTGGTTGCACAACAATGTTGTTATACTGTCTGTTATAGATGGTGGTGGCACAGCGATGTTGTTATGCTGTCTATTATAGATGGTGGTGGCACAACAATGTTGTTATACTGTCTATTATAGATGGTGGTGGCACAGCGATGTTGTTATACTGTCTATTATAGATGGTGGTGGCACAGCAATGTTGTTATACTGTCTATTATAGATGGTGGTGGCACAGCAATGTTGTTATACTGTCTATTATAGATGGTGGTGGCACAGCAATGTTGTTATACTGTTTATTATAGATGGTGGTGGCACAGCAATGTTGTTATACTGTCTATTATAGATGGTGGTGGCACAGCAATGTTGTTATACTGTCTATTATAGATGGTGGTGGCACAGCAATGTTGTTATACTGTCTATTATAGATGGTGGTGACACAGCAATGTTGTTATACTGAAAGTTTTTTGCACTTAGAGTTTGCCGATACGGCTTTGATTTTGACCACTTGTTTTTGAATTGCTAGATATAAATACAATAAATGTTTTATACGTCAGACGGCATCAATGATAGCTAACAAAACATTTTGACTGAGTAATATTTTTTCTCCCTCCAGTTTTCACTTGAAGACCTGATATGATATAACTCATCTAAACTGCCTCATCAAGTGCATTTGAGAATAAAATTGTGTTTATTTCAATCGAATGCATTTGAATAGGATAGATAGATAAATAATTAAAAGGGTTTTTGTTGTACAAACAAATGAAACATGAATTAATTTCTATGGTATATGAAGGCTGGCAAACTCTGGCTAACTAATTAACTGCACTGGAGACCACCAAAGAGAACAGCACACAAACATACAACACCAATAAAATAATTTTGAAGTCTGGCGTTTCTTTGTCATGTTTTGTCACGTAGCTAAGCAATTGTATACAAATACACTTAGAGAAGCAGATGACACAGGCTGTTACAGAGAGGGTTACTGTAAAGATGCAAACAATAAAGAGTCGAAATTCAATATTCCTCTGTGTCAACTAACTTCTGTTGTCCACTTCTCCTCTCTGAGTACTCTATACAGAGCACTCACATCTTAATTAATTCCTCCCCACACCCACTATTAGTCTCAGACATCTCAAAATTAAATGAAAAAAGACAACTCTTAGTTAAGTGAAAAAATAAAAGCAGTGAGATCAATAATTGGTGCATCTCATTTTGTCCAAACACATGCTTGAAAGGCATTGGACTTGCTTTGCTGGACACACTTTGAGTATAAAGCTGTATTTTCATTGAGCTTTGTAAAACTCTTGAGAGAATCAACTTGCAGCAAATCAAAAAACCATAAGTTTTTTAGGTCTAAATAGTCTATGGGTGCGAGTTCGACAAAAGCGGCTATCCGCATGCAGCAGCTCCGTTACATTATTGCATAATACATTTAAACTAATCATTGCAGCATTTTCATTGAGTTTTTTGTTTAAAAGTCGATGTCAACAATTCTTCATTATTATCATTTAGTGTTTTTACATTTTTGCCTCAGTAAAGGTAGCAAGTATTTCAGATTTAATTATTCTTGTTGTTGTGAAAAAACTACACTAGAAATGTTATTGTGACCATGGGCGTCACCAGGATTTTTGAAGGGGGGCTCTAAAAATGAGGGTGGGAGGGAAGGGGGTGCGGGGGAGGGGTGGGGTGCGGGCACCCCTCCCCCGCAAAGGCCCCGCGCTAGCGGAAAACTTGAGAAATGTCACTTCTGAGATGTCTAGAAATGCCGTCTAAGATACCAAATGTTTTTGGTAACATACATTACTTTGCAACACAAACATCCAGAGAAACTGATGTAAGAGTTGAGTTTTTTAGATGAAATTTTTTAAGCATGCATAAAGATCAACTTTTGAAGTAAATTTTTTGTCATTTGCAAACAATCCAGTCAACTTGATTTTTATAGATTTTGCTGACCCTTACAATCAACAGTTATTCAAATTTGAGATGTTGATTGCTCAAATGTCTCTTTGTAATTGTGAACTTCAATATTTAATCAAAATTAGTTGTGGTAAAAAATTAATCCAGCTCTTGAAACTATTATTATCCCCATAAACAGCTCACTACCTTTCTTGAATTTTAATAGCGAACAATCCTGCTGTGATGAAATAAACTCTTTCAATCAAACCAAAAACCTAAAGGTGATAAAGATGGGCTATATAATATAGTTTATCCATCCACATCTATTTAAAAATTAATACACATTTAAATTGTCAACTCGAACTATAAGAATTAAAAACACCACTATCAAACGCAAATATAAGTTTTAAAATGGTACTAAATATACTAAACATTGGAATACACGTATGTATCTTAGCTTGGTATGAATTTATGACGATCCTCTCATCTAAAAATATGCAATAGTTCAGCTCCATTCGCCTTTGATGAAGGACTGAAAATTTGTCGACAGTTTTTTGAATATCAATTTCTTGGTCACAGTGAATGTGCATTATAACTTATTATATACTAATAATTTATTTATTATTATTGTTCGTATATACATTTATTATAATTGTAATAATAATTATTATTATTTACACACTTTAAAATCATTAAACCACAATGAACAGATACAAAAACAATCATAATTGATAACAATTATAATAATATAAAAGCCCTAACAACAAGTAAATAAATAATTGTAATTATTATTATTATAAATTATTGTTACTTTTTCAATTGAATTATTAATTTAAACTATTAATATCATAATAGTAATAATAATTATAATTTATTATTATAATTAGTAAATTCAATTAATAATTCATTTAAAAAAGATAATAATAATTAATAATAATAACAACTATAATTTATTTATTTACTTGTTGTTATGAGTTTTATATTATTATTATAATTCTTTAGATTGTTATTATTATTATTATTTATTAACATCAATTATAATTGAAAAGAAACTAAAATTATTATTATAATAATTACTATAACAATTAAATTAATAAGAATAATTTAATCATTATTATAATTATTATAATAATAATAATTAATATAATTATTAGACTGACTACTACTTACTTAGTCAGTTTTAATTAATAATAATAATACCAAGACAACAGACTAATACTACTATTGCTATTCTTCTATGTAAGTCCAAGTTCAACATCATCATCATCATCATACAAAGCAGGCTCACCTTATCTCTGGCTTTTGTTTTTGGATCAGAAAGACTTTTAAAGTTCTCTGCATGATGATTGTAACCACTAAAGTATAATTAGTGATTGTGACTATTGATGGAGTCTCTATCTACCGAAACTTACATTTCGTTGGTGCAGAACATTGTAGATTGATGAGCTCTAAAGAATGTTTTGTGATTCAGTAATTTATTAAAAATTTGATAGAAACAGCCTAAGAACACAGGCCAACCAGTCTCTTTAGTAGGAGGTTATAAAAGTGTTCACTTCGAAATGTTGCTCAAACTGAACATACAGTAGAACATAACTCCTGCTGAATCACGGTTATACAATGTTAAATGATAATTGCTTAAAATTTTTTTTTTTCTATCTATTTTAGGGGGGCTCTGCAGAGACCCCCAGAGCCCCCCTGGTGACGCCCATGATTGTGACGATGTGTTTTTTATCTCAGACTATCTCATATCATCTCAGATTATTATCAAATCATAATACTTTTAATGCTTGGCTAATTTTGAATGTAATAATTCATTCTTTGATAAAAATTACTCTGTAGTTCTTTTGACTTTGGTTACGAAAGAGTTTCACACGAATGCCAATGTGTAAATTTTAATGGCTTCATCAGAGATGATAAGAATTGCTGGCTTGAGAAAACCAGCTTCAAAAACTTTTAACTTCTGATACAGTATCCATTTTTTGGCATTCACAAAAATCTCTGCACTGTGTTAAAATTCAGAGGCCCACATTCAATACAAACAAGCCAAGTTTGTGAAAACTCATTATATAGCTCTATATAAGTTGTTGTGATTTCACGAAAAAAATTGCGTCTAGGTCAGTGCTGGCAAGATGGAATTTCTGTATAGCTTCTTATAAGTAGCAACTGACAATCACCAACCGCCAACAGTGAACTACCAACTACCAACCAACAACATAATAAATTATACGTTTTGGGAATGTGACACAACTTCAACTGCAAATGCCAGCCAAAGAAACAGGATTAATAATGCTAGAATAAGTACATATATCAATGTTAGATTGATATTTCACCACAGTTTCACTAATTCTAACCAATTTTGAATTGTTTATTGTATTTAGAAATTTTATAAACTTGTTTAGTTTTATTAATATAGCTAAGAATCAGGCTAAAGTTTTAAATGTATAGTGACATTGTGTTTAGATATTAAAAGCATGAAGAATAGATTAACATTTCTCAGGAATATGCTGTTATGTAGATGGCAAGCAGAAAAATAATCAGATACCACTGATTACAAAATAAGTTTCACTGCAGGGTAGAAATTATAGGAATTGATATGAACCAGTTAGATTCTAGGCTTACAACACAAAATATCAGATCACATGAATCAAGTTCAAGTATATCATAATAATTACAATAGAGTGTGTACTTCAACTTCATACAATGTTAGAGAATCTGTAGTTATAGTTTGTATCTGCACAACTTGTCCTTCAATGATTGGTTGACATCTAATCAAAGTGAAATATTCATTTAACTTTCCAGCATGGTATCCACAGATATTACTTTTCTTTCCTGTCTCATAAAATATGTCTGTTACGTTTCCAGCCACAGTTACATAAGCATTCTTCAAGCGTTGAGGAACTCGAGCTGAAATATACAAATCTTTTTGTTAGTTTGAACTTGATGTAGTTCACAATAAATATAAGCAATAGTTTGTACATAATTCAGTTTTTGTTGATAAATATTACTGCCGCTAGTTACAAACTTGTCTCCAACTTTCACAAGTTTTGTATTATGTATAGATAATGGAGTCATGCAGAGCAATTATTGACTTGTATACCTGCGTACCTATGTACCTGTATGCCTGTATACCTGTTTAACTGTATACCTGTTTACCCCCGTACTTTCGTACCTGTGTACTTGTATACCTGCATAGCTGTGTACCTATGTACCTGTATGAACGTATGCATGTATACCTGTATGCATGTGTACTTGTATACCTATTTGTTTGTATGCCTGTATACCTGTATAGCTGTTAAGGCTGTCAATTAATCGAGTTATTTTAAAGATTAACCAGATTAATTGACTTTTAAGATCAAAAAGATTAACCTTTTATGACTCAGTTAATCTGATAAAAAGAAACCCCAGTTACGTCACTATAATACTGTTTATTATGCTGAACACATCTATCAGTTTGTCTACATGAAGAAGGAGTAGCCTTTTTGAGTGTTTCGTCACATAACCCTACCTTTGTCACTAAATTTCAATCATACTATCCTGAAGAAAAATCATGAAAATGTCCATCTTGTCACTTTGAACAAGTAGTTTAACTTGATGTGAATCAAGACATTTGTAGGTGAGTGTTGTTGCAAAACGAGTAAACTATCACTAGTTCTCAGGCTCTTATTTTCTGTCGGTTGGAGTGTAATGGAGAGACCTTGAATGTTGTTATGATTCTAAACTAGATTAGCTTTGGGATCTGTTTTATTTTAAGTATCCAAATTGTCATCATTACTTTGGTACACATTTTGCTAAGATAAATCTCATTATCCTCCATCCAATAGAAGGTTTTCTGCTCAAAAATGCTTATAAAATACCCGCAATGTAATAAATAAGTAATAATAATAAAAAAAACTATAATAGATATGTAAAAGTGACCAATAACAATAGTTAACAAGATATCTTATATAATAATAACATGTAATACGATGTAATATGGTTTATACTTTGAAACAAATTTCATATTACTGTCTTTATTCGTTCTAATAATATACAATTATATTTTTTTATTTAACTGTTGTTTTTATTGTTATTGTTGTTATTATTCAGCACAAACAATACAATTAATTGATAACATGTTATAATTATTATTTAAAAATTGAAACTTACCGGGGCGTATCATTTTTTTTAGTGTAGTATCTATCTAACAATAATATTGAATAACAACAATAAACAATTATTTGTTACAAGATTCCGTGGTTTTCTCTATTTATTATTCTAATCAAAGCTATTTTTTATCTATAAACTATTGAGTCACACCGCCAAAATAAATCACGATCAATTAATCAGGTTATCAAAAATACCTAAACTAAGTTGAATTGTGATGTTTTTTATTATTAATCCTGGTATATCCAAGGGTTTTCTCTTTTTTGCCCATAGAGGTTTTGGAGAGTAGCAGTTTTGTGAGAAAATAAAAAGTAATAGTTTTTTATGTTATATTAATATATGCCAAAAATAAAAGTATATTCTTTGTTCACATTCGATATTCAAGTTTCCGTTAACTTGTGTATCCGACAATCTTATTTTCTTTCAGTCATGTGTGCCTACACTTTGTACCTACCTGCACATGTACTGTAAATATCAAAACATTAAATAGCAACTGGTTTTAGTTTGTTTCCTTCCTTTTCAGTTCTGCATTCAAAAAAGTTTTGTTCACAGTTACATACATATTTGTTTGTTTATCATTGTGATATTACACTATTGTGATATTATATCTGTTATTTGTTCCTGGACTGACAAAACCAAATTGAGGTTTGCTAATCTCATTCTACAAGTATGCAAGCAGATGGATGATGACTTTACTGCCCCATCATTGCATGTATATCACATGAGTACATAAGATTAAAAAATAAGATTAATTTAAGATTAATGGAAAAGATTAAGAATAAGATTAAGATTAAAAATTCTTAATCTTTGACAGCCCTAATAGCTGTACACCTTTGCATAATTGTATACATGTATACCTGTGCACCCACAAACCCGTAGATCCACATACCCATATATGCGCATAAAAGCATACTCGTATACCTGTATAGTTGTGTTTCTGAATGTTTGTATACCTGTATGCTTGTATACCTGTATGCTTGTATACCTGCATAGTCATGTTCCTGTATGTTTTCATACCTGTATGTTTATATACCTGTACGCTTGTATACCTGTACGCTTGTATACCTGTGTGTTTGTATACCTGTATCTTTGTATAACAATATACTTGTGTACCTGTATGTTTGTATACCTGTGTGGTGGATTTTATCATCACAAATGCCTTGTACACTTGTATTAATCTGGAGGTGACTCTGAATAAAGCAATTAGTCATACAGACCTCCCAAAGTGATGAGTCGGAAAGCCATCACTCCATAAGAAAGAGGAATTACCTTACCGGCCCTGCAGATGCTATCTCGGTTCCGCAGACTCTATACCGGCCCCGCAGCTTCACCTACCGGCCCTGCACTGACCTTTGCCGACCTACATGTGCCCTATACCGGCCATGCAGTGACATACCGGGCCGGCAACAAGATGGCCGCTGTAGCCAGAGATCTGAAAGGAGCCTGATTCAATGCGCAAGGACGTATCCAGGATCTTTCTACATTTACCTCTAATCTATCTGGGCTCTAAGGCTAAGAAAGACTAAGAATTGGATATTGTAGTATTATTCATTGCCGCTAGGCACCTTATCCCTTTACTATTGTGCGCCATTATATGTATTATTCTCTTGATTGGTTACATTACTTTCTGTTATATTTTATTGGTTGAACTAAGCATGATGCAATGCACTTCCTGCCACCAGACTACAAAAGGCTGGATTCGCATGTATTCATTGCGACTTATCACTTACTGCTACTGCTGTTGACTACTCTAGGCGATTGCCTCCCTAGAGCATGATATGCGGACGAATAAATGTATCTATTACTTAAACTATACCTAGCTTGTCTGAGCCGAGGGCTTACTAGTAGTGAAGTTGATACCGACTTCTCCGTTGCATCCTGCGGTACCTCTTGGAGAGAGGTGTTGTTTTGCTGTTCCACGAGCTGCGCGCTGTGGATGGCTGTTTGTTAGTGAACTAAGGTAGTGGGAGATCTACCAGTACGATACACTGCACCTGTCTGCTAGTATACCTGTTGACTCGCATGTTTTTGTTGCTGGGCATCAGGCATACCAGTTTTCTGCTATGGCTAAAAAAGCTCCACATGCCTGGCTGAGCATTGAGCCGAGGCTCTATTGCAACACCCCCTTGCCCAGTGGCCAGACACATTAATCCTCTCATTAACCAGGCAACCCTAGAAAATGAGCTAGTGAATCGTACGTGCGTGGTAGACCATTGGACACAGGTCTGTCACCTATGGCCACCTAGCGAGTATATGTGTGGTAGTTTTGTTTGGCCATTTGTTTTGAATGAGTATCTTTGTTGCTAGGTCGGCAGTAGCAGAAATCTCTCATGCCTGATTGACCACAAAACTTGACCTAACAACAGAAATACTCATACAGAAAAGAATCGTCAAACAAAATATCATATATATATAACTGAACACTTGTGTACCCTTGTACCTGCTACCTGTGTACCTTTGTGCTTGTTTACTTGTACACTACAACACCAATTATTTAAAGGAAGTAGAAAAAGTCAAGTATTACATTTTACCTCTGTTAAGTATCCTAACAGCCCAGATATAATATGTACTCTGTAGGTCTACCCTCCACCAAGGGTTGGGCTCTGGTTGAGAAAAAACCATTGATTCTCTCTCACTTCCTTCAGGTATATATATGCCATCTACACCTTTATCTGGCGTATAATGAATACTCATCGTACTGATCATGGAGGCTGGTTTTCCTGAAAATATTTTGGTAATGTGGAAGTTCCTGTCGGTGTCGCGCACACCAAATAATTGTCAATATTCCACGGTTTGCCGCAAGTTTGCGCGCACACACATTTTTGCCACGCCAACATTTGATATTAGTCGTTCGCCCACACTCGCATGGTTTAAACTCGGCGATGCCCACTAAGCGATTTATTCAATAACCCCTACTCCTGTTATTGTAGTACGGGTTTTCTGTGAGCGATCCAGCAACAGTCATATTTTTCCTCTTTTGGCTAGGCCAAGGTCATTTTCTTCTACAAATTTTTTTCTTCTCATTTTCACTGCTATGATTATTATTTGTCTATTTACATTACATAGGAAATAAACTCTTTATCAAATAAAACCAATAACCAATCTCCAACCAAACAACACTCTTCGCTCCAACATTCTTTATAGTCAAGGACGATAAAGATTTGGTCATCATCATTGAACGACACCTTACCTGATCGTCGTTGTGAGTAGTAATAATAATAATAATAATGATCATCAACAACTTATTATTATTATCATTTATTTATTATTACTATGATTTTTTTTATTTATTATTTCATTAGTTATTTGTTGATTAATAAATAAGAAGCTATATTATTATAATTATTTATATTTTTCATTTTACTATTAGAGTTGTCAGGTCCATTCGTTCATTATTTATTTAGTACTTATTATTATTAATACTTCTTTTTATTATATCATCATGACTACTACTACTTAATTATTTATTATTATTTTTTACTATATAAATAATATTGTTGTTGCTGTCATGTTTTTTTTATTATATTCCTTTTTTTAATATTGATAGTTGATGATAGTAACTCATTCGTTATTATTATTATTGATAATTTTACCATCAATTCTCATTATTATTAAACATGGTAAACATATAACTACTGTGACTATTCGTTATTATTGTTTGTTGTTGCATTTTTGTTATCATCATCAACTTCAAGTCCAACATTATTTATTATTATTACTTTGTTTAATTATGAATGGTAGCAATAGTGAAATATTTTTGTTGCTTTCATGTATAGAAATGATGAGTTACTCATATTTTGATAGTATACTACATGTTATAATAATTTTTAGCAAGTAAGTTTTATGAGAATAATAATTATTATCAAAAAATAATAATTGTTATTTTCCTTCAATTTAAGTCTGCTTTTGTGTTATTCATTTGCATTTTGTTGACCTAGAGTAGCCCTTTACACATTCCTGCTCTCCATCCACCATACGATGTTCTCCATTCAATATCCTCCTCTCCATCCATTGTATCATATTCTCCGTCCACTATTCCTGCTCTCCATCCCCAAACTCCTTGCTCACCATCCATCATGTCCTGCTCTCCATCCATCACCACCTACCATCTCGTGCTCTCCATCCACAATCTCGTGCTCTACATCTACCATCTCGTGCTCTCCATCGACAATCTCGTGCTCTACATCTACCATTTCCTGCTCTCCATCCATCATCTCCTGCTCTCCATCCACCATATCATAACCTCCATCCACTATATCTTGCTTTCTATCCACCATGTCCTGCTTTCCATCTACCCCCTGCTCTCCATCCATCCACCATCTCATGCTCTACATACACCATATTCTGCTCTGCATCCACCACGTCATACTCTCCATCCACTATATCCTGCTCTTCATCCATTATATTCTGCCCTTCATCCACCATCTCCTGCTCTCCATCCATCATCTCCTATTCTCCATGCATTATATCCTGCTCTTCATCCACTATGTCATACTCTCCATCCACTATATCCTGCTTTTCATCCACCATGTTCTGCTTTCCATTTACCTGCTCCTGTTCTCCATCTAGGATTTCCTGCTCTCCATCAACCATATCCTGTTCTCCATCCACAATCCCGTACTCTACACCCAACATCTCCTGATCTACATCTACCATCTCCTGCTCTCCATATATCAACCAATTCCTGCTCTGCTCTCCATCCATCCTACCCCTTTGTTCATTTCATCACTTACTGTTTCTGCAACTAACACGGTGGCAGATTTTACTGTCAAGCATTTTGACAAAAATCACTTCAGTTCGATACTCTCCCCATTTGGTGCTGTTTCCCCTTCTTCCAAGTCTCACTCTTGGCCCTTCACTTTGGGTTGGCAAGCCTGGCGAGGGATTTGTGTTTATTGGAGTTTTTAAACCCCCAATGAAGGGGACACAAACATACGGTGTGACTTATGTTGGTCTAGTAGTAGTAGGCATTAACTTGTAAATGATTATTATTATTAAGTATAATAATTACTAATAATTATCTTAAAATATAATAAAAATTACTGGTTAACTGCAAGTCTTCCATTATTATTACTGTTGATGTTAGCAATGACTTTGTTGTATACCGCTTGATGATGATCATTAAATTTATAACAATTAGCATCATTATCATCAAAATATGAAATTTATCACCATAACAATAATGATTGTATATATCTTTATCACTTGCTTTATTCATCACCCTACTTACTTTTATCTGAACCCTACGATGTAATATGTTCATTACTATAATTGTTTTACATCTACTAGTTGCAAAATGTCTGATATATGTTATGACAGTACTACTTCATTAAAAAAGACTTGACATCTTATCACACTCACCTCTCAAACAAGATATATTATAAAACATATTTATTCATATCATAAATTCTCATGATAAAACACTTCCTCCTAAACAGACAATTTTGCTAATGATAAATAATAATCAATTGTCACTGAATTGGACGAGTAACAGCACTTATGCTGCTCCCAATTTTGAGGGAATTTAATTTAAACTTATTTAGGTTGAAAGGTGTTCAAAAATGAATGCGGAGTTGTCCTCTTGTCGGTAAAGCGATTCCTATGAACGCAGTTAGCACTGGCCTGGACAAATTTTTTTCCTGAAGATGCAACAAGTTAAATAGAGCCATAAAGCGAGTTTTTAAAGTTTTGGCTATTTGTATAGAAGTAGAGCCTTCTAATTATTGGCTTTGTGCAGAAACGTTGTGATTACGAAAAAATTTTTCAGTTTTTTATAGTTTTTTTCAAAAATCAGAATTTTTTGTTTTTTATGGTAGAGTTGCTAATAGAGAAAAACGCGCGGACTGTGAAAGTTTTCAAACAGCGGGGAAACCCCAATTTATCACGGGGATTTCCAGAATTTGTCCATTGTTTTATATAAGCCCGCAATAATTATTTTTTGGGATTCCCCAGTAATAAATCTTTTGCATAGGCTGCGCGTTTTTCTCTATTACGAACAAACCAACATTCACGCGACAGTGTTTCATAATAAAAATCCAAAAAACTAATGGATAGTTTTCATACAAAAAATAGTTTTTAGGTCTAAATTTATTAAAACATACCATAAGTATTTTTTATAATAAACAAGATAAAAACGAAAATGATTTTGAAATTATATTTTCGGCGTTGTTTTTGTTTCACATTAATGATACTAATTAAATCTAAAAGACTTGCCATCTTTCTGAGAAAACAAAATGAAAAGCACTAAATAATAATGAAAATTTTGAGAAGTTCTTTTTAAACTGAAGACTCATGAAAATTTTACGATTACGCGTTCAACTTTCTATGTAAAATTATAATGGAACTACTGCTTGCAGATATCCCCTTCTGTCGACCATGCCGCTGTAGACCTCCAAAGGCCTATTGTACATTTTGTTTGTGCAAGTAAATTTTCTCAATAGTTTTACAATACTCAATGAGAGAACAATTCTACGTGCATAGTCTGTCTAGCAAAGCTCTTTCTATGCCCTTTATAGGTGCTAGGTATGTGTACCTACGAAAACGTAACGATGCATTAACCATCAGTTTCCACACACCAACAAATCATCGATGTTTGTAGCCAAAACTCAGTGCAGTTAATCTCTTGTAGTGTTTTAATTGCTAGCTATTGAAATTGATGAATTTTTAATTTGCCTTATTTGTATAAATTTATTTTTGCTCAATACAACTTCGCAAATTGTTCACTAAAAGCTTTGTTTCTTTACTATGTGTCATAGTCTTAAGATGCACTTTGTTTTCTGTAGTATCAAAGACCTAGACAGTACAGTCCAGACCAGATAGGTTGTTGGCCTAGCATCCTCACTGATGTAGCCATCATGACCACTATTTCGTGTGGTTGCAAACAGAAACAGACAAGCGCTTGCTCGCCAAAGACAACCATTAGGTCCTATTATTCAATGGAATATAGTAATCTGGCTCGGTTAAGTTTGGTCCAGAAAGATCATCATTCATTCTATACATTGTAAACCCATAAACAGGTAATTTCAGTATTTTGTATGTATCTTGATTGATATGGCGGCCCTGAAGTTTATGAAATTCAACAATAGAAAATGTGTTTTCATGATTTTATTATATCTTTCTTGATTATAACATTTATGATATACATTATGTATAGAAGTTGCGAAGAAAATGCAAATCTGTTTTTTTGGTTGAAGAACGGTGCTGTCTGTCAACTGTTCAAACCGTAGCACAATAGATCAGGTGGTCGTTAAACTGCTTGGACCATTTCAAAATTGTTCAGGTCTTTTCATAAATCGTCCATACTGTTTCTGAAGTGTTCAGTTTAAAAATTAGGCAGTGATTAGAAAATACTGTTTTATTCCAAGAAATTTCATGGCTACCAAGGGTGATATTTACTCATTGAAAGCACAAAATTCCCTTCAAAATATTTTTCATTAGGCGTCCTGATGCATCCTCGCAAGTAATTTCAAAGCAAAGAATCTTGCCTACTTCAAAAGCGTTTGTATGGTGGCTCAGAACGTTTTGCCTTTTGTGTTTTAAAACGTCTGAACGCTTTCCAAACCGTTTGAACGAATTTGAAATAGTCTGAACTTTTGCAAAAATTCTGAACGCTTTGTGAAATTGTTCGTGAACTTAAAAAATCCGAGCCGATTTGCTGGTTCGCTTTATTGGTCATAGATCTCCAGTCCATCTACGATGGATAATGTTTCTCCTAAACACTGAACAGTTGAATTTTTTCTAAATAAACAAACTATGTTTTTTTATTTATTAAATATTATTTGCTTTAAATTATTTTAAATAATAAATACAACCTAACTGTAAATGTAAAAATTCATTTTGGAGATTATATTCAACAACATTTTTATACAGTTAATTAACTTGCTCTATGTCTTTGGATCGACGTCTATGTTGACAAAGTTATATAGAGGCTATAAATAAAATGATGACGATCGCTTTTGGTTCGAAAGCCATGTGCCTTGCAACTTTTCCAACCATTTCAAAATAGTTCAGACTATTTTAAAACAGTTCAGACTATTTCAAAATAATTCATACGGTTTGTAAATAGTTCATACTCTTTCTAAAGCGTCCATACGGTTTGTAATTTTCTAAATCATCTGGATCATTTCTAAACCGTCTGAATTATTTGCAACACAACTATACGGTTTGCAGATTTTACAATTGTTGGACAGGAAATACAGTTTTATAGCATTAATCCTGCAACTGCTGAGGCCGACAATTAATTTATTATAACCAACAAGCCCGTTTTTAAACATAGTTTCTTGGGCTATTTTACTACAATTACCCAATTATTTTCAATGTAAAAGACGCTTTGCAAACCGTCTGGACTATTTCAAATCCGTTCATACGCTTTGAAAACGAAACCGTCTAACGTTATGAGCCACCATACGTTTGTGTTGTGAGCCACCATAATATTCTAAATTTCGTTGCAATGTTACTATTATTTGAATGAAATTGGTGAACAATATGTAATTTTTTCACATTACTCTCAATTTTCAGACTAGACTTACATATCAGTTACATAACTTCATGATAGATTTTATTTGAATTTCATTTCGTCTTCCGTATACCATTAGCTTTTCATCTCCGTTACAGGTATCCGCATAGCTGATATTGAGAACTGATGCAGGTGACGAGACAGTACATTGGTAGTCAACATATTACTAGCAGCATTAGCTTGTACTCCTAGTGGAAACGGTAGAATGCAAACTCAAAAGATTAGTTTTTGTCATTGCTGTTAAAAGTAATGCCTTCATTTTGAGATTGATTTATTGTCAGCAGTTGCGTATGTTTCCGTGTTTTTCTGTGCATTGTCTACCCCCTCAAAACATTGAATAAACCACCAAATACTTATTAAATATGTAATTACGTTGAATATTGCATAACTGTTGAATGATTTTTCTAATATTTTAATTGCTTGAGATATTTCAGATTCAAATATTAGGAGCTGTGAAACCTTTCCATTTCACTCTGCAATGTTAGTGTGGCATTTAAATACTTGTGACTGTGCTAATTGCGTTTTGTTTAAGTCAATATAGCTGGTTATAGGAAATGCCATATCTATGTATCCGATAACGCGTCTGTTATGTTTTTGTTTTATGTAGAAATTAAACAATATATTTTGTAAACAGTAGATGTTTGATATAATTTTTCACTGATTCTTTTACACAATTGATATAATAAGATCAAATATATTATAAAATAGGATTTTCGTGCAAATTTTGCCGTTTTATTTTTACATATGACACTGGTTAAATACATATGCATGAGCGCCCAAGTGACATGATTCAAATATACCCGGAAAAATACAGTTTAGCAACATGCAGAACGAAGCTCTGTTCAGTGATTTTGTGAACAGACAACTTCTCATCAAGTATTGATTAGATATACTGAATAAAATGAGTCAATTTACAAAAATTGTTAATTGCTGAAGATAATAATCACAAATTGTCATTTATAAACCATAAAAAGGTTAAAGGTGCATGTACGTCAAACGCCAAACAGAAGAAAAAACGATATCAAAGGGGATGCAACACGAAACAGATGAGCCAATACTAGAATATTTACAAGCATGTCCGTAATCAAAAGCATAAAGATATGACTCAAGTTAACATAACATGGTATGATGATTGTAAAAAGGCTGTAAAACGTAATAGAATATGCAAATGTTCTACATTCAATGGCAGATTTTGAAGTTTCTTTTCCATTCGAAATTCCATCCTATTCTGTAAGTAAGTGACATTGTCGATCAAGCTTGCAAACGCCTAGGGAGCATGCCTCTGTTACTGTTATGGTACATCCTCTCTGTCTGAAATGACATAAAAAGCTTTATGAATCAAAGCAAAATAATATGGTGACATCAGTTGGTTTCACAGCTGTAAATAAGTGCCAGAAATGAGACATGAACAGGGACCTGGTGAAAGCCATATTTCAACTTCTCATGCGACCTGATAATCTGCACTTTATTATGTCCAGCAGACATTTATAATTTCATTCATGTGCTATCATTTGAAAGTTTTCTGTTTAGTTGAAATTAATTTTTAATGATGTTTATTTATGCGTAACTTCAATACTAGAAGTATTATTAAAAATTGTATATTTTACCCAAAACAGTAATAAAACGGACAATAAGAACAGCTACAATGAAATGTTATTAATTATAGTAATAATAATTGCGCTGCATAATGGAAATTGTTCTCATTTATCAGTTACATACTGAGAGATTGGTCCATGGGAGATGTTCACGATTAATTATTATTTCAGATTCATAAAATACGCAATAAAAACAAGTAGTGACATTAGATAACTATGTGTTATGTAATACTGATAATGTGCCTTGGATCTGAAGTATTTATATTATATTACCACAGGGCCACCAAATCTACAGATATGGAGCATCATTAATTTATGTTAACAAAGTTAATTAAACATATATCACAGGATTATGACTTTGCTGTATAAAAATTATGTCAATTAATTTAATGTTTTTTACATGTACAAGGTAAGAAAATATTTCATAAAAAACGTTTTAAAGGTTATATGCTGATCCCTGTCACCTTCTTGGCAACGTCACACTACTATGAAAGCTGTGGTAAACGCCTTAAAATGGAATAAAAGGTAAGTTAGTTATTGTCTTCTAATAATAATTTGTATCATTAGTAGCATGATTTCGGTAGCATCAGTTTGGGGAGACAAATACCACGAGATCTATACTGAGGAACATAGCAAAAAATGTATAGGTTTGAAAAACCTGCAAAGCACAATACGGTTTGACTAATATCTTAATACAGGTTAGCCCATGAATAATACTTCCTATGCCTAGCTGACTAACAGCACAATTGACAACAGTTTTAATATGGGTTTCATTTTAAAAATGTAAAAGTTTTACAAAACTCAATTTAGCCAAGTTTGTTAAACAATATCGTCAAATATGTCCACTATTTAAACATTAGTTTAAAATCAGAAAGCTCGATACAGCTTTGCATAACTTCAAACTAAACATTCAACATAAATGGTAAATGCTTATTTCTTTGAAGCTATTGTCTGTTCTGGGTTGAAGTAACAAACTGGCATTGTAGATGTAAAGCTAAAACTTAAAATGTTTTTATGATATAATACATACATAATACTAAAAGTATGGACACTTTGTTTGCATTTCAGTACGGCGATCTCTCAATAAATGTCAAAAACATCTTTATGAACATTCTGCATAACTCCCCTTGAACAAATTCGCTTAAAGAGCACACTCTTGGCTCATTATTGGCGCATTGATCAGTTTTTGTTAGAATTCGTTTTAATTCTATGCCCAAGCTGTTGCTCAGACCAGGTATAATGTTATCCCGAAATATTCAACTGCTATTGGCAAAAATCAAAGTTGTCTCGATACTGGATCAAAAGAATTCAATGGCTGTAAAAACCCAGCATCATTGTAATTTTTCCAGATTCACGACATTGTCTCACAACATTACAATTTTAGTTATCGGAAAGAAAATCTCAGTGTGACAAAGATTAATCAAGCGGTTGAGGATGAAAATACATCTAATTTGTCTCCTTAGCCATGAGGATAAATTTATGCACAAATATCAATTCTTCATAAAAAATTACAAGCAAAAGCCAAAATGAAATGCGAATGAAGTATCCATATTTTAATGCTATATATATGAAACAATAAAACTTGTCTTTAATGGGGTTGTGACTGGGGTTATCCCCCCTTATAAGGGGCGCTGTGCACATCACACCGGAATTTGTTAAAAGTTTTATATAAAGTACAATGCACAAACACGGAAGTATGACGTTTCAATTAGAATAAACAGGCTATTGCAATGCGATTGATATAATTGAACAAGCCACGGAGTTTACAGGGCTATAGCAGATTACACGTACATAAGTTTTTAATCACACAAGTGTAGCTATAGAGCATAATAATCATTAAATAACCACGATGCGGTCAGCGATTATATACGATCATTGGTACAGTAGTTAATAAATACTATAAGACAACAACGATAATTAATTTATTTAACGCAACGTTTACGTGTAAATGGATTGTCTGGTATCTGTGCGGGAAATAATAATAATACAAGTAATTAATCATTAGCATCTATCCACACCTCTATGAAACTATTATTATAAATGACAATAAGAATTTAATGTTGTGGTAATTTTTTATAATAATAAAATCAATTATTCATTTTTTTATCATAACTGATTTATTAATATAATAACTATAAATAATAATAATATAAGTTGTTACTAGTATAATTATTATTTATTATTACAAAATTATAAGAAACATCACATTAATAATTATTATTATCGTAATAACAATTCAATAAAAGCCTTAATAATTACAATAGCAATCATAAACGGTAGAATCATAATTATAAATGACTATAATAAATAAAAAAATTAAAATAATAACTATATAAGAAAATAGTTAGAATAATGATAACACGGGCATCAGAGGCTTGCCGAAAAAGAAAAGGGAGACGATGCGCCCGTTACTAAATATGTTAGTAATAACCTAGCTTTTACACTCAGTTTCAATGAATTGGGTTTGTGATATTGAACCTTTTGCAAGCAACCGGATATTGCTACGAATAGTTTTTATTACAGGACGCATCGTCTCTGTTACTTTTTTCGGCAAGCCCCGGAGTTTCGTGGATAATAACTGTAATAAATAATAATTGAAAAAACTGTAAAAAATATAAATCTCCGTTGCTGCAGGTAGATTTGATGCTGCTGTATTTAAAAATAGTGTAAAGTGTTTTTAGGGACATGTCATTATAGTATACGATTGACAGCGTGGAAGCTATCAGGAAAAAACTGTCACGAGTCTGCATGAAGTAACTATATTTTATACTACGAACAATGGTAACTTCCGGTTGGATGTAGAAAGTTCAAAGAAAGATAACTCTTAATGTCACAACACCATTATAACACCAGTTTGTTACTAATCATGCATGGCTCACTGCGGAAACTAAATGAAAATGATATTGACAGCAAAAATAATCAATAATTAGTGATACTTTTCTTATAAGCTTATTCTTATTATTAGCATTGATTAATATTATTCAGATGTAGTACCTACTTCGCCCATGGGTTATTAATTATGATAATTATCATAATATTATTGTACTTTCTTACAGCACAGCCTGAGACTAAAATCAACTGTAACAGACCTGAAATCAGTTATATCTTAAAAAACAACAAATTAAAATTAAAATAAATAAAAACTACCAATAAAATACTAATATAGATATCATTAAACCGTATTATATATTTTACAAATAATAATAATAAATATTTTTATCATCATTATTTCATAAGCAACTAACATGGAATAGGACTGTTATAAATAAATGATCTTGTTATAATCATCGTAAATAATTATTATTATTATTGTTATCATTCTATTCCTAAGTCAGACAGTTTTAGGTATGCTTTATTCTAATAATTAGCATATAAAAACAAATGCAAAAAAATAACAATCATTATTATTATCATTATTATTATTATTATTGTTGTTAATAATAAATAATAATAATGACTATCTTATTTCCAGAAATAATAAAATTAAAACTAAGAAAGGGTTGGTAGGATGATTAGTAAACAGTAGTAGTTAGATAGGTAGGTAATAGTAAGTAAGTAGTAGTATGATTATTATTCTTGTAACTTCTAAGACTACTACTACTTACTACCTGCAACCAACTACTACTACTACTACCACTACTACGTGGTGATTTCAAGTTCTAAAAATCATATTGATGTTAGGAAACCTAGATTTAATAGATATTATCTTTAATCCTAAACATAACATAATAAAATAAAAATAATAATTCTAACTTCGTTATAATCATAATAAAAATAAGAATCTCATCTGTTGTCGTTCGTCGTTGTTGAGAAGAATGAGAAAAGTAACAAAAATTACCACTACTTACCAGGGTCAATTAGATGTTAAATGATGATCAATTAGATTTCTAATAGTTCCTTGACACTAAAGAAACTTAGAGATGGTTGTTGGTTTTATTTGCTAGAGGGTTTATTTTCTATGTAATGTAAATGACAAATAATAATTGCAGTGAAAATGAGAAGAAAAATTTTGCTGCAGAAAATGACCTTGGCCTAGCCAAAAGGGAAAATTATGACTGTTGCTGGATCGCTCACGAAAAATCCGTACTACAATAACAGGAGTAGGGGTTATTGAATAAATCGTTTAGTGGGCATCGCCGAGTTCAAACCACGCGAGTGTGGGCGAACGACTAATATAAAATGTTGGCGTGGCAAAAATGTGTGTGCGCGCAAACTTGCGGCAAACCGTGGAATATTGACAATTATTTGGTGTGCGCGACACCGACAGGCGTGGGTTGACGCCAACTGGCGCGCACACCGACAGGAACTTCCACATTACCAATATTTTTTTATACAAATTTTAAAGTTTTCTTGTAGTGATTTATAAGCGTTTCCAAATCTTATAATAGTAGTAATATATGAGCAGATCTCCCTACCAAGTGTTTTTTTGTGGATTTGATCTGGGGGTTGAGGCAATGGGTTACGACGTTGGATGAATTCGCCGAGTTTATATCGTATTTTATTGTATTTCATTTGAGAGGCATTCGAGTGGCATTTGAGTGGCATTTAAGTGGCATTTGAGTTTTTGATTATTTTTTTACTTATTTTGAACTTATATGGCATATAGATTTTGAATGTATGGCATTTAAGTTTTGATAATTCTACATATACATCTACACTGAATAAATCCAATGATTAAAAATGAAACAATATGTGAATATATACATTTATTGTATAATAAGTAGGGAAACATAAAGAGAACATGTTAAATATTGTGAGCTTGAAATAGTTCCAATATCATTTCAAATGAAAAAGTGTATGATGAGAGATTTTCATCCGTTTGTATGTATCTACATATATCTGATTGAAAATGATATAATAATTCAGTAGTCCATTGTATTGAAATCAATTTTTGAGTGAGCTCTTTATTCTACACCTTTCTTTGACAAAAAAGAGGTATTTGGTGAAATATTCTTTCATTTCATTCAATTTTCATTAATTTTTTGCAAAAAGAAATCATTCTCTAAATGGTTAAATTTCATCTAATTGTACAAATTTACAAAAAAACCAGACTATTTGGTAAAATATTCTTTCATTTCATTCAATTTTCATTAATTTTTTTTGCAAAAAGAAATCATTCTCTAAATGGTTAAATTTCATCTAATTGTACAAATTTACAAAAAAACCAGACTATTTGGTAAAATATTCTTTCATTTCATTAAATTTTCTCTCTAAATGGTTAAATTTCATATATTTTGTACAAATTTACAAAAAAAACAGGGTATTTGGTAAAAGATTCTTTTATTTCATTAAATTTTCATTAATTTTTCGTAAAAAAAGAACTTATCCTCTAAATAGGTAAATTTTATCTCTTTGTATATCTTTACAAAAAAACAGGGTATTTGGTAAAATATTCTTTTATTCTATTCAATTTTCATTAATTTTTTCAATATTTACTTAAATATGCGTTATTCATTATTTCCTTATTGTTAGGTAATCAACCTATCATACCAAATTAGTTTCTTGAGTGAGGGTTTTATCCCACATTTTCTTTTAAATTTTTTTAAAAATTTACCCTTTTTTCAAAAAAAGTCATTTATATATATATTTTCCATTATTTTTTTAAATAAAAACATATCTCTATCTCTGAGAAGTTGGGGTATTGAGGTAGAAAACTTAGACATGATGAGAAGGCTATGGATTTACCCATTCAAGAACAAACCATTTTCGATGGCAATTTCAATTCTGAAAACTAAATCAATGTAAATTGTTTTTCAAAATGCAATCATCAGAAAGCTTTTGTCATGATGATAAGGAGGTTATGGATTTACCATTCAAGAACAAACCATTTTCGATGGTGACTTCAAGAACTGAAGTATGTAGTATTACGTAATCATTTTTTTTTTAAAGAAAAAAAAATTGTTTTTTCAAAATGCAAAACTTCTGTCATGATGATGAGGAGGTTATGGATTTACTCATTCAAGAACAAACCATTTTCGATGGCAACTTCAATTCGGAAAACTAATCCAATGTAACTTTTTATTCTTTGTCTCCCATGAAATTATTCAAATGAATTAGAACTGAAGTATGTGGTATTACATAATCTTTTTTAAAAGAAAAAAAATCACATCAAAATCAACAAATTATACCTCTAGATAGTTAAAATTTACAATATTTGAGAATTATTCGCAATAGAAACATTAAGTCTGCTTGATAATAACAAATTTGAGTGTTAAATTTTGACTAATTGATTCAATGTTATTATATGAATCTTTTGAAAATAAACATTTCAATGAAAACATCATATTTAGTCTTTGACACACTTTAAACCATTTTACAGTAAATTTCACCATCAATATTTCAGAAATGTTTACTATATATTTACAAGAAAAATGCAGTTTTTGGTAAAATATTCTTTTATTCCAATCAATTTTCATTATTTTTTTGAGCAAGGGTTTTATCCTACAGCATCCTTTAAATTTTTTTATGTTTTAAAACAGAGTTTTATTACAAAGTTTTTTTGGTTTTTTCAACTTTTTTAAAAAAATAATCATTAAAATATGTAGTTTTCGATATTTTTTTAAAAATATATATAGAGATTTTCACTTTATATTCTTTTATTCCATTCAATTTTCAATAATTTTTTGAGTGAGGATTTTATCCTACACCTTCCTTTTTAAATTTTTTATGTTTCAAAACAGGGTTTTATTATATATATATATATAGAGAGAGAGATTTTCACTTTATATTTACAAAATTTTGGTATTTGGGTTTTTGAGTGAGGATTTTATCCTACACCATCCTTTTTAAAATATTTACAAAATTTCAGTATTTGAGAAAATATTCTTTTTTCCATTCATTTTTTATTAATTTTTTTGAGTGAGGATTTTATCCTATACCTTCCTTTTAAATTTTTAATGTTTCAAAACAGGGGTTTATTAAAAATAATCATTGAAATATATAGTTTTTCGATATTTTTTTTGAAAAAATATATACAGAGATTTCACTTTATATTTACAAAATTTTGGTATTTTTGAAAAAATATTCTTCTATTCCATTCAATTTTTTATAATTTTTTGAGTGAGGATTTTATCCTACACCTTCCTTTTAAATTTTTTTAATGTTTTCAAAACAGGGTTTTATTACATAACTTTTTTTGTACTTTTAACTTTTTTAAAAAACAATCCTTAAAATATATAGTTTTTGATATTCTTTTTTAAAAAATGTCAAAAATCACCAAACTACCCCTCTAGATGAATAAAATTTACAGGGAAATAATCGTAATAGAAAATACCATATCTAGTTTTTACATTCATAAAACTACTATAGCTTACGATATCAATGGTTACAAAGCGTTTTTCTTGAACAATAACTTCTTTGTTGTTCTGCTGATATATTATTAGCCTCAGTGAGTAATTCTTGTATTCCGTATTCTTTTAGATCCGATAATTGACTAAAATACAAAAGTTATTCATTATATAAATAAATTTGACCGAATTTGAATTTTACTCTTAGCTACATTAGATAGTTTACATTATATATAACAGGAAAATAACTCACTGAGTTACATCATTCAGCTCATTATTTTTTCAGGGAAAGTTCTTTATTCTGTTTTCTTTTTACGATATAATGGACTAAAATAAAAAGTGATGTATTAGTATAGCATGATTAAAAATTAATGTGAAATAATTATAACCTTTTGTTGTTTTTTCAACTTTTATGTCAAAAATACACTGATTACATACGAAATGTTTAACAAAAAAAACTGTTTATGAGTTGGTTATTTATGTGAAAAATTAAACATTTTTGTGAAAAATTAAACATTTTTGTGAAAAATTAAACATTTTTGTGAAAAATTAAACATTTTTGTGAAAAATTAAACATTTTTTGTGAAAAATTAAACATTTTCGTGTTATGAGTTGGTTATTTATGTGAAAAATTAAACATTTTTGTGAAAAATTAAACATTTTTGTGAAAAATTAAACATTTTTTTTGAAAAAAGTTAAACATTTTCGTGAAATAATTATAATCTTTTGTTTTTTTCAACTTTTGTGTAAAAAGAAACTGCGCTAATGACACAAAAAAATCTTTTTTTAATCTGAATAAACATTTTTGTGAAAAATTAAACATTTTCGTGTTATGAGTTGGTCATTTATGTGAAAAATTAAACATTTTTGTGAAAAATTAAACATTTTTGTGAAAAATTAAACATTTTTGTGAAAAATTAAACATTTTCGTGTTATGATTTGGTCAATTATGTGAAAAATTAAACATTTTTGTGAAAAATTAAACAATTTTGTGAAAAATTAAACATTTTTGTGAAAAATTAAACATTTTCGTGAAATAATTATAACCTTTTGTTTTTTCAACTTTTGTGTAAAAAGAAACTGCACTAATGACACAAAAAATCTTTTTTTAATCTGAAATATACAAAAACGTTCACAAATTGACCATTTACGTGATAAATCGTTTTACTGTTGTTATTTACATGAAAAAGAGAAATTAAGTGATTTTTCATTGTAAGAATACACAAAATTTTCACAAAACAACTTTTTAAATTATGGGTAAGAACTAATAAAATTTACCTATAGTGATATGAATCCCTTGAGTTATAGATCAACTTCTCAAGAGTTTGTTCTGCACAGTCTTTTTTTTCAGTATCATCGAAGAGATTGAGAAAATCCTCAGATTTTGGATTATCAGTCAGTTCCGAGGCTTGGACGAAGGCTTGATGAGCTGCGAGTACACTGATGTTGTAGAAAATTGAATTGTCTGCGTTTCGACTCAGGCCTTTGAACAGAATAACTCCAGATCTTTCCGATGTCACAGCAGAAGCTATTTGATGAGGAATGCGCATATCTCCGATCAGTAATTCTTCATCTACAACACTTCTGTATTGAACTAGAAGACTCTCTTCATTCCCATTCCATCGTCTGTCAGATTTTGTTATCACTTCAGGGTTTTGGAAACATATGACACTATCTGTTGGGAAATCCTGAAGATGAGCTACCTCGAAATAAGCATTGATTTGTCTCATACTTTTTTCTGGTAGTACATCAAACGCATTCTTACACCTCAAAGCAGTTCCTGTTTCTGTAGCGGCACGAAAAATTGCTTTTCCAGTCTTTTCAACACCCATGTAGATCAAAACCAGTGGTCTTATTTGCGAGGCTTCATTAACAAGTAATCCTGCTGCTGATGGAATAGTGCTCTTCACTCTAACTATCTTTCCATCTTTTTTATAGTTGTAGATGATCGTGCAGTTCGTTTCATCATGGAGCTCGACGGTTAACACCTGCATAACTGTAGGAATTGGTAAATCTTCAACTTTGACGATGTTTTCAATGTTTCTTCTGGAAACTGGAGATAGGGTGCTTAACAGAGAGGCGCTTTTGATGATGAGAGTAGCCAGAGTATTCAGGCTGGCGCTTTGAAAGGGGATCACAGTGCGTTGAAGAAGAACATTGTCATCAATCACCTTCTTGTCTTGTGAAGGTTTTGGTTCTTTATTCTTCAGTTGTTTTGTATTGTCTTGTGTCGACATTCTAAAAGATAAAGTAAAAATCCTTGTTATAATTTTTTGAATTTCTTTTTCAAAAACCAAGATAAAAAATTAAATTTATACTCTAAATAGTACATCAAGTTGACTTACCTCCAAACAGAAAGTCCCTCTAGCAGTTGTAGTAGATGATGTTGTAGTAGATCTTGCTCCTTCAGTTGCTAATGTCGAAGTGACTGCTTTCTGTGTAAAAACAGTGCTTCTTATATAGCTGAAATCATACCATTTATCATAGGGTGCTTTCGCGGGAATAAATAATTTATTTTCACGCGAATGGAACCCGCTGCTTTCGCGGGAATAAACATTTTATTTTCACGCGAATACAAACCAATGCTTTCGCGGGAATAAACATTTTATTTTCACGCGTATACAAACCGTTGCTTTCGCGGGAATAAATAATTTGCTTTCACGCGAATACAAACCAATGCATTCGCGGGAATAAAAAATTTATTTTCACGCGAATACAAACCAATGTTTTCGCGGGAATAAACACTTTATTTTCACGCGAATGGAAAACCGTTGCTTTCGCGGGAATAAACATTTTTTTTTCACGCGAATACAAACCAATGCTTTCGCGGGAATAAATAATTTATTTTCACGCGAATGGAAAGCATTGCTTTCGCGGGAATAAACATTTTATTTTCACGCGAATGGAAACTGATGCTTTCGCGGGAATGAACATTTTTTTTCACTTGAATGGAAACCATTGTTTTCGCGGGAATGAATATTTTATATTCACGCGAATACAAACCAATGTTTTTGCGGGAATAAATAATTTATTTTCACGCGAATGGAAACCGTTGCTTTCGCGGGAAAAAAAAAATTATTTTCACGCGAATACAAACCAATTTTTCGCGGGAACAAACATTTTATTTTCACGCGAATGGAAACTGTTGTTTTCGCGGGAATGAAGAATTTATTTTCACGCGAATACAAACCAATGCTTTCGCGGGAATAAAAAATTTATTTTCACGCGAATGCAAAGCATTGCTTTCGCGGGAATAAACATTTTATTTTCACGCGAATCGAAACTGATGCTTTTGCGGGAATGAACGTTTTTTTTCACTTGAATGGAAACCATTGTTTTCGCGGGAATGAATATTTTATATTCACGCGAATACAAACCAATGTTTTCGCGGGAATAAATAATTTATTTTCACGCGAATGGAAACCGTTGCTTTCGCGGGAATGAATATTTTATATTCACGCGAATACAAACCAATGTTTTCGCGGGAATAAATAATTTATTTTCACGCGAATGGAAACCGTTGCTTTCGCGGGAATAAAAAAATTATTTTCACGCGAATACAAACCAATGTTTTCACGGGAACAAACATTTTATTTTCACGCGAATGGAAACTGTTGCTTTCGCGGGAATGAAGAATTTATTTTCACGCGAATACAAACCAATGCTTTCACGGGAATGAAAAAAATGTTTTCACGCGAATACAAACCAATGTTTTCGCGGGAATAATCATTTTATTTTCACGCGAATGGAAACCGTTGCTTTCGCGGGAATAAAAAATGTATTTTCACGCGAATACAAACCAATGTTTTCGCGGGAATAAACATTTTTTTCACGCGAATGGAAATCGTTGCTTTCGCGGGAATAAACATTTTATTTTCACGCGAATACAAACCAATGCTTTCGCGGGAATAAATAATTTATTTTCACGCGAATGGAAACCGTTGCTTTCGCGGGAATAACAAAATTTATTTTCACGCGAATACAAACCAATGCTTTCGCGGGAATAAAAAAATTATTTTCACGCGAATAAAAACCAATGCTTTCGCGGGAATAAAACATTTATTTTCACACATTTACCTATATAAGAGACAACGGTTTCAGACAGAGAGCATCCAGTTCAACAACAGTGAGCGAAGGAGCAACATCTATCTACTACATCTTCCATTGCAACTACTAAGAGTTCTCTCTTCATAAAGGTAAAACTTAAATTCAATTATTTTCGCTAGCTAACACAACTATCCGAAGGCTTTATGACATATCTATCTTTAAATTGATTATAAAGAATTGAACCAATTTTTTCTGTTTTTCAGAATGAATACTCAAGACGTAGGAAGTCAGCCATTGTATCTAAAGTCGGAATCTCAGCCTGATGAAAAGGTATGAATTAATAAAAAATACTATTTAACACCTGTTGAAAACCTTTAATTATTTTAGTTATCTAATTATCGCTTGTATTTTAGAACAATAGAGCAACAAATCCAATCTACTTAAAGGACTTCCTTCCAGAAATGTATCATAACTATGTGATAAATAATGATGTTGTTGAAGAAAAAGCTGTAGAACGTTTGACATTTCAAGTTATAATATAGTGTATAACTCAACACATGATGAGTATGGGGGTGTGTTGTAAGAAACATGATATATCTACAGAATGTTTTGATGACATTATAAAAAACGGTTTCGAAATCGTTTTGTCAATGGTGGAAGTCGTTAATATTAATAATTTTTTAAAAGAAATTGAAAGAAGTGCTTGGAATCAAATAGTTTTCAAAAAATTATATAACATGACATGGAACAAAAAAACCTTTTATAAATTCAGAAAGCATATTTATAATTATGTCCAAATAGATAAAGCTCTATCTTCTTCTGTAGGTATTTTAGAACTAATGTTAGAAGCGTTTCATACATATTTATGAAAATTTTTTAGTTGTTTTTATTATTTTACAATATTTTGTTCAAACTATTATATTTTATATCTTACCAATTGAGATGTTAAAAGCAGTATGATATCAAGTAAATATATATATATATATATATAGATATATATATATATATATATATATATATATATATATACGTATTTATGTCAAAAGCAGTTAAGATCATAGAGTTATGGTAGATTGAGAATGTGCTTAATGTGCTTATTGAGAAGACACTCTCGGCCACTCATGCAAACATCACCCTTTTATTTTTAGAATGTTATGGATGCCCTTTCTGAAGAGCTCCTTAGCACAGATCCATATCCAACAGAAAATAAAATGAAAAACGGCAAAACAACTCCTAAGAGAAGGAAAACTGCTCCAAAAAAGCGAATAGTAAGGAAACGAAAACAAATAGTGAGAAAACAAACTACTTCCGTTGATAAGCAAACAATGGAGAACGCTGCTATAACTCATTTAACAGTTGAATGTCTCAACGAAAGGAGATCTAGGGAATTAGAAAAGTCTAAAGGTTCGCAAGTGATTGACTCACCAAAAGTTCCGATTTGCAAAACATTTGAAGATCTTCCTATCCCAAGCATTATGCGAGTGACTCGCGTGTTACATCCATCAAGTAAGGAGAAGTGTAAATATTCTCAAGTTCGCTACCATGATCCTTCAGATATAAATGAACTCGATCCCAAAATACTTTTCTGTCCAGTTGAAATAGCTAAAAACTTCAACTGTGATAATTACCCCCCACCGTTTAACGTTATATATTTGGGTAGAAAGGGAAAACCAAAAAATAAAAGCGTTCTTTGGTATGATGTCAGACGTGTTACCAGACATCCTCTAAGCAAAAAGAAAGCTGAAGAGGAATCACTATATATGAGTACATTGACTAAAGGTCAGCTCAAACGCTTCTTGAACATCAAGACCCTCAATAGTTTTCAACCCGGCGCTATTTTTCCTTACCAAGATGTTGTTGATAGATTCGTTCCTCATCGATTTAAAGGAGGGGAGTCGAATGTAATTTGTATCCGTTATACCATTGAACAATGTGGAGAAACGCTGTTGAAGACGCTTGTCATACCAGACAAGTATGCTTCAGAAGCTAACCGATATACTCCAGGTGTGATGATCTACAGAGGAAAAACAACCCACGGAAAATTTAAGACATAATACGATCTTTCATTTTGCTCTCCATACAATCTTGGTCGAATGTATTGGAAACAATATTGTTATCAAGCAAAGCAGAACAAAACAATATTAGAAATTGATGATGATGATGAACTTGAAGATTTTCTACGTGAAGATTTTGATGATTTTGAGACAGGATATGTTGCTGAAAAAAAATGATGAGATACATGATAAAACTCGGTGAGAGTTTTTTCTCTAATCATTGTAAATAATACTTCAACTCAATTTAAATGTAGTTGTAGCTATTTTTACCTCCCAATGTAACAAAAGCTATAATTCAAATTCATGTAATTATTTTAAATTTTATATTAATACATAGCTTTTTATTTTAGTTCATTACGAATTCAAAAGCACATAAAACAGAAGTCTCCCTTCTTAAGATATAACATCACTACATCAAAGACAACATTGTAAAAAAAGACTATGTATTAATTGTTATTACTTAGTATTTACTGACTCTAGCTATATTATATGGAGAGATTTTCCCTACTTATTACACAATAAATGTATATATTCACATATTGTTTCATTTTTAATCACTGTATTTATTCAATGTAGATATATCTCCTCTCTCTCCTCTCTCTCTCAAGACATCATATGAGTCGGAATTACAGTCTCTCTCAAGATACCATATGGGTTGGAATTATGTCTAGAATTATCAAAACTTAAATGCCATACATTCAAAATCTATATGCCATATAAGTTCAAAATAAGTAAAAAAATAATCAAAAACTCAAATGCCACTTAAATGCCACTCAAATGCCACTCGAATGCCACTCAAATGCCCCTCAAGTAAAATACGATATAAACTCGGCGAATTCATCCAACGTCGTAACCCATTGCCTCAACTACAAGGTGTAATCCACAAAAAAACACTTGGTAGGGAGATCTGCTCATATATTACTACTTATACTTTATTCAAACTTTATTGGTTATTGTGTAATAAGTTTTAAATCATTTTACTACTTTATCGGTTTTTTTGTCAAAAAATTATAGTAAAGGTAAGTTAAGTTGAGATATTGTAATGGATATTGTCTGGTTCCACAGACATCCACTATCCTCAAGTATTATACTTCTCTCCAGAGGGGATACTGTGCTGCTCGACAGTGACAACTGTGCAACCGAATTATCCGCTATAGCTAGAGACCATGGCTCACACAAACAACACAGAGTGAAGTCTGAATACTGGCTTTATTCTCACAAGACAAAGTCCTAGGGTGGCAATCCACTAGGGTTATTGTGGCAAGACATGAGAATGAATGCAAAAAATTGAGGTAAAGTCAGCCCTTTTATAGGTGGACTGACAGGAAATAATTAGCATAATATATCTAAAAACAATAGCACAGGAAGTAAATCAACCAATGCAAACAGATATATAAATAGTCAACAAATCAGGTAAGGTAAATAGTGTGGTAGATTTCAGTGCACTCTAGTGGTAAACGGGTAGTTTACACTAGGAACCTTATGAAGCAATGCGCTAGGCTTCTGCTCACAGCATTTGGTTAATGGCTGTTGGGTAGGAAGTCATACTGTGCCGGTAGCATGGTAAGCAGGGCCGGTATTGACCCCTGCAGGGTCGGTAGTGACCTCTACCGACCCGGTACAGCTGTACTGGGCCGGCACAAGATGGCCGCCTTAGACGAGGATCTGTAAAGATGTCTAGGAACTGAGTCAAGGTCGTAAACAGGAAGTGACTACCCCTAAAGTGCCAACTTAGTGGACCGGATTCTATATACAGCCTGTGGACCCTGTAGGAGATGTCATTGGACAGTTGGGAGAAAAGACTCCGCCTTTAGCCACTTGGCACCTCCTTGTATTATCTTGCATTGCATTGTGATTGGTTAAGTATTTATATAATTGATATCATTGGTTGCATTACTTCCTGTGCATTGTATCTTATATGTTTTGTGTTCCTTAGCTCTCCTATAAAAGGAGAGCTCCTACTGATAATCAGTGCATTCATTACAATGAGCCATAGCATGTATTCTTATACTGCTAAACACCTAGAGGAATAATTACCCTCAGGATAGCTTTGTAATAAAGCCATTATAACAAACACTACTCGGTACTGTTTGTCTGAGCCATGGGCTCTTGCCTTACCGGGTAATTCGGTTGCCCTATACAGTTGTCACTGTCGTTCAGTACAGTGTCCCCTCTGGAGAGAGGTAGAATACTCGAGACTAGTGGATGTCCGTGGTAACAGACCGGAATCCATTACATTGGTGGCAGCAGTGGGATAAACGGTACCTTCCCACGCTGTGCTCTTTCACGCTACCCTCTGGCCCTGCGAATGCACTGCAGGCCAGCTACCACTGAGGAAGGAGAAGTGATCTACCGGGTGTAGATCTGGAGAGAGGAGGAAAAATTGATCTACCGAAGTAGTAGATCGGAAGAGCAATTGACGCAAGATACTACCGGATTTCTCTGCAGGTTCGTTTGAGTGCGCTCCGAACTGCAGCAGCTATCCCGGCACAGTATCCACTACTAAAGGCTGTCTGCATCAACCGTAGAGCTTGCTCCGTTTGCAGCAGTCCAGTACAGACGCTACCGTATCTTCTACAGGCTCGTAGAGTTCGCTCCGACCTGGACATAGAGATACCGGCACTGTGCGAAAGGAAGAGAGAGTCGTGTATCAGCTATACAGACTCAGCTACCAGAGGTTACTCAGCTTGGAGTGTTACTCAGCTGGTAACAGTGACCCCGGCACTGTATCCATTTACAGTGTCACTACACTACTGCCTGTAGGCCCGTAGAGCTTCGCTCCGCCCTGCAGCAGTACAAGAAGTTTCGTAACGGTTGTTACAAGCGACGGAGTGCCAGATACTGCCACAGTATCCATTGGACCAACCCCTAGATCTGCTAGAGCCACTGGAGACACAGCTACCGACCCGGATCTAACCTATACCGGCCCGGGATCCAGTTGTATTGACCATTTCTTAGATTTGAGTTGAGATCACTCCTCTATCTGCAAAGAATGGCCAACCAGAGAGCACGCAGCGCTGGTCGAGCACCCGCTGGCAACCCAGAAGCTACAGCCATTGATAGATTGACCGAAGCATTGACGGCTATGATGAGGCCCAACCAAGACAATGCACCAGCTAGACTAAAGGCTCCGAAGTTCGACGGCGAAGGAGACGTCGAGTACTTCATCAGCCGATTCATTGAGGTAGCCGAAATGAATGAGTGGCCAGAGAACACGGCCATGTTATACCTAAGGGATGCATTACGAGGTAAAGCATTGGACTGTGGAAAGCCTCCACAACTGCAGGGTATCTTTGCTGCACTACGAGCACGTTTTGGGCTAACACCCAGGGAAGCTATGTCCCGGCTGACCAGCCTACGCCGCCAACACAAGACGTCGCTCCAAGAGCATGCAAGTGAAGTAGAGCGCCTAGTGCGCGTTGCGTATGCAGATCTACCTCACCGACCTATGCAGAGGATGATGCTGGACATCTTCAGCACCACGGTTGGAAATGCTTACCTGCAAAGGCACTTGTTGGCCATGCAGCCCATTGACATTGCTGAAGCAGTCAGGGCCGGCAACGAGTATATGCAGATAAAGACACCGTTTGAGGAGCGCCAGGCTCATGTACGGATGTTGGAAGAGGATGCCGACGAGGAGGAAGAGGAATGGATGAGGACGGTTGCCAAGGGCCCGTCTCAACGTGTCTCCACCACTACTGCCGTACAGCAGACACACCACACCCCTACACCTGCCATACCGGATCCTATGACAACAGTCATGGACAGCCTAAAGCTACTAACAAAAGAACTACGGTCGCTGAGAGCAGCAAGACAGGCGGCTCCCGCTCCACAGTTGGAGGCAGAGCCTGCAACACGCTGCTGGGGCTGCGGACAACCAGGTCACATGATGAGTACCTGCCCCCGAACTCAGCGCGCAGCTCACTTCACAAACAACCCCAGACAGACGGGAAACGGCCGGCGCCCGCAGTAGCGCCACCGGCAGCTGACTGCAGCTGGGCAAGCCGGACCACACCCACAACCCCTTATAGTCCTGGAACTCTGCAGAAGAGTGGACAACCTCCCAAGATACAACCGACAGCAACCAACCACAGCTGGACAAGCCAAGCAACTCCTGATGCCCCGTACAGTCCTGGAACTCTGAAGAAGAGTGGACAACCCCCCAAGAGAGCATCAATACCCGCTGACTGCAGCTGGACAACTCCTGACACCCCATACAGTCCTGGAACTCTGAAGAAGAGTGGACAACCCCCCAAGAGAGCACAGACGCCCGCTGAGGACAGCCGGACAGCTCGACAAGCCCCCATTAGTCCTGTAACTCTGCAGAAGAGTGGACAACCCCCCAGGAGAACACAGACTGACAGTAGCCGGATTGCTCGTCAACCCCCTTACAGTCCTGGAACTCTGAAGAAGAGTGGACAACCCCCCAGGAGAACACAAATGGCAGCGCCACCGCTGGAGCGACCTTACCAGGCCAGCTACTTCCTGGCTGGAAGGTTAGCCGGTAGACCAGCCTCCCTGTTGATTGACACAGGCTGCACAACCAACTTGCTGTCGAGACATCTGTACCAGCAATTGCCACAGTCAGTGAAAGACACGCTGCAACGCAGCGAGGCACATGGACTCATGGCTGACGGGTCGAGGATTCCCTTTTACGGTACCCTGCAAGTAAGCTTGCAGCTTCGTAAACTGAGAACGAGCGTGAACTTCGTCATTAGTGACATCAATGAAGATGCCATAATTGGCATGCCGTTTCTCACCTTACACGAGTGTGCCCTAAGGTTTCCAGACTCCCATGTCATCATTGACGGACATGTGTTGCCTTGCACAGACAAGCACGGGCGGCCACTTAATGATAGTGTCTGTCTAACACAGGCAGAGCTGACGGAGAACACCCCTTACACCCCTGAAGAAGAGGACGTCCCCACACAACCAACCACTGTAGCGAAAACTACAGGTGGAATGTACCAGGCTGTGAAGAGCCCCCCGCCACAGGTAGATGGCAGAAGATTTGAGCCGGATCGGACAACAACTGTAGAAGCTATAGGCCAAACAGTGTTTTCCCCCCCGTTGGCTACGCCCCTGCGCTGGGGAGAAGGGAGCCCTGCTGCTGGAGAGAGGCAGCTGCCCTTTGACTATCAACCCTCTGTTAAAAGATGCAGAGATGAAGCAAACCAGCACCACACAGAAGCAGGCTATGAGAGCGCTCAACTGTGCATAGATGGGAATTCCCACCACCCGCCTAGAGGAAAGGCAAGGAAAGCAGTAAACAGACCCAAAAAGGCTGCAAGGGAGGTGCGGACCACATCACGCTTGGTTTCAAAAGAATCCCCAGGAGCTCCCCGACAACCTCCAGTGAACAGGATCACTGTAGCAGACCGTCGGAAGAAGTTGGAGAAGCGGCCAAAAACCCCCAGTACCCGAACACTTCCTGTGGAGCCAGACAGAGTGAGTCAGAGTTGTGAACAACACTGCAGCTCCAAGAAGCCACTCATACCCGCGAAAGTCGTCGACAGAGTAACACTTGCTCACAAGATGTCCAACCACTGTCTAGAACTAAGCGACGCAGAGGATCTGCTACTGGACTTAGACGACTACCCACCTACCCAGAAAGAGCTGGAGACCATGCCCACGGCAGAGCTGTTCACCAAGCCTGACCAAGGAAAAGCTGAGGAGAAGGAGATCCAGCTGGCCAAGAAAGAAACAGAAGGTGAGCAATTAAACGCAGCGTTTTCGAAATGGTTGTTTGAAAACTGCACGCCACGAGATCCGTTAGCACTACGGAGTGGCAGCCCACCTGGCTATGCTAAACCTGTACCTCTAGACTTACCATGCGCTGGTGACAGTAGAGAATGCGCTCTCCCACGAGTTGGGACTGCTGACACCCTCAGAAGGGCAGTAGATAAAAAAGAGCGGGAGATCAAGTGCCCATCACTTGATGCTGCCTGCCTGCCGGCCCGGGATGACTCCCTACCGGCCCGGAGCACCTCTATGCCGGCCCGGGGCAACCCTGTACCGGCCCGGGGTCCTCCAGAGATTCAGTCAGGAGGGACTGAGAGGTTACAAGGCAGTAATTACCCTTGTAGAGCCTACCGAAGGAAGAAGCCTGCGGTGGCAGCTAAGGGTGAGCGTCCCACGACGTCCTCACCACCAACCTTAGTGCCACACAGCACAGTGCACCACACCCCGGCACGGGATGTTGCTTGCACCCCCACGGTACAGTGGGAAGAGGAGAAACGGCGCTGGCTTTCCTTAAATAAGGAACGGCGTTCTCCTAGGAGTAAGATACGGAAGGTTCTGTCGGCGCTAGAACTTCCAGGGCCACTGCTCTCGCCCATACATGACACTATGGTAGAGCAAGCTCCGCTGCAATATAGGCAGCCCATTAACACATTGCATAAAATCTATCATGCACCTTGTGTTGTAGATTCACGCTCCCAAGTGGACGTGACACCGAGGCTCACCATCCGGTTGGTGCAAGCGCCTAGCCCTACTGCAGAGGAGAAGGCAGAGGAGACCGAGGAGAAGGTGCCGGCCCCAGTCACCCCTACGTTGGACGATGAGCCAACCACCTCATGGAAGGAGGATGGGAGACGAAACCCTACAAGATGGCGCATGCTGCGCTGGGTCACCTCGGAGACGGAGGAGCGGGTGGAGCACCTGTTACAGGAGGCCGTGGACCATACATGCACCAAGTGCAACTACCAGGCCAGGAACATGCGGCAGCTCAGGGTGCACACCCTGCAGCACTATCTACGACATTACTGTCGGTGCCACTATGCGAGCGAGAGCCGCGACGCGGTATACTCGCATCAGAGCAAGTTCGATGCACCAGGGAATGAGATGCACTACCAGAAGACGGGAATCATATACACTGTAGATCGGCCGAGCTACTCCCGTTTCTGTGAGTTTGTTAGATGGAGCAACGCATCTAAATTCAGGCGATGCCAGCCCACACATCAAGGGGAACCAACTCCCAAGGTGCCTGTGAAGAAGCGACTGGGCTCTCCAGTACAAAGGGAAGCTCCTAAGAGGAAGGACGACAAGAGAGGCAAGCTCACCCTCACCGGGTATAGAATACCCAAACGGACGGCTAGTCCGCCTAGCGCAACTTGCCTACCAGAGCCAGAAGTTGCCAGTACGGAGCCAGGAAAGTTGGACGTACCCAGACCATCACTGCACTTCCTGCAACACAGTGACCGTCTAGCCACCCAGATAGAGGAACATGTCACTACTCTGGAGAAGCAGCTGGGAGAGCTGCGGAGGCTGCTGATCAGCCAGACTCTGTCAGAAGAGCAGACGACTGTGGCTAAAGCCGAAGCGCGGCTTGTCACTACCGAGGTCGAGCGGTTGCGCCAGCAAGCCACCAGCCTCAGGGGCGTTCTCTACTAAATGAGACGCCAGACATTGTATATATGCTACTAAATATATACTCTTGTTCTGTTATATATATATCTGTTACATAATCAAATATATAACCTGGGTACAAGTGTTACCCCCCACACATATCTACTCTTAATATTTTATTATTAAAGCCAGGCTATGACTTTAATGGAGAGAGGTATGTGGTAGATTTCAGTGCACTCTAGTGGTAAACGGGTAGTTTACACTAGGAACCTTATGAAGCAATGCGCTAGGCTTCTGCTCACAGCATTTGGTTAATGGCTGTTGGGTAGGAAGTCATACTGTGCCGGTAGCATGGTAAGCAGGGCCGGTATTGACCCCTGCAGGGTCGGTAGTGACCTCTACCGACCCGGTACAGCTGTACTGGGCCGGCACAAGATGGCCGCCTTAGACGAGGATCTGTAAAGATGTCTAGGAACTGAGTCAAGGTCGTAAACAGGAAGTGACTACCCCTAAAGTGCCAACTTAGTGGACCGGATTCTATATACAGCCTGTGGACCCTGTAGGAGATGTCATTGGACAGTTGGGAGAAAAGACTCCGCCTTTAGCCACTTGGCACCTCCTTGTATTATCTTGCATTGCATTGTGATTGGTTAAGTATTTATATAATTGATATCATTGGTTGCATTACTTCCTGTGCATTGTATCTTATATGTTTTGTGTTCCTTAGCTCTCCTATAAAAGGAGAGCTCCTACTGATAATCAGTGCATTCATTACAATGAGCCATAGCATGTATTCTTATACTGCTAAACACCTAGAGGAATAATTACCCTCAGGATAGCTTTGTAATAAAGCCATTATAACAAACACTACTCGGTACTGTTTGTCTGAGCCATGGGCTCTTGCCTTACCGGGTAATTCGGTTGCCCTATACAGTTGTCACTGTCGTTCAGTACAGTGTCCCCTCTGGAGAGAGGTAGAATACTCGAGACTAGTGGATGTCCGTGGTAACAGACCGGAATCCATTACAATAGTTAATGTAAAGAGCGCCAAGTGGCTAGAGGGCGGAGTCCTGTCTCCATTGTCCAATCACACATCCTACAGGGCTCTTAGGCTATAGGTAGCTTATGGTTCACTGGTCTGGTAATCCGAGGAAGGGTACTTTCGGTTCTTGGCTTTGACTTAGTTCCTAGGTATGTTTAAGGTTCCTTCTCTATGGTGGCCATATTGTGCCGGCCCAGTATAGCTATTTCGGGTCGGTAAGAGGTCAATACCGGCCCTGCAGGGGTCACCAGCGGCCCTGCATATTATGCCAACGGCACAATACAACTTCCCACCTAATCAGCAGTCTACCGAAAGCTGTAAATGGAAGTCTAGTGCATCATTCGCAAAGGGTGAAGAGTGAACTGCCCGTTTACTGTGAACCTCCACCAAAATCTACCACAATATGTAAAGTACACTGTTTTTAGCTTTGATATACAATTGTTATAAAAAAGGTTAACAAAGGAAATGAACTTTTCATCACAAAAATAAGTAGTAAGATTATTATTACAATGTATTGGGACAAAACTTGATTTTGAGACAATAATATATTTTCACAATAGTCTAGTGTTGCCCGGAGCATAGCTAATAACTTACCTCGTGCAGTGAGAGTATCAACATAGGGTAAATATGCTTTCATTACAGAGTTATCTTCCCCTGTAGATATGAAGTCACTCACCGAAACATCTATAGCATTGCACTGTTCAGTGCACTTATCAAACAAAAATGCCTGACAAGTGTTTGAATTAATACAAGCTGTCGCACAAGCTGGCAGAGATCCAAGATGACTGTACTGTAGAGGTGTAATAGGAGTGGTTGATAGTATGCTGTGCTGTATGAATGTGGTCAAAGGTACTGGTCTGTTTGCTCTGATGAGAACAGCTTGGATTGTTAAAAGAACTACAATAAAATTATAGAGTTGTTATAGTGTAGTATATTTAGAAATGATTTGCTTGCGCGTGTTATCAGTTAGTTTTTAAATCAAGCTTGAATAATACTTAATCGCTCTGGCAATAAAGTTACTAGCAATGTAACTATCTACACAAAAGCCTTTCAATTGAGTAGCACTTGTGAGCAATAGTGTATGAGCAGATCTACAGATACAATACTACTTCTGTGAAATGTAAAGCAACAGATACAAGTATAGCAGTCTCACATACCAATCATATACATTCTGTAGTTGATGAGAGCTTGGTTGGATACAATGTGATGTGTTGTAAGGTAGTGCAAGCAATAGTCACTTGATGTCTATGCAGCCTATTATAATAGGCAGCACGATGCCCCATAAATTATGTTTTGTTTGCAAATTATTACTTGGCAACTTTTCAAATAAATTATTAGTTTTCTAACTAGTTGGATTATATTAAACAAATAATTCATAACTTTCACAATATCTGTGATGAACAACAAAAGAATGTTGTTACATCATACCGTTTGCACTTGAACATCAGACTGTTTGGTGTAATGTATAGAGTGACAAACGATGATATATATTATCGAATTCACAGATATATCAGCTACAACAGGCTTTTATCCCTAATACAACTTGTTTCACAGCTCCTTGGTACAAGTTGAAATATAAAAGTATTTTAGACAATTAAAATATATACAAAACAGTGAGTACATATTTAGATATGTACTAAAATGAAGGGGACACAACTTCAATTGGAACGATAAGTGCATAAGCTGTAATAATACCAGAGTTCTTAGGTCTGACCAGAGTTGTATCACACTATATAGTCTTGGGTCCAACCAGAAGTGTATCACACTATATAGCCTTGGGTCCAACCAAAGGTGTATCACACTATATTGCCTTGGGTCCAACCAGAGGTGTATCACACTATATAGCCTTGGGTCCAACCAGAGTTGTATCACACTATATAGCCCTGGGTCCTACCAGAAGTGTATCACACTATATAGCCTTGGGTCCAACCAAAGGTGTATCACACTATATAGCCTTGGGTCCAACCAGAGGTGTATCACACTATATAGCCTTGGGTCCAACCAGAGGTGTATCACACTATATAGCCTTGGGTCCAACCAAAGGTGTATCACACTATATAGCCCTGGGTCCAACCAGAAGTGTATCACACTATATAGCCTTGGGTCCAACCAGTGGTGTATCACACTATATAGCCTTGGGTCCAACCAAAGGTGTATCACACTATATAGCCCTGGGTCCAACCAGAAGTGTATCACGCTATATAGCCTTGGGTCCAACCAAAGGTGTATCACACTATATAGCCTTGGGTCCAACCAGAAGTGTATCACACTATATAGTCCTGGGTCCAACCAGAGGTGTATCACACTATATAGCCCTGGGTCCAACTATCAGGTAGATGTTAGTACCAACACTATTTACAGTAACATTTGTTGGTATCTACGGTAGAATCAATGAAACTATCCTTTGTTACATGATCAGATTGTTTGTGGGAGTTTTCCTTCTTTGTCCTAGTTGATATATTGTCTGGGTTATCAATTACAGTGTATAGAGAACTGACTGTGTGTTTCCTTTGGAATCAACATCTACTAGCTGAATAAATAAAAATCAATTTGTGAACTTAATGAATACAAAACATGTGTGGGTCTCAAGCTAATTTTGTTAGATGTTCTATAGTAGCTGTGTATTTAAACTGAAACTTGTCTGTTCGCTTGTCTGGCCACCTGTATAGGAGTATACTTCTAGTGCAGGTACAGAGTCAAAGTTCCGCGAACATGTTTTAATTGACACAATTAGCGGTTTGGTGAAGGTATTGTGCCGATATCTAACATGAAAGCTGAGAAAAAAATTGGCACCTTTTTGCTTGATGGTAGAAATTGAAGGCTGCTAACTGTTTAACATATGTATAATTGTGAAAAAATATTGAGAAAAATAACTTGCAGCAAATTAATTATATTTGGTCGATTGGGGTCTGTAGCGGTCTCTGGATCCATAGGCAGTGGAAAGTGTTGTCGGCAAGTGAAACCATGATGGATCCCAAACCATCCAGACCGTCTCCTCCCCAAGTGCTGGGGATGTGAACAACTTGGCCACATTCAGGTTAGCTGGCCGAACCATCCTTCACTTCAACATCAAGCTCCACACTCAGGTAACAAGGCCAGTTTGCAGTAGCTGAACCTCCTGTTGATTGCACTTGAGCTGTGAAAAGATATTCCCAAAAGTTAGAGAGGGCGATTGATAGGAGGTAAGATGAGATGAGCCCTATCTCCCTTTTAACAACAATGCCCTCTCTCTCCCTGAAATAATTAGTCCCTATTTTTCCCTCATAATATGTACCCCCCCCCCCCCCCTCAACTGAGAGATCAGACCAACCTTCCTCGACAGAGGAACACCTCCTCTCCAATGAGATACCGCTTCTCCTCCACAGAGAGATAAACTCGCCACTCTTCAATAAAGTGGTTTCCAGAGGTGACACCTCCTGACTGCACACCGGTAGTCTTCCCTTTTACATCTAAGAAAAAACATATCTCCAGAAGTAGAGCCATACTAGAGCCAATACTATTTTTTATCAGTATGAGGTGTTAAAGAGTCGGAATGTGTCAAATCAACAGCCCATGTCCGTCTCTTCTAGACTTTCCTTTCGTTCAATTTTCTATAAGCATATAGAAAAGCAGAGCTAAAACAAAACTCACCCCCAAGAAACCTGGTGCACACACCAACACTTATGAGTTCAAAGTTGAGTCTGCTAGTAGTAATATATGAGCAGATCTCCCTACCAAGTGTTTTTTTGTGGATTAAATCTTGGAGTTGAGGCAATGGGTTACGACGTTGGGTGGATTCGCCGAGTTTATATTGTATTTTATTTGAGGGGTATTTGAATGGCATTTAAGTGGCATTTGAGTTTTGATTATTTTTTTACTTAATTTGAACTTATATGGCATATAGATTTTGAATGTATGGCATTTGATTTTTTTTGATATTTTTTACATTGTATAAAAATGGAACGTGATATGATTGTATTTGTTATTGGGAGTTAAGATGTCGACAGAGGATGATGTTGAGATGAGACCGATGAATGAAGTAGATACTGTTGATGGTACTACACGCGATATGATAGATGTTTTACCGAGTATGAAGCGTAAAGCGTTGATAATTATGATGATTTTGGTATTTGTCGTAGGATTTTCCACTGTTGGAGGTGTTACTGAGTTTAGTATTTATGAAGAAGCTATGGAAAAAATACAAAAAGCGAGAAACTCTCCTGTTGGAATCATAAATGAAACTACTGTTGGTTGGTGAACATCTTTTTATGATGAATGGGAAACCTGAAGATTATGACCCAAGGATGCGATCTCCTTTTACAGCAATGATTGCAGGACCAACTGGATCGGGAAAGACGCAAGCGATTTTTCGAATGATTGAAGCTAGTCAGACTATAGCACACCCCCCACTAACAGAAATTTACTACTGTTATGGAGCCTACCAAAAAGCCTTTGATGATGTACCAGGAGTGATTTTTCATGAAGGGATGATAGATATAACAGTGAGTTTTCCCAGAGATGGTAAAAATCGATGGCTGATAATTGATGATCTCATGGATGAAGTTTCTGGTAAAGCCGATGCCAATGCTTTGTATACAAAACATAGTCATCATTTGAACAAAAGTGTGTTTGTTATTGTTCAGAATCTGTTTTTAAAAGGAAATTGTACAATTTCCTTGAATAGTCATTATTTTTTTCTTTTTAAAAATCCTAGAGATGCTTCTTCTATTTCCTATTTGGCTCGACAATGTTTTCCATCAAAAGTAAAATATGTACAAGAGGCTTTTGAAGATGCAACAAAAAACCATACTCTTATTTACGAATAGATACGACTCAACAAACGAATGATCAACATAGACTATTGGGAAATTTTACATCGGATCTTCCTATGATATTATATGTACCCAAGTAAAAGGATATAAATACAATTACTATTCATTTCACCTCAATCATATTTTGTTATTCAACGACACAACACGAAAGAGTTATAATGACTAAAGATTTGGAGAAAAAATTAACAAGAAATGCTGCTGTGTTGTTATCACTCAACAATGCAACCTTTGCTATTCAAAAGTCTGTTATAGCCAAAGCCAAAAAGGAGTTTATTATGACTCTAATGGAATGCGCTAAAGCTATTATAAATGGAACGATACCATTGACAACATCTCAGTACAATCAGTTGCAGCGGAACGCGAAGGATATTAGCGCTTTAGTAAGAAGATCAACGTTAGATGATAAGAAAGCTGTATTGCAAAAGGGAGGATTTTTAGGCGCTCTACTAGGACCTATCATCAGCAATATAGTTCCTGGGTTATTTAAAAGTGTGCTAGGAGGAGGGAGAAGATAAAGATGAAAGTCTCAACACGAATGATGCGAAATAAAATGGCAATTTTAGCTCTGGATGAACTGAGTAAGAAAGGAAAAATCGCTATAGTCGAAAAGGCTAACTCAGATTTGTTTCAATCATTGATAGAAAGTGTTAAAAATATTATATTAGGTAATGTTCCTCTTGATTCTGAGCAGTTTATTGAGTTGCAAAGTTACAAGAAGGAACTACATGAACTTAGAGGTAGAGGGACAGTTGATGATAAGCGTAAAATTTTGATTCAGACTAGTAGAGGAAATCTTTTGGATGCTATTATAAACCCTATTGTATCTGTTTTGTCATCAATAAAAAGATGAATCGTCAGCCTTTAACATTCTCCAGACGTATTTTTATACTCACTGAAAATGAATACTATAGATTAACGGAAAAAAAGGAGAATAAAATAGTGGTAAAGGAAGAGAAGACCAGACCTCCATTGTATTATAATCCTATGGAAGCTATAACAGTGAGAAATATGAAGAGAAAGCGAAATGATCTACTGGAAACAGCTTATGATTCTGACTTATCCTCACACGAAAAGTTAGATGAAAATGTTGAAAACCTACGTAGGTATTTGTCTGATGTCAAAAAGATTAAAAATAACCAAAATCAGACACAAAAAGGTAGTTGGAGTCCCATTAAGAAAAAGAAGATAGAGTCTATTTCTCCTTTAGCCAATAGCACAGTTATTGATGATAAACCTAATGCCCTTTCACCAAATGTTCATAAAGACATTGAGTTAGAGTCAGTGAAAATGGTTGATGATGATGACGATGACATCGGGATGGAATTAATAAAAGGAAGGTTGTTTGATACTGAAGACTCAACCCTACTTGGAAATACATTTCTTACTGATGGAGAAGATGAGCATGATATTGAAAGCGAAAATTTAAAAGAGTTTGAAAAAAAAGCAACTGAATTAACAACAAAAAAGAGTGATCAAACGATTGCTGTCAGAATATTGAATAATCTGAGTAAAATTGGTAGATTCGACTCGGACAAGAACAGACTGAAAATTGGAGAACATTGGTTGAATCCTAAGACTTCCAAAACTTTACTACGAGACGTTCTAACTGAAGGAGGTAAAATACAATCGGGAAATACCAATTACAGTAGATTTAAAAGCTTGCTAACTGATTAAGGAATCACAACTGTCAGAAAATCCCCGCATCAAACACGTAAGAGTCAGAAGAAAAAGTTGGTCATTCCAGGTACTAATTCATGGACATCGACACGCTAAAAGAGTTGTATTACAATCCTGCATTACATACATCTCTACGAGGAGCTAGAGCTTTACTGAAAGCTCGTAGAAAGCGAGAGGGGGAAAAAAGAATCCGTGAATGGTTGAGTGGTGAGGATGCCTACACGTTACATAAAAGAGTTGTAACTAAGTTTAAACGTCGTCCTACAATTGTAGCTGGAATAGGGGAACAGTTACAGGTAGATTTGATGGATGTTCGATCTCGAAAAGAAGAAAATAATAATACAGCATTTTTACTGACTGCTGTTGATTCTTTATCTAGAAAAGGATGGGCTGTGCCGCTCATCTCCAAATCAGGTCAGGTTGTAGCCAGAGGATTGAGAAGAATACTAGAAGGGCAAAACTATAAAGCTTTACAATCCGATAAAGGTAAAGAGTTTGACAATGTCAATGTAAAGACTCTCCTGGCGGAAAAAAAAATCAAGCGCTTTACAACCGAAAATGAGACGATAAAGGCATCGATGGTGGAGCGTTTTAACAGAACTTTAAAAGAGAAGATATATAGATATTTGACATATAAAGATGATGACAGATACATTGATGTTTTACCAGAAATGGTTGAAGCATACAACAACACAATTCATGGTGCTATAGGTATGAGACCGAATGATGTGAATTTTCAAAATCAGGAACTTGTATGGAATCGTGTGTATGAAGGTGGTGAACATAGTTTAACTCAAGAAGCAAAACTAAAGATTGGGGACTATGTGAGAATAAGTAAGGCAAGAGGAGCGTTTGAAAGAGGATACACTCCGAATTGGACGATTGAGATTTTTATAATCACTGATGTACTTATTGATGAAAAACCTGTTGTATATAGGGTGAAAGATTTGGCTGAAGAGATGATTGATGGCACCTTTTACGAAAAAGAGTTGCAAAAAGTAAAAAAACCCACGATTTTCAGAATTGAAAAGATATTGGGAAGAAGAATGAGAAGAGGTAAAAGACAGATTCTGGTTGAGTGGTTAGGATACGGAGAAAAGTTCAACGAGTGGGTAGATGAATAGTTTATAAGGAAAGAACGCTTGATATAATCATCATACGTTGAGAAAATGTCAATGCTGATAACTTTACCCTCAAACTCTAGCGGCGAAGAGTTTCCTGATAATAACAATTCCGAAGTTACAGTGAGACTGTATAAATATTTGGTTATCGATGGTGGAAAATGGGAGGTAGCTCTGCTAGATATGTCTTATTCTAATAATTGGAAGAATGTTACCGAAGGGAAAATATATCTAGAAAAGACTAATGTCTCTGGTAAAAGCGAAAAGTCCTTCATCTTAATCGGTAATGGAAGATATGATAGTATGGAGGAGTTGGAGGAGATTATACGAAAGAGAATGAGTGAAATGGATTTAGACAAAAAATTTGCCATCTCCTACAACAAGATCACCAACACCACTTTACTAACTAACAGCGATCCTGATACTGCCATAAGCTTTTCCAAAGATATAGCATATATTTTTGGATTTGAACCAAAAACTATGTACCCTCATGGTAGATACAATAATATCTCACCCCCTGATATAAATTCTGGTTTAACATCTCTGTATGTTTATTCCAACATTGTTGATAATAGAATGGTAGGAGATACGAATGTACCTTTACTGAGAGTAGTTCCGGTTCAAGGAAAGAAGAATAGTGTTGTGTATCAAGAATTTAAAAATCCTCACTATGTTGACGCTTCATCACTAAATAGTGATCTGATTCAAGTACTTATAACGAGTGACCACGGCCAACGGATACCATTTGATGGTGGAAAGGTTGTGTTGACGGTTCACTTTAGAGAGAAACTATTATAATGAGTTTGGTACGATACACCCCTGAGGACTCAAAAGACTTTTTTGATGAGTACTACAAGATGCAAGCTGGAAATGGAATTGGAATGTATAGTGGACGGCGGGTGATGCCTAATATGAGAGGAAATGGACTTGGTAGTATTTTTTCAAGTATACTTAAATCGGCAGCACCAATGCTGAAAAGGAGTGCAATTAGTTTGGGGAAAAGAGCACTGTCTGTAGGTGAAAATGTAGCGCGTGATGTCATCGATGGACAAAGCTTTGCAGCATCAGCAAAGAAGAGGGGGTTGGCAGAGTTGAATGATCTGGGGGGAGATGTGCTCAATGCAGTCCGTCTAGATAGTATGAAAAGGAGAAAAACAAAAGGTGTAAAGAAGAGAAGAGGTGTTGGTAAACATGGCATATTTTAATAGTAGCAGAATCCGCTATAAAGACAGCAGAGCTTGATAACTATATTCATTAAGCAGTAACACCTCAAGCAATCATCATTCGCAAAAGATGGCTAGCCTAAATGGAACAACAGGTAATAAGTTGGAAGGTTCTTCCTACAACATAAATCCAACGTTGGATGTATTTGCTACGGAACCAACAAACATATCGGTAGAAAGATCGGAATATGTTGTCATCAGACCTGATAGGTTAGATCCTTATGGTAGTATTGAGTTAACCTTGTCAGGGAGCACTGAACATTACACAGATCTCTACAACTCGTTTCTGCAAGTTGAAGCCACAGTTGTTCAAGATGATGGAACCGATATTACAGGTAATGATGATGATGCAGTTGTGTGGATGGGGGATTCAATGCACACATTATTCAGTGAGTTGAAAATGTCGATAGAAGGAACCACTGTTGAATACGCTAACAACTACGGTTTACGCTCCTACTTTTCACAACTACTCGAAAACAGTGCAGAAAGAAAGAAATATCAAGGTAAGATGGAAGGATGGCTGTATGATGATTCAACTAGCAAAGACGCTGCTGATCATAAAACCGCAGATAAGAAAAAGAGGAGAGCTCTAATCATAGGTGGAAAGACAATAGAATTAACTGGAAAACCTCATCTTGCATTATTTCAGCAGAAAAAACTAATAATTCCAGGTCCTAGTATGCAGCTGGAGTTTGAGCGTGCCTCCGGCAAACTAGCTTTGTTTGCTGCAGATGAGGCGCCTAATGGAGGAGCAAAGATTAGAATTGATAAATTTGAACTTCATCTTTGTAAAGTTAAGGTGAATCCTACAATACAAAACTCCCAACTCAGTTTGGCGTTGGAAGGTCACAACTACATTTATCCAGTTGATCAAAAACGGATAAAACTATATGGAATTCGTGCTGGGGTTGCGCAGATTGACATCACTTTGGAAGAAAACAAACAAAAACCTAAACAGATCTATTTAGGTTTAGTTAATCACAACGCAATGAACGGACGTTTTGCCTTGAATCCATATAGAATGACACACGCTAATGTTGATAGTATTGTATTGAGAGTTGGTGATTGTCCAATTGGAAGAAGATTTGAGCCAAATTATGCTAGAGGGGTTTTTGGAAGAGAATATCATCAGTTTCTACACGCTACCGGAACTTTGCTTGAAGGTGATAGTCTCGGTATTACGAAAGAACAATACCTTGATGGTACTACACTTTATGGATTTGATTTGACTGGTGATTTTCTTAAAGAAGGATTTCACTCTATGAAAAATGTCACAACAAGTGTGGAAATTCGTTTTAGCACTAACACGACTGATGGATTATCCTTGGTAGCATACTTTGTAAAAGACGGTGTGCTGGAGATGGATAGCATTCTTCAATTAACTATCGGGGGAGACGCAGTGCTTTAAACAAAAAGTTAGAGATGAATACCATGCAAATTTGTTCGATCTTATCTTCAGACGTTTTATGTCAAAGCGTAGGGATTCATGTTGGAGCTAGAAAACAGTTTTGGAAGCAAATTTGCAATTTTCCAACAGGATGTTTCGTATTCAACACCCATTATTCTCACCAACCTGGAGAGCATTGGTTGGCTGTGTATGCTAATGATTCAGAGGTGGATTTTTTTTACTCATTTGGGCGTTCTGTTTCCTTTTATCCAGATGTAAATGAAATACTAAGTATTCATGGAGGATATGAAACAATACAAAGTAATGAAACACAACTACAAAATTTTTTGTCAACTGTATGTGGCGATTATTGTGTATACTTTTGTTTACTGAGAAGTAGAGGATGGAGTATGGATGAAATTGTTAGAAGTTTACGAGACATAGGAGATAGTGAGATGAGAGATCACTCAATACGGAGATTTATCATACAGACTTATCCTAACTTCGAGTTCATAGAAGATAATACAGTAGATGGAATAGATGGTGTACATATACAAGGAACTAATTTACTAAGTAAATTGTTAAAATAAATTATTATAATTGATTTTTATTTGATATAACAAATAAAATGAATAAAATACAACTTATCTCATTATTTGTGCTAAACACTACAGAACCTATAAAAACTATTATTTTGTAATGTTTCAAGCAAGAAGTAAATAAATCTTCTCATTTTCTTCCTCAGGAGCGCTCTTTAGTTATATCTAAAAGACATAGTAACTAATGACTCTATCATACATAGTTATATGAATTAATTTTACAAAAATACTTTGGATCTTTCTTTAAATAGATATGAAACTTACCATCATAGAAGACGAGTCACATCCTTTGTGTTATCGATTAAGACTCCGATGTGCTGTTCTGGACAATTCTCTTTTTCATTTTCATCAAAGTAGGAGAGACAGGTGTGTTGCAGCAAAGTATCAAACAGTTCTGAGGTTTGAATGAAAGCTTGAAGAGCTGAGAGTAGAATGATGTCGTAGGAAATCATGTTGTTCGTATTTTGTTTTAGTCCTTTGAATACGATTACACCACTTTTTTCCGCCACCACAGATGAAGCTATTTGAGCAGGGATGCTAAGATCTCCAATCAATAGCTCTCCTTTCACCATACATCTGTAATTAGCCACTATAATATCGGCAGTCTTGTTCCAACGAGTATCACATTTTCTTAGCATTCCAGGATTCTCATAAGCTATAACACTTCCTGTCGGAAAATCGTGTAGGTGAGCAACACTGAAATAAGCCTGTATTTGTCTCAAACTCTTGCCGTACAATGAGTTGAATGGATCGTTGATCTTTCGATTACACCCTTGAGATTCAGCGGTACGAAAAATCGCATCTCCTGTCTTTCCTTCTCCCATATAAATTAAAACAATTGGACGTGTTTGCTTAGCTTTATTAACACGCTGTCCTATTTCGGTTGAAACATCACTCTTCACCCGAGTTATATTTTTATCCTTTCGGTAGTTGTAAATGATGGCGCACTTTGATTCATCACGAAATTCAACAGACAACACCTCCATAACTGTTGGCACTGGTAGTTCGCAGATTTCCATGGATTCTTCAAGTTTTTCTAGACTATCTGGAGAGAGAGAGTTTATTAACCCGGCGCTCTTGTAGGTGAGAGTGGTTAGTTCATTACTTCCAGCATCTTGAAAGGATATTCTGGTGTGACGAAAAGGCGTTTCGTCTCCAACATCCGTCAAAACTAGTTTTTTGCACTTCGAGCCAGTTTCATTATCATCTTTTGTCAAATCAATAAAAGATCGTTTCCTCATTGATGTTCTTTTTGAAGGTAGCTTGTTAGTAGGAGATGTGAATGAAGTAAAATCTTGTTGGGATTCTGGTTCATCAACCACCAATTGACTTTCTGGCATGTCAAAGATAGGAGAAGGTGATGGGGAAAATGTTTGCGTGGGTTCTGCTTCTTCATTCATCGGTTGACTTCCTTCGTCTTGAGTATTCATTCTAAAAAAACAAAACATTTTGTTTAATTTTTCGTAATTAATTTTAAAAGATCATAAAGATCATAAGCCTTCAGCTAGTTGTGTTGGCTAACAGAAAATAAATATTTTTACTCTTACCTTTATAAAGAAGGTGAGCTCCTAGTAGTTGCAATAGAAGGTTTAGTAGATGTTGCTTCTCCGCTAGCTGTTGTAGAACTGGATGCTTTCTGTGTGAAAACAGTGGCTCTTAAATAGGTAAAGTTGCACTGATTAAATCCTATGAATACCAACCTTCTTTATAATATAACTATGAATCAGCATTTTGTCCACGCGAAAACCAATGCTTTAGCGGGAATAAACAATTTATTTTCATGCGAATGGAAACCGTTGCTTTCGCGGGAATAAATATTTTATTTTCACGCGAATACAAACCAATGCTTTCGCGGGAATAAATAATTTATTTTCACGCGAATGGAAACCGTTGCTTTCGCGGGAATAAACATTTTATTTTCACACGAATACAAACCAATGCTTTCGCGGGAATAAATAAATTACTTTCACGCGAATAGAAACTGTTGCTTTCGCGGGAATAAATAATTTATTTTCACGCGAATGGAAACCGTTGCTTTCGCGGGAATAAACATTTTATTTTCACGCGAATACAAACCAATGCTTTCGCGGGAATAAATAATTTATTTCCACGCGAATAGAAACTGTTGCTTTCGCGGGAATAAATAATTTATTTTCACGCGAATGGAAACCGTTGCTTTCGCGGGAATAAACATTTTATTTTCACGCGAATACAAGCCAATGCTTTCGCGGGAATAAATAATTTATTTTCACGCGAATAGAAACTGTTGCTTTCGCGGGAATAACTAATTTATTTTCACGCGAATGGAAACCGTTGCTTTCGCGGGAATAAATAATTTATTTTCACGCGAATACAAACCAATGCTTTCGCGAGAATAAATAATTTATTTTCACGCGAATGGAAACCGTTGCTTTCGCGGGAATAAACATTTTATTTTCACGCCAGTACAAACTAATGTTTTCGAGGGAATAAATTATTTATTTATATAAGTTCAAATTAAGTAAAAAAATAATCAAAACTCAAATGCCACTTAAATGCCACTCAAATGCCACTCAAATACCTCTCAAATAAAAAACAATATAAACTCGGCGAATCCATCCAACGTCGTAACCCATTGCATAACCCCCAAGATCAAATCCACAAAAAAACACTTGGTAGGGAGATCTGCTCATATATTACTACTTCTGCTCTACCCTTCCAACTGTCAACAGTGTGAGTACATTCAGCAGTGGGATGGTTGTCCCCACAAATAGGAAATAGAAGCAGAGTAAGATAGAAGTCACTTGACCCAAACCTTTCAAACCCTTTCATGCACAGATGAACCCTTAGATTCCCCTTCCCCTTGTGCAAACTGGCATTGATTTGGTCTCCGCCCAGGAAATAGGCAGCCATGCGACAGCCACTTTTTGGAGTCCATGACTTTCCAACACTCCTCATCAGCAACAAGATAGGGAGCTGGGAGTTGAAAGGACTCTAGGGCCATGCCAACAGGCTATGAGGTGGAAAGAAGATGGAGTTCTGAGAATTCAAGTATTTCCTAAAAGAAGACACAGTGGTGTGCCTTGTGTACCCAATCCTTGAAAAGGAATATTGTGGTAGATTTTGGTGGAAGCTGTTAGTAAACGAGACGTTTACTATCCACCCTTGCGAGACAATGTGCTAGACTTCAACCAACAGCGTTCGGTCAACAGCTGTTTGGGTGGAAATTCTTACTGTGCAGGTGGCATAGTTTGCAGGGCCGGTAGTGACCCCTTACCAACCCGGTATAGCTGTACTGGGCCGGCACAAGATGGCCGACATAGAACAGGATCTCCAAAACCATGTAGGAACTTAGTCAAGGTCAGGAACAGGAAATACCCTTCCTTGGATTACCGACTTAGTGGACCATACTCTATCTACAGCCTGGGAGCCCTGCAGGGCCGCTGATTGGACAATAGGAGACAGGACTTCGCCCTTAGCCACTTGGCACCTCCCTTATTTAACCTTATGGCATTGTTTGATTGGTTCCCTATTTATATAACTGATTGTATTGGCTAGTTTACTTCTTGTGCTCTAGCTGTTATATGTTTTATACCTGTTAGTTCTCCTATAAAAAGAGAGACTTTTGTCTTACTCTTTGCATTCATTCTCATGTTGCCAACCTAGAGGACTAAACACCCTCTAGCACCTTGTCTTTGAGAATATAGCTACTTACACAAGCACTACGCTGTATTGTTTGTCTGAGCCATGGGCTCTTGCATTACCGGGTAATTCGGTTACCCTGCACAGTTGTCACTGTCCCACAATACAGTGTCCCCTCTGGAGAGAGGCAGAATACTTGAGAATAGTGGATGCCCGTGGTAACCAGACCGGAATCCATAACAATATGACAGGCCCAAGCTGTCCCCCACTTTGACATTAAACTGACCCTCAAAAAACTCCAACTCACTTGCTAATGTCCAACCAGCTTGTTTACTTGCTCCTGTCTTACACCATTGCCACCTACACCTACAGACTCCCTCAATCCCTAAAGATGGCCCAGTAAGTTTCTCTTTCCTCTCTCGGTTTGCTCTAGCAACCAAAGCCCATAACCAGCTAGTGTCTCGTCCCCACTCCTTCTTAACTCCCACCCCTTTCATGTAACCCCTTCAAACTCCCACAGGGTAGACTTCAATCTCTTCCCCTGCCCGTATCTCCCGAGTCTCAACCCTCTAGTGTAAACAAAAAACCTCCCTTTATTCCCTGCAAAATTTTGGCAGATTTTACTGTTGGTATGTTTGTGTTCTCTATCCTCAGGGAAGCACAATGTCCAAAAAAAAAATTTGGACTGCTGAAGACAGGTGAGTTAATAGAGAGTGGGTGTGACAAGTTCAAATACGATGATTGTGCATTAGAAGAAGGAGATTTACAAGGTACAAATAAATACACCAACCTGAAGAGGAGTCAATCAGGCGAACTATTTTCAACTGCACCCTAACTCAATAAATAAAAGTCCAATTGTAATTATGGTTAGTAGATTGTTAGCTTTGCTAAGGGAATGATCATGCATTGTATTTTTGTGAGATTATCGGCTATTAAAATTTGGTCACATTTTACCATAGACTAGTTTGTCTGGTCGGTTGCCTTGGTTGCAGCTGGTGTTGATTGGTGGCAGTGTTGGTGATTGGTCTAGGTTGAGTAGTATAAAATACCTTCCAATCAACGTATAAGCAAGTTTTTATTGTCAGTTTTAATAATAAATACAACTTTCTCTGTACAGAGTAACCTTCTCTTCAATACGCAGCTGCAATAGCTAGAGCCGATGCCAAATCTCTCTGCAATATCACAGTTAGGCATCTATTGCTAATATTTGGTTAGATATAATTTCCCTCATTGGGGTGTAACAACAATAGAGTAAACTAGCTTGTTGTGCCTGTTATGAACAGTGAGAACAAGAGACTATATTATTTATACAACAAAGTACATCTAGTACAGTTCCTGCAGTACTTCTATGACCATAATGAAGGGTTTTTGTCATAGAGGGTGAATTTTGTGAAAATATTTAAATATTTCTGTGTTTGGTGAGACTTTGATTGCTGTACGATACAGTTTGACTCTACCGCAAACAGATGTGGTAATCGTATGCTGTCTATTATAGATGGTGGTGACACAGCAATGTTGTTATACTGTCTATTATAGATGGTGGTGACACAGCAATGTTGTTATACTGTCTATAATAGATGGTGGTGACACAGCAATGTTGTTATACTGTCTATTATAGATGGTGGTGACACAGCAATGTTGTTATACTGTCTATTATAGATGGTGGTGACACAGCAATGTTGTTATACTGTCTATAATAGATGGTGGTGACACAGCAATGTTGTTATACTGTCTATAATAGATGGTGGTGACACAGCAATGTTGTTATACTGTCTATTATAGATGGTGGTGACACAGCAATGCTGTTATACTGTCTATAATAGATGGTGGTGACACAGCAATGTTGTTATACTGTCTATTATAGATGGTGGTGACACAGCAATGTTGTTATACTGTCTATAATAGATGGTGGTGACACAGCAATGTTGTTATACTGACTATTATAGATGGTGGTGACACAGCAATGTTGTTATACTGAAAGTTTTTGCACTTAGAAGTTGCTTCGATTTTGATCACTTGTTTTGGAATTGCTAGATATGAACACAATAAATATTTTATATGCCAGACGGCATCAACGATAGCTAACAAAGCATTTTGACTGAGCAATATTTTTCTTTCTCCAGTTTGCACTTGAAGACCTGATATGATATAACTCATCTAAACTGCCTCATCAGGTGCATTTGAGAAAAAAATTGAGTTTATTCCAATCGAATGCATCTGAATAGGATGGGTAGGTAAATAATTAAAAGGGTTTTTGTTGTACAAATAAATGAAAGATGAATGAATTTCTATTGTATATGAAGGCTGGCAAACTCTGGTTAACTAAATAACTGCACTCGAGATCACAAAAGAGGACAGCACACAAACATACTACATCAATAAAATAATTGGGAAGTCGGACGTCTCTTTGTTGTGTTATGTCACAAAGCTAAGCAGCTCCATACAAGGAGAGAAAGCAAAGCAGGTGTCACAGCCTGTTACAGAGAGAGTTACTGTAAAGATGCAAACAAAGATTCAAAATTCAATGTTCCTCTGTGTCAACTAACTTCAGCTGTCCACTTCTCCTCTTTAAGTACTCTATACAAAGGACTCAGAGGATCCACCACCCCCCCCCCCCCCTTTTCCACCCACCCCCCCCCCTTTCCACCCACCCGCCCCCCCCCATCCCCCGCACCTGCTATTAGTCTCAGACATCTGTAAGTTAACCATTAGTTAAGTGAAAAAATAAAAACCGTAGTGTCAGGTTGGTGCATCTCATTTTGTCCAAACACATGCTTGAAAGGCATAGGACGGGCTTTGCTAGACACACTTTGGGTATAAATCTGTCTTTTCATTGAGCTTTGTAAATTTTTTGAGAGAATCAAAACAAAAATCCACAAGTTTTTGAGGTCTAAAGAGTCTATGGTTGCGAGTTTTACAAAAGTGGCTATCCGCATGCAGCAGCTCCGTTACATCATTGCATAATACATTTAAACAAATCGTTGTAGCATTTTCATTGAGATTTTGTTTTAAAGTTGCTGTCAACAATTCTTCATTATTATTATTATTTAGTACTTTTCAATTCTTGTGTCAGTAAAGTAGCAAGTATTTCAGATTTAATTATTATTGTCGTTGTGAAAAAACTACTCTAATAATGTTATTGTACCAATGTGTTTTCTATCTCAGATTATCAAATCATAATACTTTCAAGGTTTGGCTAATTTTGCGCGTAACAATTTATTTTTTAATAAAAATTACCTTGTGGTTTTTTGATTTTGATTACAAAAAATTTTCACATGAAAGCCAGTGTGTAAGTTTTAATGGTTTCATGAAAGATGATAAGAATTGCTGACTTGAAAAAAACAGCTATATCCAGAAATATCCAATTTTTGCAATCACAAAATTGTATGCACTGTGCTAAAATTCAGAGGCCCACCTTCAATACAAACAATCCAAGTTTTTGAAAACTCATTTTATAGGTCTATATGATTTGTTGGAGTTTCACGGAAAAAACTTGCGTCTAGGTCAGTGCTGGCGAGAAGGAGATTCCGTACATTTTTTTATAAGTAGAAACCACCAATCATCAACCACTAACTACCAACTACCGACCAACAACACAATAAGTTGTACGTTTTTTCGGAACGTCACACAATTTCAACTGCAAATGCCAGCCAAAGAAACAGGATTAAGAATGCTAGAATAAGCACATATATCAATGTAAGATTGACATTTCACCACAGTTTCACCGGTTCTAACAATTTTCAGCCAATTGTTGCATTTACAATGTTATAAACTTGCATAATTTTATTAATATAGCTAAGAATCAGGCTAAAGTTTTAAATATATGGAGACATTGTGTTTAGATATTAAAAGCATAAAGAATAGATAAATATTTCTCAGCAATGTGATGTTATGTAGATGGCAAGCAGAAAAATAATCAAATACCACTGATTACAAAATAAGTTTAACTGCAGGGTAGAAATTATATGAATTGGTATGAACTAGTAAGTTTCTATGCTTACAACACAAAATATCAGATCACTTGAATCAAGTTTAAGTATATCATAATAATTACAATACAGTGTGTACTTCAACTTCATACAATGTTAGAGGATCTGTAGTTATAGTTTGTATCTGCACAACTTGTCCTTCAATGATTGGTTGACATCTAATCAAAGTGTAATATTCATTTAACATTCCATCATGGTATCCGCAGATGTTACTTTTCTTTCCTGTCTCATAAAATATGTCTGTTACGTTTCCAGCCACAGTTACATAAGCATTCTTTAAGCGTTGAGGAATTCGAACTGAAATATACAATTTTTCATGTTAGTTTGAACATGATGTTGTTCACATTAAATATAAGCAATAGTTTGTGCATAATTTAGTTTTTGTTGTAAGCTGTAACTGCATCTAGTTACAAACTTGTCTCCAACTTTCACATGTTTTGTATTAAGTATAGATAACGGAGTCATGCAGAGCAATTATTGACTTGTATACCTGGGTACCTATATACCTGTGTGCCTGTTTACCTGTATAACTTTGTACCTGTGTACTTGTGTACCTGTGTACTTGTGTACCTGAGTACCTGTGTACCTATGTACGTATGTACCTGTATGCATGTATACCTGTATGCACACATCTTTGTGTACCCATTTGCTTGTATGCCTGTATGCATGTATACCTGTAATTTTGTGTCCTTGCATATTTGTCTACCTGTACACCTGTATAGTTGTATGCCTTTATACCTGCATAATTGTATACCTGTATAACCGTGTATGCGCATACAAGCATACCCATATACCATTGGACACAGGTCTCTCACCTATGGCCACCTAGCAAGTATATGTGTGCTTTTTCTGTTTGGCCATTTTTTGTATGAGTTTCTTTGTTGGTAGGTCAGCAGTAGCAGAAATATCTCATGTCTAATTGACCACAAAACTTGACCCAGCAACAGAAATACTCATATAGAAGAGAATCGTCAAACAAAAAATATCATTTATATATTGTATACTTTTATACCTGAACACCTGTGTACCTTTGTACCAACCACCTGTATACCTGTATGCTTGTTTACTTGTACACTAAAACACCAATTATTTAAAGGAAGTAGAAAAATTAAGTATTAAATTTTACCCCTGTTAAGTATCCTGACAGCCCAGATTTGATATGTACCCTGTAAGTCTACCCTCCACCAAGGGTTGATTTCTGATTTAGAATGAGCCAACGAATCTACTTCATTTGCATTAGGTAGTACATATATACCATCTACAGCTTTGCTCGCTGTCATACTCATGCTCATAGTACTGATCATGGAGGCTGGCTTTCCTAAAAATAATCGTTAATACAAATTTGAAAGTCTTCTTGAAGTGATTTAAAAGCATTTCTAACTTTTATAATTCATTCAAATTTTATTTATTGTTGCGTAATAAGCTTTATTTCATTTAACTGTTTCAATGAATTTTTTTTGTTTTTTGTCAAAAAATCATAGTAAAGGTAAGTTAATCTGAGATATGTAAAGTACTCTGCTTTTAGCTTTGATATACAATTGTTATAAGAAAGTTAACAAAAGAAATTAACTTTTCATCACAAAAACAAGTATTTAAGATTATTATTACTATGTATTGCGATGAAACTTAATTTTGAAACAATAATATATTTTCACAATGGTTTAGTGTTGCCAGGAGCATAGCTAATAACTTACCTCGTGCAGTGAGAGTATCGACATAGGGTAAATATGCTTTCATTACAGAGTTATCTTCCCCTGAAGATATGAAGTCGCTCGCCGAAACATCTATAGCATTGCACTGCTCAGTACACTTATCAAACAAAAATGCCTGACAAGTGTTTGAATTAATACAAGCTGTCGCACAAGCTGGCAGAGATCCAAGATGACTGGGACGTAGAGGTGTAACAGGAGTGGTAGATAGTACACTGTGCTGTATGAATGTGGTCAAAGGTACTGGTCTGTTTGCTCTGATGAGAACAGCTTGGAGTGTTAAAAGAACTACAATAAAATTATAGAGTTGTTATATAGTAGTATATCTAAAAATAATTTGATTGCGCGTGTTGTAAGTTAGTTTTTAAACCAAGCTTGAATGATACTTAATCGCTCTGGCAATAAAGTTACTAGCAATGTAACTATCTACACAGCAATCCTTTCAATTGAGTAGTACTTGTGAGCAATGGTGTATGAGCAGATCTGCAGACACAATACTACTGCTGTGAAATGTAAAGCAACAGATACAAGTATAGCAGTCTCACATACCAATCATATACATTCTGTAGTTGATGAGAGCTCAGTTGGATACAATGTGATGTGTTGTGAGGAGGTGCAATAGTCACTTGATGTCTATGCAGCCAATCACAATAGGCAGCAGCATGATGCCTCATAAATTATGTTTTGTTTGCAAATTATCACTTGGTAACTTTTCAAATAAATTATTAGTTTTCTAACTATTGGGATTATATTGAAAAGGATTTGCCCGTGAGTAATCACAGTACCTTCACCGGACCATTGTTGAGTATAACTACCCTGGACTATTGAGCACTAGGGCTATGTGGTAGCGTAGCCCTAGTGTCAAGGCACAACCCGTTATACAAAGAAGGTAACGTAATTCTAAGAGTGTAATTATCAACAAAGTTATTCTGCTTCACAAGTTGTACAGCACAAGGAGAGTTGTAGGTATGAATAATAATATATTCAAACACAAGATGCAAAACTCACAACGAGAGGTGTTTCAAAGTATATAATAGTCCTGGTACAGTAGACAAAACTAATAATCCAGCTACGACTATGAGGATGCACAATTTTTCCCTAACGCTTTCAGCGATCAACACAACACAACTGCTCCAAGAACTCTGATGGCTGGGCGATCTGCCCTAATACTTATAAAAATAGTATGCAAATAAAGCAGTTGAAAACTAGAACATGCAATTGGTTAAAAGTAACGTAATACGATTGGCAGACAAAACTAGGGCACTATATTCAAACACTACAGCGCCAAACATAGACATATATATAATACAAACAGGCGCATCACGAACTATGCGAAACAATGACAATAATAATAATTAATTAAGAAAAGCAAGATGGCTACCAGAACGATCCTGGTACGTTTTCTTTACTTGACCTTGGCTATCACGTCTCCACGATATGTAGGAACACAGGCTCTTTGGGTTGCTAGGCATTCAAGCTAACCTCTGCTTCAGTAAGATAAGGTAACTCCCAGTGCATCTGGCTGCACACAAACTCTCATGCAATTCCATCACGATATTAAACAAATAATTCATAACTTTCGCAATATCTGTGATGAACAACAAAAGAATGTTGTTACATCATACAGTTTGCACTTTGTAACCCACATCAAACTGCCTGGTGTAATGTATAGAGTGACAAACGGTGAGATATATTCATGAATTCACGTATATCTCAGCTAGAACAGACTTTTATCCCTACTAGAACTTGTTTCACAGCTCTTTTGGTACAAGTTCACACATAAAAGTATTTTAGACAAATAAATATATACAAAACAGTGAGTACATATTCACATGTGTACGGAAATGAGGGGGACACAACTTCAATTAAAACCATAAGTGCATAAGCTGTAGTAATACCAGAGTTCTTAGGTCTAACCAGAGGTGTATCACACTATATAGCCCTGGGTCCAACCAGAGGTGTATCACACTATATAGCCTTGGGTCCAACCAAAGGGGTATCACACTATATAGCCTTGGGTCCAACCAAACGTGTATCACACTATATAGCCTTGGGTCCAACCAGAGGTGTATCACACTAGTAGTAATATATGAGCAGATCTCCCTACAAAGTGTTTTTTTGTGGGGTCATAATCTGGGGTTATGCAATGGGTTACGGCGTTGAATGAATTCGCCGAGTTTATATTGTATTTTATTTGAGGGGCATTTGAGTGGCATTTGAGTGGCATTTAAGTGGCATTTGAGTTTTGATTATTTTTTTATTTAATTTGAACTTATATGGTATATAGATTTCGAATGTATGGCATTTAAGTTTTGATAATTTCTTTACATAACTCGAACTCATATAGCATCTTGAGAGAGAGGAGAGAGGAGATGTATCTACCTTGAATAAATACATTGATTAAAAGTGAATCAATGTATGACTATATACATTTATTACATAATAAGTAGGAGCAAAATCTCCTCATATAATATAGCTAGATACATAATTCGAACTCATATATACATTGAATGCTATAAAATATATTGGATGATGAAGTTAAATATTCATCTATTCGTTATCGATATTTATAAGGATGATGAAAGATTTCTTGTATTTTATATATATATATATATATAGTTATAGTAACTGTGGTAAAAGAAGTCTATTATGAAGGTTTTTATTTAAGCCAAAGTAGGTTCGGTAGATACTCCATCAGAACACACTCGTCTTTTAGCATAAAAATATGTGAGTCCTCGCTTTATTTGGTTGTATGTCAACATTTTTTGATCCTTTACTACAAATCCTCGATTTTTACCCATAAACGACTTTTTTGTGTTCAATACATTTAGATAACTGTCTTTGTTCAATTGATTAATTCGTTTGTTCAAACCTTTTGAGCTAAACTTGTTTCCTTTTTCTCCCCAGCAGTAATAGGATTTAGAGTTAAGTGCAACAATTCCATCTCCGGTAAATTCCTCTTTAAACAGCCCGGGTGTTCTTTTACCGTGTTTTAGTACTTTTTCACAACAGTCTCGCATGCTCCATTCTAAACCCATTGTTTTGGTTCTTAAAAACTCATCCCTATGTTTGTCACAGTATGGGCGTGGAAACCAATCACCATATTCATTGTAAAACTCTTTTTTCATACTTGGTTTTACCAGTGTTTCTAATGTTCCGCTCAACGCCATGTATGCGCTATCTGTATCCATTTCAACATATTGGAAATCACTTCTGTCAATATATCTATAAATAAAAAGATTGTTTCGATTTCAATTATTTGGAAGTTTTACTTACTTATACATAATAATGGTAGGGAATTAGGTTTTACTTACTTATCCATAAAGTCGTAGTAAAACTGTAGCATTCTCAGTTTAGCATACTGTAGCACGGAAAAACCCAAGTGTACTGGAACGTTCATAGTTAGCTGAAATGATGGTGATAGTGATTAGCAAAGTAAACTTGGAGAATATAAATTTTGAATTGCAAAATAATTGTTTTTAAAACTTACTAGTCGTTTACAGGTTACGATTTCATAAAAATCATCTGCTATCTCTTCCATGGAGATGAATTTGTTCCCTCTGATACGAAATGAAGCTTTTCTCGCCCCTTCGATGAACTTGATGGTGGTGTGTTTTTCTTTATCAGTGATTGTTTTTCCATAAGCAGCATTTCCTACCAACTTGCTAGTAGTAGCGAGTAATTCTTGACTAGGATCTACATCTCCCATTCGCCTAGCGTCTGAAACTGATGTTCCAAAAGCTTCAAAAGCTTTTCTAGGAATATATTCTATTAGCTGATAAACTTTGGTGACTTTCAATCCTTGTTTCAAGTACCATTTTAACAAAGGACTCATTAGCAATATCTTATCTCCGAACATACTTCCAACTAATGAGCGTTGAGGAGTCTTTAAAAACCCTTCGGCTTCAGCAAAGACTTTCATTTCTTCGCTCAAGTGTTCTCTGGTTAACATCGTATTTTTAAAAATCGGAGGCATTTCGGAGAACTTTTCTTCCTCTTCCTCAGGAACTTTGATGTCACATTCAACAAATCCGAAGAATTCCTCTGATTGAACTCTCGACAACACTTCTTCTTGATTTAGTTTTTTTTCAAGTATTTTAGGGTAGAAAGAATCGTAAAACGTGTTGACAAATTTTTGTAAATTTGTATGAGTTTTTACACGTTTCATCCACTCACACTCCCAAATCGAGATTACAGTGTAACCTAGCGCTCGAAGATATTCTTCATTTTCCATCGTAGTTTTAAACAGATTTGCTTTTGATTTTCTTCCATTAGCTTGAAGCTCTTGTTCTTTAGCATTGTTATAACAGCAGTTGTGTCCATGCCAAAAACACCCGTGGAATTGAAAGACATGCCAATTTTCAACACAGAATCCATCAACTGGTAATCCTCGCTGTCCAAGAGTAACTTCTCCTCCATTGAGCTGATGCTTGATATTGATTTTTTTTGAAAACATTTGGAACTGTAACCAACTATGAGCTACCTTGCTAGATTTTACTGGTTCAGCAACAAAGGAGTTTTCGATTTTTCTTCTTCGATGATAACCAGTAGGCATTGATTGCATCATACACCATAAATAGAGCGCATTTGCATCAACTCCATTGATTCTATCACAAACTTTTGCTTCTTTTCCCAACCAATGTTCTCTAATTTTAGTTTTACCTTTTTCGTGATATCTATGCATCACTAGACTTGGTCCACCAACTATGTTTTTCTTTATTAGAGGATAAAGTTCTGCATTGCAGTTGTCAATCAGACAAATTGGGAGAGTCTGTCGAAACGAGTTACCAAGTTCATGGAAATCCAAGTGTGTAGAGAGGTATGGAGGAGGTGGTTGAGGAGCTTTGTTGAACATCCATCGAATCGCTAATCCTGGTAAAGATATACCGTCTTTTAACATATCAATCCCATGCTCTCTGTAGATCGATCTTTGTCTTTCCAACGCTTGAACAAATGGTTTTACATCCAAGTTGTTGTACCATTTTAAAAAATCCCTCATTGTCCTCATGTTGTTATCTTTCCATGCTTCTTGACAAATTATGTACTCTTCTTCACTGATGTTCTTTTGTTTTAAAGAACTGTAAAAAGCTTCTCTTGGAGGTAGATGTTCTTGATTAAGTTGTTCCAAGTCTTTCATCCATTCATAAGGAAAAAATCCTTTTCCGGCTTCACATTTGTATGCTTTGAGATGCATTTCATAGCTATATCCAGGAGCGATAAAGTTTGTACAATCTAAAAACAAAAAGATCCTATTCCGATAACAGGCATCTTGTTTCCTTTTTTTATAACAAAATCAAAATCTTTGCCGGAGACATCTTTCAATTTTTGAAGCAATTTTCCTTTCATCACATTAACATCATAAGTCTGTGAATTGAATCCTAGAATAGGAAGTTTTTTCATATAGCTGTACAAATCATCCAGAACTTTTTCAGCTCCTAATCTCCGTCTGAAACGATTTTGTTCATAATCAGTACGAAACTTTTCTTCAGCTTTTTCCAATCGTTGTAATTCACCTTCTATCTGTTTTATGATTTGTGAAAATTGTTCTTCCAATCGGCTATATGATTCTTCACTAATATCTTCCAAGTATTCAATGAACTTTTCAACACACTCATCATCATCCCCGTTATTGACAATACAACGTGGGTTGTTGAAGCCTGGTACATTTGAACAAATTGAAATACTTAAAAGTTGATGCTCGTTAGTGTAAATGGTTCTGTCTGTATCTCGATCTTTTTCGCAATTAGATAACAAACACTCTATATCGAATGTTGCAAAAAACGGAAAGTATCTCAAGGAATCATCTGACCCGATATCTATCCCGAATTGAATCTTCAGTTTGTCGAATATTGTAGCGGTAGGTTTGTATTGCCCTGCAGAAAACTCCAGATTTGTTGCGTCTGAGATTGAACATCTGTGTCTTTTCAAATTCCCCAATCTGTCATAACAAGTAGAACACGTTGGACATCTGTAGGTTTTGACATATCCTTCCAAGTTTGTAATAAGACTGAAGTGATTGATATAAAGATCCAAATATAGATTCTCCTTATAACTGGAGTTTGAATTCCAAATAACTGTTGAAGTCATATCATCATTTAAAGAAAACACTGTTATCTTCAGTTGAAATGCACGCTCCAAAAGCAATAAATCAGCTTTTGTTACTCCTTCCCCATCACAACTTTTAGCACTATCACCATAGATGAAACTATGATATTGTTGTTGGTACTCCTTCACCTCCTTAATTATCGGATCTTTTGCAATTCCACCGTTTTTTTGTAGTTCTTTGTGTAATGCTAGACATCTAAAAAAACAAAGATTGTCGGTAATTCGTATTCCTTTTGTGTTTTTTAACATCGTTCGTATGTGTCTGTTGTTAATGAGGTGAGAGGGTAAATGCTCTGGTGGTGATCCAACTTTTCCCATTCCAAGTAGTTTGTAGAAATAAAACGAAATGTTTGTGATTAACATCAATCTCCAAGTCGTATTTGGTCTCCGTCTCAAGCTATTTGTACGATGATCAGTCTCCATAACATCAACAAAAAAGTCATCAAGATCTCCTTCACTTTCAATCAGTTTAGCTTTTGGATATACGGTAGCATTGTTTGATGATGAGTGAAAGTATCGGAGCTCACCATCATTTTTATTTTCTAGTATACAACCTACGCTACAGTTGACTTTTGCTCTCGAGCTCAATTGTCTCCAAACTTTTTTTAGCAATTCTAACACTCTTGAATCATGATAGTCATTTTGGTAGGTATCAGCTTGGTCTCTTGGAATCCCATCCCAAAGTCTTACATTTAAAAGTTCTATGACTTTTCCAGCTCTATGTTTCGTTTTCATAGCTCCCCAATATCTAGCTATCAAATCATCCCATTCTTCATCTTGAAAAGTTGGAGCTGTGCTATCATCAACAATACCTAGGGTTGATACTCGACTAGGTCTTTCAAAATTTAAATCTTCCATTTCTTCTTCTTCTTGTTCTTCCTCTTCTGCTTCTTCCTCTTCTTCTTCTTCTTCTTCTTCTTCTTCTTCTTCTTCATTTTCTATCATTGGATCATTCTCATTTTCTTCAACTATCTCCTCCACAACTGGCTCTATATCTTGAGCTATTATGTTAGTCTTTGATGATGAAGGTTCAGCGCCAAACCCTGTTTGATTGATTGTTTCATCAGGTAAACGAAAACAAATGAGATTTTCTTCTAACCATTTCCAATTAGGGGAAATTTCAGGGGTTTTTTCTTCTACATTCTCCTCCCGATAATTTAAACTTTGTCTACAATAGAAATGTTAACACATAATAGTTGTTCTATAAAACATTCACATACATTTTGTATGAAATGTAACAGAAGAAAAAAATGACTTAAACAATATTATCAATTAATTTTTAAAATGGAATTGGAAAAAAATGTCTCAAACATTATTATTAGTTAGGTTTTTAAAAACTCACTGTGTACTATGAGATGAATTCTCAACTCTCTCTTTTACATTCATTCTCTGATATTCTGAGTCCTGTCTACAATAAAGAGATAACGCATTAATTTTGCTGATTCATGAGATAACTCTAAAAAACCAGCAAAAAGAATTATTCTACTAACATTATTAATTTATGATTTTAAAAACTTACTGCATATCAAAGACTATCGTATTTTCAGTAGTTGCTGAAACTTGAGAAGTTGAAGATGTGTCTTGAAAAGCATTTTCAAGTTCCATCTCCATTTTATTTTCATATTCAGCATTACATTCATCATTCATGTATTCATTATCAGCATTTGAAAAACTGATATCATTTTGATTTTTCATGAGCCATTCCCATTCCTTATGTATGTCTACATCAGTATCCTCCTCTTCTGTTTCCATAGTACTATAATAACAATGAAATCATTACTTTTAATAGAAGTAACAATAGCACATAAAAAGGTAAGTTAAACGTCTCAGCTAATAAATTTTACCTTGTGAATAAAACTCCTAGTAGTCAGTTGGTATATTATATAGTAGATGTCGAGTCTTCAGTTACTGTTGTTAGAATGAGTGATTTATTGTGTGAAAGCATTATTTTTTAAGTAAACAAATAATTAAGTGAGATAATTAAGTCAGATAATTAAGACTTAAATTCAATGAAAACTTTCAAATTCACTCAGAAAAACTTTTAATAGTTAGTGGATGTAGTAGTAGATGTTGCTCCTCCGATCACTGTTGTAGAACTGGATGCTTTCTGTGTGAAAACAGTGGCTCTTAAATAGGTAAAGTTGCACTGATTAAATCCTATGAATCAGTAGTTTTTCACGCGAATACAACCCAATGCTTTCGCGGGAAAAAATAATTTATTTTCACACGAATGGAAACCGTTGCTTTCGCGGGAATGAATATTTTATTTTCACGCGAATGGAAATCATTGCTTTCGCGGGAATAGAAATTTTATTTTCACGCGAATGGAAACCGTTGCTTTCGCGGGAATACAAATTTTATTTTCACACGGATACAAACCATAGCTTTCGCGGGAATAAATAATTTATTTTCACGAGAATAGAAACTGTTGCTTTCGCGGGAACACAAATTTTATTTTCACGCGGATACAGACCAATGCTTTCGCGGGAATAAATAATTTATTTTCACGCGAATGGAAACTGTTGTTTTCGCGGGAATAAATAATTTATTTTCACGCGAATAGAAACTGTTGCTTTCGCGGGAATACAAATTTTATTTTCACGCGGATACAAACCATAGCTTTCGCGGGAATAAATAATTTATATTCACGCGAAAGCTATGGTTTGTATCCGCGTGAAAATAAAATTTGTATTCCCGCGAAAGCAACAGTTTCTATTCGAGTGAAAAGAAATTATTTATTCCCGCGAAAGCATTGGTTTTCGCGTGAATAAAATTCTGATTCATAGTTATATTATAAAGAAGGTTGGTATTCATAGAGTTCAACCAGTGCAACTTTAGCTATTTAAGAGCCACTGTTTTCACACAGAAAGCATCCAGTTCTACAACAGTGAGCGGAGAAGTAACATCTACTACACTTTCCATTGCAACTACTAGAAACTTTCTCTTTATAAAAGGTAAAATTTAAAAAATTTATTATTCCCTACCTAGCAAAGATCAAAATTAGTTTAGCTATAATGTAAAGTATGAAATAAATAATCTTTTAGTTCCACATGAAAAGCTGAATTATATATTATTTCTTTCTTTTTTTAGAATACTATGGAGGATTTTTCTGCTTCTTACACGGATTTAAAACCAATCGAAAACAAACAAAAAACATTCAAAACACCCTCCAAAAGAAAAAACTCCAACTCTGTCACAAAAGAAGCAACAATAAAGAGACGAGCTCTTCCAAAACTGGTTTTACCCACAACATCAAACAATATGGAACAAAAAGAATTGCTCACTGATGCTGACAGAGCTCTCAAGATGGCCAAATCTCTCCAAAAATGGAAGGCATGTGATTTGAAAAAGATTGGAGGGTTTCTTACACTAGCATCACTTCCTGTTCCATCAGTTTTGCAAATCGTTTCTATTGAACAGAGTACTGGTGCATACGGAAATTACTACATTCTCACTTATCTTGATAATTCAACTGGAGCGAATTTTCAGAAAGTTGTTTGCCCAAGTAGAGTAGTTGAAAGCTTCAATGTTGATAACTACCCATTACCTTTCAACATTTTGTACTTGGGTGAGATGGAAAACTCAAAAAAACCAGAGACTACTTACTACAATGTCAAACGTATCAGCACAACACGCTTAACCACAATGGAAGCTACTGCTGAAGCTGAAAAACTGAGAAAAATGAGTGAAGAAGAACTCAAACTCGCTTACGACATCGAGTATCTCAGCAATTTCAAAGATTGTTTCATTTTTGCTTACATCGAAGTTGTAGAAAGATTCATTCCTTTCCGATTCAATGGAGAAGAATCCATTGTAAATTGCATTCGCTATGTCGCTGAAAAGAATGGAAAAAGAGAGACGAGAACGCTTTTACTACCAATCAGATACAACGAGGAAGCTAAAAGATGTGCACCTGGTGTGATGATTTACAAAGGAAAAAAACAGAGTAAGAATGGAAATCCTATTCCATACCACAATGTTGTCTTCATTTCTTCAACCAACGCTAGTGATTGGGAGCGATATTGCACACAAACGAATTCCAATGAGGTGCTAACAAAAACAAATAATGAGGATGAAGTTCTTAAGGACTTCCTAGAAAACGAATTACAAGATTTTGATGAACAGCTTGGTGTTGATGGTATGTAAACTCAATATCAAATGCTGACAACAGGTAGTCTCAAGCGGATAATGAATGTATAAAAAGAAAAAAGCCTGTGTATTGATTGACATTACAAGTTGTACTGTTTTGTATTACTTACTATTTACCGACTCTAACTATATTATATGGAGAGATTTTCCCTACTTATTATACAATAAGTGTATATAATCATATATTGATTCATAGAAAAGTCTAAAGGTTCTCAAGTGATAAACTCACCAAAAGTTCCGGTTTGCAAAACATTTGAAGATCTTCCTATCCCAAGCATTATACGAGTGACTGTACTTTTTTATCCAGTTGAAATAGCTAAAAACTTCAGTTACTTAGTATTGACTGACTCTAGCTATATTATATGAGATTTTCCCTACTTATTACACAATAAATGTATATATTCACATATTGTTTCATTTTTAATCACTGTATTTATTCAATGTAGATATATTTCCTCTCTCTCCTCTCTCTCAAGATATCATATGAGTCGGAATTACAAAAAATTATCAAACCTTAAATCTAGACACCCTATGAGTTATAATTATGCATACAATTATGTAAAAAATTATCATAACTTAAATGCCATACATTCAAAATTTAGATACCATATAAGTTCAAATTAAATAAAAAAATAATCAAAACTCAAATGTCACTCAAATGCCACTCAAATGCCCCTCAAATAAAATACAATATAAACTCGGCGAATTCATTCAACGCCGTAACCCATTGTCTCAATTCCAAGGTCAGATCCACAAAAAAACACTTGGTAGGGAGATCTGCTCATATGTTACTACTTATGTATACAATTATGTAAAAAATTATCATAACTTAAATGTCATACGTTCAAAATCTATATACCATATAAGTTCAAATTAAGTGAAAAAATAATCAAAACTCAAATGCCACTCAAATGCCCCTCAAATAAAATACAGTATAAACTCGGCGAATCCATCCAACGCCGTAACCCATTGCATAACCCCAGATTATGACCCCACAAAAAAACACTTGGTAGGGAGATCTGCTCATATATTACTACTCACACTATATAGCCCTGGGTCCAACCAAAGGTGTGTCACACTATATAGCCCTGGGTCCAACCAAAGGTGTATCACACTATATAGCCCTGGGTCCAACCAGAGGTGTATCACACTATATAGCCCTGGGTCCAACCAGAGGTGTATCACACTATATAGCCCTGGGTCCAACCAGAGGTGTATCACACTATATGGCCTTAGGTCCAACCAAAGGTGTATCACACTATATAGCCCTGGGTCCAACCAAAGGTGTATCACACTATATAGCCTTGGGTCCAACCAGAGGTGTATCACACTATATAGCCTTGGGTCCAACCAAAGGTGTATCACACTATATAGCCTGGGTCCAACCAAAGGTGTATCACACTATATAGCCCTGGGTCCAACCAGAGGTGTATCACACTATATAGCCCTGGGTCCAACCAGAGGTGTATCACACTATATGGCCTTAGGTCCAACCAAAGGTGTATCACACTATATAGCCCTGGGTCCAACCAAAGGTGTATCACACTATATAGCCCTGGGTCCAACCAGAGGTGTATCACACTATATAGCCCTGGGTCCAACCAAAGGTATATCACACTATATAGCCCTGGGTCCAACCAGTGGTGTATCACACTATATAGCCCTGGGTCCAACCAGAGGTGTATCACACTATATGGCCTTAGGTCCAACCAAAGGTGTATCACACTATATAGCCCTGGGTCCAACCAAAGGTGTATCACACTATATAGCCCTGGGTCCAACCAGAGGTGTATCACACTATATAGCCCTGGGTCCAACCAAAGGTATATCACACTATATAGCCCTGGGTCCAACCAGTGGTGTATCACACTATATAGCCCTGGGTCTAACCAGTGGTGTATCACACTATATAGCCCTGGGTCCAACCAAAGGTGTGTCACACTATATAGCCCTGGGTCCAACTAGAGGTGTATCACACTATATAGCCTTGGGTCCAACCAAAGGTGTATCACACTATATAGCCCTGGGTCCAACTAGAGGTGTATCACACTATATAGCCTTGGGTCCAACCAAAGGTGTATCACACTATATAGCCCTGGGTCCAACCAGAAGTGTATCACACTATATAGCCTTGGGTCCAACCAGAGGTGTATCACACTATATAGCCCTGGGTCCAACCAGAAGTGTATCACACTATATAGCCCTGGGTCCAACCAGAGGTGTATCACACTATATAGCCCTGGGTCCAACCAGAGGTGTATCACACTATATAGCCTTGGGTCCAACCAGAGGTGTATCACACTATATAGCCCTAGGTCCAACCAGAGGTGTATCACACTATATAGCCCTGGGTCCAACCAGAAGTGTATCACACTATGTGGCTCTGAGTCCAACTATCAGGTAGATGCTAGTACCAACACTATTTACAGTAAAATTTGTTGGTATCTACGGTAGAATCAATGAAACTATCCTTTGTTACATGATCAGACCGCTTGTGGGAGTTTTCCTTCCTTGTCCTAGTTGATACATGGTCTGGGCTATCAATTACAATGTATAGAGAACTAACTGTGTCTCCTTTGGCATCAACATCTACTAGCTGAATAAATAATTATCAATTTGTGAACGCAATGAATACAAAACATATCTGGGTCTCAAGCTAGTTTTGTTAGATGTTCTATATTGACTGTATATTTAAACTAAAACTTGTCTGCTTGATTGTCTGGGCACCTGTATAGGGGTATACTTCTAGTGCAGGTACAGAGTCAAAGTTCCGCGAACATGTTTTATTGACCCGGTTGGTGGTTTGATGAAGGTTTTGTGCAGATATCTAACATAAAAGTTAAGAAAACAAATCGGCACCTTTATGCATGATGGTAGAAATTGAAGGCTGCCAACTGTTTAACATACATATAATTGTGAAAAAATATTGAGAAAAGCAACACGCAACAAATTAATTATATTTGGACGATTGAAGTCTGTGGATGTCTATGGATCCATACTCAGTGGAAGGTGTTGTCTGCAAGTGGAATGAAGATGGATCCCAAACCTCCCATACCGTCCCCTCCTCAAGTGCTGGGGATGTAGACAACTTAGCCACATTCAGGTTAGCTGGCCGGACCATCTTCACTCCAAAGTCAGGCCCCACACTCAGGAAACAAGGCCAGCTTGCAGTAGCTGAATTTCCTGTTGACTCAGGGGAGCACAGTTCCCAAGAAGTAGAACTTGGACCGCTTAGGACAGGTGAGTTAATGGAGAGTGGGTGAGACAGGTTCAAATTCGATGATTATGCATTATAAGAAGGAGATACAAGGTACAAATAAATACACCAACCTAAAGAGGAGTCAATCAGACGAACTATTTTCAGCTGCACCCTGGCTCTATAAATAAAAGCCCAAGTATAATTATGGTTAGTAGATAGTTAGCCTTGCTAAGAGAGTGATCATGCGTTATATTTCTGTGAGATTATCGGCTATCAAAATTTGGTCAACTTTTAACATAGACTAGTTTGTCTGGTCGGTTGCCTAGGTTACAGTTGGTGTTGATTGGTGGCAGTGTTGGTGATTGGTCTAAGTCGAGTAGTATAAAATGCATTCTAATCAACATATAAGCAAGTTTTTATTGTCAGTTTTAATAATAAATACAAATTTTTCTGTACAGTGTAACCTTCTCTTCAATACGCAGGTGCAATAACTAGAGCAGACGACCAAACTCTCTACAATATCACAGTTAGGCATTTATTGCTAATATTTGGTTAAATATAACTTCCCTCATTGCGGTGTAACAACAATAGAGTAAACTAGTTTGTTGTTCCTGGTATGAACAGTGAGAACAAGAGACTTTATTCTTTATCCAACAAACTACATCTAGTACAGTTCCTGCAGTATGCAGTTTTTTCATGACCATAATGAAGGTTTTTTTTGTCATAGAGGATGAATTTTGTGAAATGATTTAAATATTTCTGTGTCTGGTGAGAAATTGATTGTTGTACGATACAGTTTGACGCTGCTGCAAACAAGTGTGATAATCGTATGCTGTCTATTATAGTTGGTGGGGGCACAGCAATGTTGTTATACTGAAAGTTTTTGCACTTAGAAGTTGCTTCGATTTTGACCACTTGTTTTTGAATTTCTGGATATGAACACAATAAATATTTTATATGCAAAACAGCATCAACGATAACTAACAAAACATTTGACTGAGCAATATTTTTCTCCCTCCAGTTTGCACTTGAAAACCTGATATGATATAACTCATCTAAACTGTCTCATCAGGTGAATTTGAAAAAAAAATTGCATTCATTTCAATCGAATGCATCTGAATAGGAAAGATAGGTAAATAATTAAAAGGGTTTTTGTTGTACAAATAAATGAAAAACGAATGAATTTCTATGGTACATGATGGCTGGCAAACTCTGGTTAACTAATCAACTGCACTGGAGACCACAAAAGACGACAGCACGCAAACATACAACATCAAAAAATAATTTTGAAGTCTGACGTTCTTTGTTGTGTTTTGTCATATAGCTAAGCAACTGATACAAATACAATAAGAGAAAGCAAAGCAGGCGTCACAGCCTGTTACAGAGATGGATACTGTAAATATGCAAACAATAAAGATTCAAAATTCAATATTTCTCTGTGTCAACTAACTTCAGTTGTCCACTTGTCTGTACTCTATACAGAGCACTCACATCTCCCTCATCCCCCTCATCCCCCCCCCATACCTACTATTAGTCTCAGACATTTCTAAATTAACCATTAGTTAAGTGAAAAATAAAAAACCGTGGTATCAGGTTGGCGCATCTCATTTTGTCCAAGCACATGGTTGAAAGGCATAAAATGGGCTTTGCTAGACACATTTTGGGCATAAATCTGTCTTTTCATTGAGCTTTGTAAAACTCTTGAGAGAATCAACTTGCAGCAAATCAAAAAGCCACAAGTTCTTTGACGTCTAAAATGTCTACCGCTGCGAGTTCGACAGAAGCGGCTATCCGCATGCAGCAGCTCTGTTACATTATTGCATAATACAATTAAACAATTCATTGAAACATTTTCGTGGAGTTTTGGTTTAAAAGTTGATGTCAACAATTCTTCATTACTATTGTTCAGTTGTTTTACATTGTTGTCTCAGTAAGTTAGCAAGTATTTCAGATTTAATTATTATTGTAGTTGTGAAAAGACTACTTTAAAGATGTTATTGTGACGATGTGTTTTCTATCTCAGATAATCTCAGATTATCATCAAATCATAATACTTTCAAGGTTTGATAATTTTTAGCGTAATAATTCATCTTTTAATAAGAATTACCTAGTAGTTCTTTTGATTTTGATTACAAAATATTTCCACATGGAGGCCAGTATGTAATTTTTACTGGCTTCATCAGAGATGATAAGACTTGCTGACTTGAAAAAAACAGCTCCAACAAATTTGAGTTTTGTTACAATATCCATTTTTTGCCTTCACAAAAATTTATGCACTGTGCTAAAATTCAGAAGCCCACTTTCAATACAAACGAGCCAAATTTTTGAAAACTCATTATATCACTTTATATAGTTTGTTGCAGTTTCATGAAAAAAAATTGGGTGTAGGTCACTGCTGGCAAGATGGAAACTCCGTATATTTTTTCGTAAGTAGCAACCAGAAACCATCAACCACTAATCATCAACTACCAACCAACAACACAATAAATTATACGTTTTTTTGGGAACGTCGCACAACTTTAACTGCAAATACCAAAATGTCCATTGCTCACAGCGGAGGAAACAGGATTAATAACGCTAGAATAAGTACATATATCAATGTAAGATTGATATTTCACCACAGTTTGACTTTTTCTAACCATTTTCAACTGTTTATTATATTTAGATATTTCATAAACTTGTATAATTATATTAATAAAGCTCAGAATCAGGCTAAAAATTTAAATATATAGAGACATTGTGTTTAGATATTAAAAGCATAAAGAATAGATAAACATTTCTCTGGAATATGATGTTATGTAGACGGCAAGCAGAAAGATAATCAGATACCACTGAGTACAAAATAGGTTTCACTGCAGGGTAGAAATTATAGGAATTGATATGAACCAGTTAGTTTCTATGCTTACAACACAAAATATCAGATCACATGAATCATAATCATAATAATTACAATAGAGCGTGTACTTCAACTTCATACAATGTTAGAGCACCTGTAGTTATAGTTTGTATCTGTACAACTTGTCCTTCAATGATTGGTTGACATCTAATCAAAGTGTAATATTTATTCAACATTCCAGCATGGTACCCGCAGATGTTACTTTTCTTTCCTGTCTCATAAAATATGTCTGTTACGTTTCCAGCCACAGTTACATAAGCATTCTTTAAGCGTTGAGGAACTCGAGCTGAAATATACAATTTCTTATGTTAATTTGAACTTGATGTTGTTCACACTAATTATAAGCAATAGTTTGTGCATAATTTAGTTTTTGTTGATAACTTTTACTGCCGCTAGTAACAAACTTGTCTCAAATTTTCACAAGTTTTGTATTAAGTATGTTATACATAACGGAGTCATGCAGAGCAATTATTGACTTGTAAACCTGTGTACCTATGTACCTGTGTGCCTGTATACCTGTTTAACTGTACACCTGTTTACCTCCGTACTTTTGTTCCTGTGTACTTGTATACCTGTATAGCTGTGTACCTGTGTAACGGTGTACATATGTACCTGTATGTGTGTATGCATGTATACCTGTATGCATGTGTACTTGTAAACCAATTTGTTTGTATGCCTGTATGCATGTATACCTGTACTCTTGCATACTCGTATATTTTTATACCTGTATAGCTGTACACCTTTGTACCTGCATAATTGTATACGTGTATACCTGTGTACCAACAAACCCGTAGATCCACATACCCATATATGCGCATAAAAGCATACTCGTATACCTGTATAGACGTGTTTCTGAATGTTTGTATACCTGTATGCTTGTATACCTGTATGCTTGTATACCTGTATAGTCGTGTTGCTGTATGTTTTTATACCTGTACGTTTATATACCTATATGCTTGTATACCTGTATGCTTGTATACCTGTATAGTCGTGTTCCTGTATGTTTTATACCTGTATGCTTATATACCTGTATGCTTGTATACCTGTATGCTTGTATACCTGTATGTTTGTATACCTGTATCTTTGTACACCTATATAATTGTATACCTGTATGTGTGTATACCTGTGTGGTGGAGTTTATCATCACACATGCCCTGTACACTTGTATTAATCTAGAGGTGACTCCGACTAAAGAAATTAGTCATACAGACCCCCCAAAGTGATAGTCAGAAAGCCATCACTCCATAAGGATGAGGAATTACCTTACCGGCCTTGCAGATGCTACCTAGGTCCCGCAGACTTTATACCGGCACTGCAGCTTCACCTACCGGCCCTGCACTGACCTTTGCCGACATAGGTGTGACCTATACTGGCCCTGCAGTGACATACCGGGCCGGCAACAAGATGGCCGCTGTAGCCAGAGATCTGAAAGCAGCCTGATTTAATGCACAAGGACGTATCCAGGATCTTTCTACCTTTACCTGGTATCTATCCGGACTTTAAGGCTAAGAAAGACTGAGAATTGGATATTGTAGTATTATTCATTGCCGCTAGGCACCTTATCCATTTACTATTGTGCGCCATTATATGTATTATTCCCTTGATTGGTTACATTACTTTCTGTTATATTTTATTGGTTGAACTAAGCATGATTCAATGCACTTCCTGCCACCAGCCTACAAAAGGCTGGATTCGCATGTATTCATTGCCACCTATCACTTACTACTACTGCTGTTGACTACTCTAGGCGATTGCCTCCCTAGCTCTCATTGTCATTCCACTACGAGCAATGCTCATAGTGGAGTTATCTGTCCAATTCATCTTCTACGAGCAATGCTCGTAGCAAAAACCGTCACGTTTTCGGAAAGATTGCAAACGTTTGTGTAGACTGACATAAATAATTTTTATACCATCGTGTAGAGCAGAGAATTGCCTATTTTCTCGTTTTTGTTTGAAGACTGTACAACCTTCTAAACGGAAACGGCTCCAAATATCCTTGACCCATCATTTCCTGTTTTCAATTTCGGAATATTTTTGATAAATATGGGCAATTTTTTTTCTGGAAAGGAGCCAGCACATTGTTTTCTTCTTCTGATTTAGTTAGTTTATTAATATTTTAGCTTGTTTGAGCTCTCTGATAATGGAATTGAAGGTTAGTAAGCTAGTAATTAATTATTTAAATACGGCATTGATAATAAATAATTAATTTTAATTTTTTTTTATTATTTTTGTAAAGTTGTTGATTGATGTTGTTCTTTACATAAAAATGTAGCTCTAAATGTTTCTAGTTCATTTGTGCACCAATGAGGGCTTTATCTTAGCTAATAAAAAAATTATTAATTATTTTCAGAAAAAAAAATTTCCAAAATTTTCGGTAATCTGTGCAGCCAGTGCTCGATTGTTGTTGCAGTGTTCTAACACTTCTTTCGCAAGTTTTTGCTTCAAATTTTGCTAGTCTTGTCAAAATTTTGTCCTCTTTTCAGCTGTGCTATCAGTTTTACGTTTAGTGTGTTATTTTTTTTGTAACTGGTTGATCTGTTGAGGTCAATACTAAAAAATGGTCTCCGAACTAAAAAAATAATAAAAACAGTTTAGACTCGTGGAATCAATATGTTATTAATTCTCCTAAGAGAAGAGAAAATGTTGATTCATATGAGCACAAATATGTTACCATATCATGTATAGATGAATTTTAATAAAATTTTGAAAACTGAACTTTCTTTGCAAAAAGCGGATGAATGCTGAGGTAATTTATTGGTCGAAGCGATTGAAATTCAAAGAGACGGACGAATAAATGTATTTATTACTTAAACTACTCCTAGTTTGTCTGAGCCGAGGGCTTGCTAGTAGTAAAGTTGATACCGACTTCTCCGTTGAATCCTGCGGTACCTCTTGGAGAGAGGTGTTGTTTGGCTGTTCCACGAGCTGCGCGCTGTGGATGGCTGTTTGTTAGTGCACGGTAGTGGGAGTTCTACCAGTATGATACACTGCACCGGTCTGCTAGTATACCTGTTGACTTGCATGTTTTTGTTGCTAGGTATCAGGCATACCAGTTTTCTGCTATGGCTAAAAAAGCTCCACATCCCTGGCTGAGCATTGAGCCAAGACTCTATGGCAACACCCACTAGCTCAGTGACCAGACACATTAATCCTCTCATTAAATAGGCAACCCTAGAAAAGGAGCTAGTGAATCGTTCGTGTGTGGTAGACCATTGGACACAGGTCTGTCACCTATGGCCACCTAGCGAGTATATGTGTGATAGTTCTGTTTGGCCATTTGCTTAGCATGAGTATCTTTGTTGCTAGGTCAGCAGTAGCAGAAAACTCTCATGCCTGATTGACTACAAAACTTGACCTAACAACAGAAATACTCATATAAAAAGAATTGTCAAACAAAAAATATCATGTATTTATAACTAAACACTTGTGTACCTTTCTACCTGCTACCTGTGTACCTGTATGCTTGTTTACTTGTACACTAAAACACCAGTTATTTGAAGGAAGTAAAAAAGTTAAGTATTACATTTTACCTCTGTTAAGTATCCTGACAGCCCAGATATAATGTGTACTCTGTAAGTCTACCCTCCACCAAGGGTTGGTCTCTGGGTGAGAAAAAACCATTGATTCTCTCTCAATTCCTTCAGGTATATATATGCCATCTACACCTTTATCTGGCGTATAATGAATACTCATCGTACTGATCATGGAGGCTGGTTTTCCTAAAAATATTTTTTTATACAAATTTTAATGTTTTCTTGAAGTGATTTATAAGCATTTCCAAACCTTATAATTTATTCAAACTTTATTGATTATTGTGTAATAAGTTTTAAATCATTTTACTACTTTGTCGGTTTTTTGTCAAAAGATTATAGTAAAAGTGAGTTAAGTTGAGATATTGTAATGGATATTGTCTGGTTCCACAGACATCCACTATGCTCAAGTATTATACTTCTCTCCAGAGGGGATACTGTGCTGCTCGACAGTGACAACTGTGCAACCGAATTATCCGCTATAGCCAGAGACTATGGCTCACACAAACAACACTGAGTGAAGTCTGAATACGGGCTTTATTCTCACAAGACAAAGTCCTAGGGTGGCAATCCACTAGGGTTATTGTGGCAAGACAGGAGAATGAATGCAAAGAATAGAGGTAAAGTCAGCCCTTTTGTAGGTGGACTGACAGGAAATAATTAGCATAATATATCTAAAAACAATAGCACAGGAAGTAAATCAACCAATGCAGACAGATATATAAATAGTCAACAGATCAGGTAAGGTAAATAGTTAAATGTAAAGAGCGCCAAGTGGCTAGAGGGCGGAGTCCTGTCTCCATTGTCCAATCACACATCCTACAGGGCTCTTAGGCCATAGGTAGCTTATGGTTCAGTGGTCTGGTAATCCGAGGAAGGGTACTTTCGGTTCTTGGCTTTGACTTAGTTCCTAGGTATGTTTAAGGTTCCTCCTCTATGGCGGCCATATTGTGCCGGCCCAGTATAGCTATCTCGGGTCGGTAAGAGGTCAATACCGGCCCTGCAGGGGTCACCAGCGGCCCTGTATACTATGCCAACGGCACAATACAACTTCCCACCTAATCAGCAGTCTACCAAAAGCTGTAAAGAGAAGTCTAGCGCATCATTCGCAAAGGGTGAATAGTGAACTGCCCGTTTACTGTGATCTTCCACCAAAATCTACCACAATATGCAAAGTACACTGTTTTTAGCTTTGATATACAATTGTTATAGAAAAGGTTAACAAAGGAAATTAACTTTTCATCACAAAAACAAGTATGTAAGATTATTATTACTCTGTATTGAGACAAAACTTAATTTTGAGACAATAATATATTTTCACAATGGTCTAGTGTTGTCAGGAGCATAGCTAATAACTTACCTCGTGCAATGAGAGTATCGACATAGGGTAAATATGCTTTTATTACAGAGTTATCTTCCCCTGAAGATATGAAGTCGCTCGCCGAAACATCTATAGCATTGCACAGTTCAGTGCACTTATCAAACAGAAATGCCTGACAAGTGTTTGAATTAATACAAGCTGTAGCACAAGCTGGCAGAGATCCAAGATGACTGGGACGTAGAGGTGTAACAGGAGTGGTAGATAGTACACTGTGCTGTATGAATGTGGTCAAAGGTACTGGTCTGTTTGCTCTGATGAGAACAGCTTGGAGTGTTAAAAGAACTACAATAAAATTATAGAGTTGTTATAGAGTAGTATATCTAAAAATAATTTGATTGCGCGTGTTGTAAGTTAGTTTTTAAACCAAGCTTGAATGATACTTAATCGCTCTGGCAATAAGGTTACTAGCAATGTAACTATCTACACAGCAATCCTTTCAATTGAGTAGTACTTGTGAGCAATGGTGTATGAGCAGATCTGCAGACACAATACTACTGCTGTGAAATGTAAAGCAACAGATACAAGTATAGCAGTCTCACATACCAATCATATACATTCTGTAGTTGATGAGAGCTCAGTTGGATACAATGTGATGTGTTGTGAGGAGGTGCAATAGTCACTTGATGTCTATGCAGCCAATCACAATAGGCAGCAGCATGATGCCTCATAAATTATGTTTTGTTTGCAAATTATCACTTGGTAACTTTTCAAATAAATTATTAGTTTTCTAACTATTGGGATTATATTGAAAAGGATTTGCCCGTGAGTAATCACAGTACCTTCACCGGACCATTGTTGAGTATAACTACCCTGGACTATTGAGCACTAGGGCTATGTGGTAGCGTAGCCCTAGTGTCAAGGCACAACCCGTTATACAAAGAAGGTAACATAATTCTAAGAGTGTAATTATCAACAAAGTTATTCTGCTTCACAAGTTGTACAGCACAAGGAGAGTTGTAGGTATGAATAATAATATAGTCAAACACAAGATGCAAAACTCACAACGAGAGGTGTTTCAAAGTATATAATAGTCCTGGTACAGTAGACAAAACTAATAATCCAGCTACGACTATGAGGATGCACAATTTTTCCCTAACGCTTTCAGCGATCAACACAACACAACTGCTCCAAGAACTCTGATGGCTGGGCGATCTGCCCTAATACTTATAAAAATAGTATGCAAATAAAGCAGTTGAAAACTAGAACATGCAATTGGTTAAAAGTAACGTAATACGATTGGCAGACAAAACTAGGGCACTATATTCAAACACTACAGCGCCAAACATAGACATATATATAATACAAACAGGCGCATCACGAACTATGCGAAACAATGACAATAATAATAATTAATTAAGAAAAGCAAGATGGCTACCAGAACGATCCTGGTACGTTTTCTTTACTTGACCTTGGCTATCACGTCTCCACGATATGTAGGAACACAGGCTCTTTGGGTTGCTAGGCATTCAAGCTAACCTCTGCTTCAGTAAGATAAGGTAACTCCCAGTGCATCTGGCTGCACACAAACTCTCATGCAATTCCATCACGATATTAAACAAATAATTCATAACTTTCGCAATATCTGTGATGAACAACAAAAGAATGTTGTTACATCATACAGTTTGCACTTTGTAACCCACATCAAACTGCCTGGTGTAATGTATAGAGTGACAAACGGTGAGATATATTCATGAATTCACGTATATCTCAGCTAGAACAGACTTTTATCCCTACTAGAACTTGTTTCACAGCTCTTTTGGTACAAGTTCACATATAAAAGTATTTTAGACAAATAAATATATACAAAACAGTGAGTACATATTCACATGTGTACGGAAATGAGGGGGACACAACTTCAATTAAAACCATAAGTGCATAAGCTGTAGTAATACCAGAGTTCTTAGGTCTAACCAGAGGTGTATCACACTATATAGCCCTGGGTCCAACCAGAGGTGTATCACACTATATAGCCTTGGGTCCAACCAAAGGGGTATCACACTATATAGCCTTGGGTCCAACCAAACGTGTATCACACTATATAGCCTTGGGTCCAACCAGAGGTGTATCACACTAGTAGTAATATATGAGCAGATCTCCCTACAAAGTGTTTTTTTGTGGGGTCATAATCTGGGGTTATGCAATGGGTTACGGCGTTGAATGAATTCGCCGAGTTTATATTGTATTTTATTTGAGGGGCATTTGAGTGGCATTTGAGTGGCATTTAAGTGGCATTTGAGTTTTGATTATTTTTTTATTTAATTTGAACTTATATGGTATATAGATTTCGAATGTATGGCATTTAAGTTTTGATAATTTCTTTACATAACTCGAACTCATATAGCATCTTGAGAGAGAGGAGAGAGGAGATGTATCTACCTTGAATAAATACATTGATTAAAAGTGAATCAATGTATGACTATATACATTTATTACATAATAAGTAGGAGCAAAATCTCCTCATATAATATAGCTAGATACATAATTCGAACTCATATATACATTGAATGCTATAAAATATATTGGATGATGAAGTTAAATATTCATCTATTCGTTATCGATATTTATAAGGATGATGAAAGATTTCTTGTATTTTATATATATATATATATATAGTTATAGTAACTGTGGTAAAAGAAGTCTATTATGAAGGTTTTTATTTAAGCCAAAGTAGGTTCGGTAGATACTCCATCAGAACACACTCGTCTTTTAGCATAAAAATATGTGAGTCCTCGCTTTATTTGGTTGTATGTCAACATTTTTTGATCCTTTACTACAAATCCTCGATTTTTACCCATAAACGACTTTTTTGTGTTCAATACATTTAGATAACTGTCTTTGTTCAATTGATTAATTCGTTTGTTCAAACCTTTTGAGCTAAACTTGTTTCCTTTTTCTCCCCAGCAGTAATAGGATTTAGAGTTAAGTGCAACAATTCCATCTCCGGTAAATTCCTCTTTAAACAGCCCGGGTGTTCTTTTACCGTGTTTTAGTACTTTTTCACAACAGTCTCGCATGCTCCATTCTAAACCCATTGTTTTGGTTCTTAAAAACTCATCCCTATGTTTGTCACAGTATGGGCGTGGAAACCAATCACCATATTCATTGTAAAACTCTTTTTTCATACTTGGTTTTACCAGTGTTTCTAATGTTCCGCTCAACGCCATGTATGCGCTATCTGTATCCATTTCAACATATTGGAAATCACTTCTGTCAATATATCTATAAATAAAAAGATTGTTTCGATTTCAATTATTTGGAAGTTTTACTTACTTATACATAATAATGGTAGGGAATTAGGTTTTACTTACTTATCCATAAAGTCGTAGTAAAACTGTAGCATTCTCAGTTTAGCATACTGTAGCACGGAAAAACCCAAGTGTACTGGAACGTTCATAGTTAGCTGAAATGATGGTGATAGTGATTAGCAAAGTAAACTTGGAGAATATAAATTTTGAATTGCAAAATAATTGTTTTTAAAACTTACTAGTCGTTTACAGGTTACGATTTCATAAAAATCATCTGCTATCTCTTCCATGGAGATGAATTTGTTCCCTCTGATACGAAATGAAGCTTTTCTCGCCCCTTCGATGAACTTGATGGTGGTGTGTTTTTCTTTATCAGTGATTGTTTTTCCATAAGCAGCATTTCCTACCAACTTGCTAGTAGTAGCGAGTAATTCTTGACTAGGATCTACATCTCCCATTCGCCTAGCGTCTGAAACTGATGTTCCAAAAGCTTCAAAAGCTTTTCTAGGAATATATTCTATTAGCTGATAAACTTTGGTGACTTTCAATCCTTGTTTCAAGTACCATTTTAACAAAGGACTCATTAGCAATATCTTATCTCCGAACATACTTCCAACTAATGAGCGTTGAGGAGTCTTTAAAAACCCTTCGGCTTCAGCAAAGACTTTCATTTCTTCGCTCAAGTGTTCTCTGGTTAACATCGTATTTTTAAAAATCGGAGGCATTTCGGAGAACTTTTCTTCCTCTTCCTCAGGAACTTTGATGTCACATTCAACAAATCCGAAGAATTCCTCTGATTGAACTCTCGACAACACTTCTTCTTGATTTAGTTTTTTTTCAAGTATTTTAGGGTAGAAAGAATCGTAAAACGTGTTGACAAATTTTTGTAAATTTGTATGAGTTTTTACACGTTTCATCCACTCACACTCCCAAATCGAGATTACAGTGTAACCTAGCGCTCGAAGATATTCTTCATTTTCCATCGTAGTTTTAAACAGATTTGCTTTTGATTTTCTTCCATTAGCTTGAAGCTCTTGTTCTTTAGCATTGTTATAACAGCAGTTGTGTCCATGCCAAAAACACCCGTGGAATTGAAAGACATGCCAATTTTCAACACAGAATCCATCAACTGGTAATCCTCGCTGTCCAAGAGTAACTTCTCCTCCATTGAGCTGATGCTTGATATTGATTTTTTTTGAAAACATTTGGAACTGTAACCAACTATGAGCTACCTTGCTAGATTTTACTGGTTCAGCAACAAAGGAGTTTTCGATTTTTCTTCTTCGATGATAACCAGTAGGCATTGATTGCATCATACACCATAAATAGAGCGCATTTGCATCAACTCCATAGATTCTATCACAAACTTTTGCTTCTTTTCCCAACCAATGTTCTCTAATTTTAGTTTTACCTTTTTCGTGATATCTATGCATCACTAGACTTGGTCCACCAACTATGTTTTTCTTTATTAGAGGATAAAGTTCTGCATTGCAGTTGTCAATCAGACAAATTGGGAGAGTCTGTCGAAACGAGTTACCAAGTTCATGGAAATCCAAGTGTGTAGAGAGGTATGGAGGAGGTGGTTGAGGAGCTTTGTTGAACATCCATCGAATCGCTAATCCTGGTAAAGATATACCGTCTTTTAACATATCAATCCCATGCTCTCTGTAGATCGATCTTTGTCTTTCCAACGCTTGAACAAATGGTTTTACATCCAAGTTGTTGTACCATTTTAAAAAATCCCTCATTGTCCTCATGTTGTTATCTTTCCATGCTTCTTGACAAATTATGTACTCTTCTTCACTGATGTTCTTTTGTTTTAAAGAACTGTAAAAAGCTTCTCTTGGAGGTAGATGTTCTTGATTAAGTTGTTCCAAGTCTTTCATCCATTCATAAGGAAAAAATCCTTTTCCGGCTTCACATTTGTATGCTTTGAGATGCATTTCATAGCTATATCCAGGAGCGATAAAGTTTGTACAATCTAAAAACAAAAAGATCCTATTCCGATAACAGGCATCTTGTTTCCTTTTTTTATAACAAAATCAAAATCTTTGCCGGAGACATCTTTCAATTTTTGAAGCAATTTTCCTTTCATCACATTAACATCATAAGTCTGTGAATTGAATCCTAGAATAGGAAGTTTTTTCATATAGCTGTACAAATCATCCAGAACTTTTTCAGCTCCTAATCTCCGTCTGAAACGATTTTGTTCATAATCAGTACGAAACTTTTCTTCAGCTTTTTCCAATCGTTGTAATTCACCTTCTATCTGTTTTATGATTTGTGAAAATTGTTCTTCCAATCGGCTATATGATTCTTCACTAATATCTTCCAAGTATTCAATGAACTTTTCAACACACTCATCATCATCCCCGTTATTGACAATACAACGTGGGTTGTTGAAGCCTGGTACATTTGAACAAATTGAAATACTTAAAAGTTGATGCTCGTTAGTGTAAATGGTTCTGTCTGTATCTCGATCTTTTTCGCAATTAGATAACAAACACTCTATATCGAATGTTGCAAAAAACGGAAAGTATCTCAAGGAATCATCTGACCCGATATCTATCCCGAATTGAATCTTCAGTTTGTCGAATATTGTAGCGGTAGGTTTGTATTGCCCTGCAGAAAACTCCAGATTTGTTGCGTCTGAGATTGAACATCTGTGTCTTTTCAAATTCCCCAATCTGTCATAACAAGTAGAACACGTTGGACATCTGTAGGTTTTGACATATCCTTCCAAGTTTGTAATAAGACTGAAGTGATTGATATAAAGATCCAAATATAGATTCTCCTTATAACTGGAGTTTGAATTCCAAATAACTGTTGAAGTCATATCATCATTTAAAGAAAACACTGTTATCTTCAGTTGAAATGCACGCTCCAAAAGCAATAAATCAGCTTTTGTTACTCCTTCCCCATCACAACTTTTAGCACTATCACCATAGATGAAACTATGATATTGTTGTTGGTACTCCTTCACCTCCTTAATTATCGGATCTTTTGCAATTCCACCGTTTTTTTGTAGTTCTTTGTGTAATGCTAGACATCTAAAAAAACAAAGATTGTCGGTAATTCGTATTCCTTTTGTGTTTTTTAACATCGTTCGTATGTGTCTGTTGTTAATGAGGTGAGAGGGTAAATGCTCTGGTGGTGATCCAACTTTTCCCATTCCAAGTAGTTTGTAGAAATAAAACGAAATGTTTGTGATTAACATCAATCTCCAAGTCGTATTTGGTCTCCGTCTCAAGCTATTTGTACGATGATCAGTCTCCATAACATCAACAAAAAAGTCATCAAGATCTCCTTCACTTTCAATCAGTTTAGCTTTTGGATATACGGTAGCATTGTTTGATGATGAGTGAAAGTATCGGAGCTCACCATCATTTTTATTTTCTAGTATACAACCTACGCTACAGTTGACTTTTGCTCTCGAGCTCAATTGTCTCCAAACTTTTTTTAGCAATTCTAACACTCTTGAATCATGATAGTCATTTTGGTAGGTATCAGCTTGGTCTCTTGGAATCCCATCCCAAAGTCTTACATTTAAAAGTTCTATGACTTTTCCAGCTCTATGTTTCGTTTTCATAGCTCCCCAATATCTAGCTATCAAATCATCCCATTCTTCATCTTGAAAAGTTGGAGCTGTGCTATCATCAACAATACCTAGGGTTGATACTCGACTAGGTCTTTCAAAATTTAAATCTTCCATTTCTTCTTCTTCTTGTTCTTCCTCTTCTGCTTCTTCCTCTTCTTCTTCTTCTTCTTCTTCTTCTTCTTCTTCTTCTTCTTCTTCTTCTTCTTCTTCTTCTTCTTCATTTTCTATCATTGGATCATTCTCATTTTCTTCAACTATCTCCTCCACAACTGGCTCTATATCTTGAGCTATTATGTTAGTCTTTGATGATGAAGGTTCAGCGCCAAACCCTGTTTGATTGATTGTTTCATCAGGTAAACGAAAACAAATGAGATTTTCTTCTAACCATTTCCAATTAGGGGAAATTTCAGGGGTTTTTTCTTCTACATTCTCCTCCCGATAATTTAAACTTTGTCTACAATAGAAATGTTAACACATAATAGTTGTTCTATAAAACATTCACATACATTTTGTATGAAATGTAACAGAAGAAAAAAATGACTTAAACAATATTATCAATTAATTTTTAAAATGGAATTGGAAAAAAATGTCTCAAACATTATTATTAGTTAGGTTTTTAAAAACTCACTGTGTACTATGAGATGAATTCTCAACTCTCTCTTTTACATTCATTCTCTGATATTCTGAGTCCTGTCTACAATAAAGAGATAACGCATTAATTTTGCTGATTCATGAGATAACTCTAAAAAACCAGCAAAAAGAATTATTCTACTAACATTATTAATTTATGATTTTAAAAACTTACTGCATATCAAAGACTATCGTATTTTCAGTAGTTGCTGAAACTTGAGAAGTTGAAGATGTGTCTTGAAAAGCATTTTCAAGTTCCATCTCCATTTTATTTTCATATTCAGCATTACATTCATCATTCATGTATTCATTATCAGCATTTGAAAAACTGATATCATTTTGATTTTTCATGAGCCATTCCCATTCCTTATGTATGTCTACATCAGTATCCTCCTCTTCTGTTTCCATAGTACTATAATAACAATGAAATCATTACTTTTAATAGAAGTAACAATAGCACATAAAAAGGTAAGTTAAACGTCTCAGCTAATAAATTTTACCTTGTGAATAAAACTCCTAGTAGTCAGTTGGTATATTATATAGTAGATGTCGAGTCTTCAGTTACTGTTGTTAGAATGAGTGATTTATTGTGTGAAAGCATTATTTTTTAAGTAAACAAATAATTAAGTGAGATAATTAAGTCAGATAATTAAGACTTAAATTCAATGAAAACTTTCAAATTCACTCAGAAAAACTTTTAATAGTTAGTGGATGTAGTAGTAGATGTTGCTCCTCCGATCACTGTTGTAGAACTGGATGCTTTCTGTGTGAAAACAGTGGCTCTTAAATAGGTAAAGTTGCACTGATTAAATCCTATGAATCAGTAGTTTTTCACGCGAATACAACCCAATGCTTTCGCGGGAAAAAATAGTTTATTTTCACACGAATGGAAACCGTTGCTTTCGCGGGAATGAATATTTTATTTTCACGCGAATGGAAATCATTGCTTTCGCGGGAATAGAAATTTTATTTTCACGCGAATGGAAACCGTTGCTTTCGCGGGAATACAAATTTTATTTTCACACGGATACAAACCATAGCTTTCGCGGGAATAAATAATTTATTTTCACGAGAATAGAAACTGTTGCTTTCGCGGGAACACAAATTTTATTTTCACGCGGATACAGACCAATGCTTTCGCGGGAATAAATAATTTATTTTCACGCGAATGGAAACTGTTGTTTTCGCGGGAATAAATAATTTATTTTCACGCGAATAGAAACTGTTGCTTTCGCGGGAATACAAATTTTATTTTCACGCGGATACAAACCATAGCTTTCGCGGGAATAAATAATTTATATTCACGCGAAAGCTATGGTTTGTATCCGCGTGAAAATAAAATTTGTATTCCCGCGAAAGCAACAGTTTCTATTCGAGTGAAAAGAAATTATTTATTCCCGCGAAAGCATTGGTTTTCGCGTGAATAAAATTCTGATTCATAGTTATATTATAAAGAAGGTTGGTATTCATAGAGTTCAACCAGTGCAACTTTAGCTATTTAAGAGCCACTGTTTTCACACAGAAAGCATCCAGTTCTACAACAGTGAGCGGAGAAGTAACATCTACTACACTTTCCATTGCAACTACTAGAAACTTTCTCTTTATAAAAGGTAAAATTTAAAAAATTTATTATTCCCTACCTAGCAAAGATCAAAATTAGTTTAGCTATAATGTAAAGTATGAAATAAATAATCTTTTAGTTCCACATGAAAAGCTGAATTATATATTATTTCTTTCTTTTTTTAGAATACTATGGAGGATTTTTCTGCTTCTTACACGGATTTAAAACCAATCGAAAACAAACAAAAAACATTCAAAACACCCTCCAAAAGAAAAAACTCTAACTCTGTCACAAAAGAAGCAACAATAAAGAGACGAGCTCTTCCAAAACTGGTTTTACCCACAACATCAAACAATATGGAACAAAAAGAATTGCTCACTGATGCTGACAGAGCTCTCAAGATGGCCAAATCTCTCCAAAAATGGAAGGCATGTGATTTGAAAAAGATTGGAGGGTTTCTTACACTAGCATCACTTCCTGTTCCATCAGTTTTGCAAATCGTTTCTATTGAACAGAGTACTGGTGCATACGGAAATTACTACATTCTCACTTATCTTGATAATTCAACTGGAGCGAATTTTCAGAAAGTTGTTTGCCCAAGTAGAGTAGTTGAAAGCTTCAATGTTGATAACTACCCATTACCTTTCAACATTTTGTACTTGGGTGAGATGGAAAACTCAAAAAAACCAGAGACTACTTACTACAATGTCAAACGTATCAGCACAACACGCTTAACCACAATGGAAGCTACTGCTGAAGCTGAAAAACTGAGAAAAATGAGTGAAGAAGAACTCAAACTCGCTTACGACATCGAGTATCTCAGCAATTTCAAAGATTGTTTCATTTTTGCTTACATCGAAGTTGTAGAAAGATTCATTCCTTTCCGATTCAATGGAGAAGAATCCATTGTAAATTGCATTCGCTATGTCGCTGAAAAGAATGGAAAAAGAGAGACGAGAACGCTTTTACTACCAATCAGATACAACGAGGAAGCTAAAAGATGTGCACCTGGTGTGATGATTTACAAAGGAAAAAAACAGAGTAAGAATGGAAATCCTATTCCATACCACAATGTTGTCTTCATTTCTTCAACCAACGCTAGTGATTGGGAGCGATATTGCACACAAACGAATTCCAATGAGGTGCTAACAAAAACAAATAATGAGGATGAAGTTCTTAAGGACTTCCTAGAAAACGAATTACAAGATTTTGATGAACAGCTTGGTGTTGATGGTATGTAAACTCAATATCAAATGCTGACAACAGGTAGTCTCAAGCGGATAATGAATGTATAAAAAGAAAAAAGCCTGTGTATTGATTGACATTACAAGTTGTACTGTTTTGTATTACTTACTATTTACCGACTCTAACTATATTATATGGAGAGATTTTCCCTACTTATTATACAATAAGTGTATATAATCATATATTGATTCATAGAAAAGTCTAAAGGTTCTCAAGTGATAAACTCACCAAAAGTTCCGGTTTGCAAAACATTTGAAGATCTTCCTATCCCAAGCATTATACGAGTGACTGTACTTTTTTATCCAGTTGAAATAGCTAAAAACTTCAGTTACTTAGTATTGACTGACTCTAGCTATATTATATGAGATTTTCCCTACTTATTACACAATAAATGTATATATTCACATATTGTTTCATTTTTAATCACTGTATTTATTCAATGTAGATATATTTCCTCTCTCTCCTCTCTCTCAAGATATCATATGAGTCGGAATTACAAAAAATTATCAAACCTTAAATCTAGACACCCTATGAGTTATAATTATGCATACAATTATGTAAAAAATTATCGTAACTTAAATGCCATACATTCAAAATTTAGATACCATATAAGTTCAAATTAAATAAAAAAATAATCAAAACTCAAATGTCACTCAAATGCCACTCAAATGCCCCTCAAATAAAATACAATATAAACTCGGCGAATTCATTCAACGCCGTAACCCATTGTCTCAACTCCAAGGTCAGATCCACAAAAAAACACTTGGTAGGGAGATCTGCTCATATGTTACTACTTATGTATACAATTATGTAAAAAATTATCATAACTTAAATGTCATACGTTCAAAATCTATATACCATATAAGTTCAAATTAAGTGAAAAAATAATCAAAACTCAAATGCCACTCAAATGCCCCTCAAATAAAATACAGTATAAACTCGGCGAATCCATCCAACGCCGTAACCCATTGCATAACCCCAGATTATGACCCCACAAAAAAACACTTGGTAGGGAGATCTGCTCATATATTACTACTCACACTATATAGCCCTGGGTCCAACCAAAGGTGTGTCACACTATATAGCCCTGGGTCCAACCAAAGGTGTATCACACTATATAGCCCTGGGTCCAACCAGAGGTGTATCACACTATATAGCCCTGGGTCCAACCAGAGGTGTATCACACTATATAGCCCTGGGTCCAACCAGAGGTGTATCACACTATATGGCCTTAGGTCCAACCAAAGGTGTATCACACTATATAGCCCTGGGTCCAACCAAAGGTGTATCACACTATATAGCCTTGGGTCCAACCAGAGGTGTATCACACTATATAGCCTTGGGTCCAACCAAAGGTGTATCACACTATATAGCCTGGGTCCAACCAAAGGTGTATCACACTATATAGCCCTGGGTCCAACCAGAGGTGTATCACACTATATAGCCCTGGGTCCAACCAGAAGTGTATCACACTATATAGCCCTGGGTCCAACCAGAGGTGTATCACACTATATGGCCTTAGGTCCAACCAAAGGTGTATCACACTATATAGCCCTGGGTCCAACCAAAGGTGTATCACACTATATAGCCCTGGGTCCAACCAGAGGTGTATCACACTATATAGCCCTGGGTCCAACCAAAGGTATATCACACTATATAGCCCTGGGTCCAACCAGTGGTGTATCACACTATATAGCCCTGGGTCCAACCAGAGGTGTATCACACTATATGGCCTTAGGTCCAACCAAAGGTGTATCACACTATATAGCCCTGGGTCCAACCAAAGGTGTATCACACTATATAGCCCTGGGTCCAACCAGAGGTGTATCACACTATATAGCCCTGGGTCCAACCAAAGGTATATCACACTATATAGCCCTGGGTCCAACCAGTGGTGTATCACACTATATAGCCCTGGGTCTAACCAGTGGTGTATCACACTATATAGCCCTGGGTCCAACCAAAGGTGTGTCACACTATATAGCCCTGGGTCCAACTAGAGGTGTATCACACTATATAGCCTTGGGTCCAACCAAAGGTGTATCACACTATATAGCCCTGGGTCCAACTAGAGGTGTATCACACTATATAGCCTTGGGTCCAACCAAAGGTGTATCACACTATATAGCCCTGGGTCCAACCAGAAGTGTATCACACTATATAGCCTTGGGTCCAACCAGAGGTGTATCACACTATATAGCCCTGGGTCCAACCAGAAGTGTATCACACTATATAGCCCTGGGTCCAACCAGAGGTGTATCACACTATATAGCCCTGGGTCCAACCAGAGGTGTATCACACTATATAGCCTTGGGTCCAACCAGAGGTGTATCACACTATATAGCCCTAGGTCCAACCAGAGGTGTATCACACTATATAGCCCTGGGTCCAACCAGAAGTGTATCACACTATGTGGCTCTGAGTCCAACTATCAGGTAGATGCTAGTACCAACACTATTTACAGTAAAATTTGTTGGTATCTACGGTAGAATCAATGAAACTATCCTTTGTTACATGATCAGACCGCTTGTGGGAGTTTTCCTTCCTTGTCCTAGTTGATACATGGTCTGGGCTATCAATTACAATGTATAGAGAACTAACTGTGTCTCCTTTGGCATCAACATCTACTAGCTGAATAAATAATTATCAATTTGTGAACGCAATGAATACAAAACATATCTGGGTCTCAAGCTAGTTTTGTTAGATGTTCTATATTGACTGTATATTTAAACTAAAACTTGTCTGCTTGATTGTCTGGGCACCTGTATAGGGGTATACTTCTAGTGCAGGTACAGAGTCAAAGTTCCGCGAACATGTTTTATTGACCCGGTTGGTGGTTTGATGAAGGTTTTGTGCAGATATCTAACATAAAAGTTAAGAAAACAAATCGGCACCTTTATGCATGATGGTAGAAATTGAAGGCTGCCAACTGTTTAACATACATATAATTGTGAAAAAATATTGAGAAAAGCAACACGCAACAAATTAATTATATTTGGACGATTGAAGTCTGTGGATGTCTATGGATCCATACTCAGTGGAAGGTGTTGTCTGCAAGTGGAATGAAGATGGATCCCAAACCTCCCATACCGTCCCCTCCTCAAGTGCTGGGGATGTAGACAACTTAGCCACATTCAGGTTAGCTGGCCGGACCATCTTCACTCCAAAGTCAGGCCCCACACTCAGGAAACAAGGCCAGCTTGCAGTAGCTGAATTTCCTGTTGACTCAGGGGAGCACAGTTCCCAAGAAGTAGAACTTGGACCGCTTAGGACAGGTGAGTTAATGGAGAGTGGGTGAGACAGGTTCAAATTCGATGATTATGCATTATAAGAAGGAGATACAAGGTACAAATAAATACACCAACCTAAAGAGGAGTCAATCAGACGAACTATTTTCAGCTGCACCCTGGCTCTATAAATAAAAGCCCAAGTATAATTATGGTTAGTAGATAGTTAGCCTTGCTAAGAGAGTGATCATGCGTTATATTTCTGTGAGATTATCGGCTATCAAAATTTGGTCAACTTTTAACATAGACTAGTTTGTCTGGTCGGTTGCCTAGGTTACAGTTGGTGTTGATTGGTGGCAGTGTTGGTGATTGGTCTAAGTCGAGTAGTATAAAATGCATTCTAATCAACATATAAGCAAGTTTTTATTGTCAGTTTTAATAATAAATACAAATTTTTCTGTACAGTGTAACCTTCTCTTCAATACGCAGGTGCAATAACTAGAGCAGACGACCAAACTCTCTACAATATCACAGTTAGGCATTTATTGCTAATATTTGGTTAAATATAACTTCCCTCATTGCGGTGTAACAACAATAGAGTAAACTAGTTTGTTGTTCCTGGTATGAACAGTGAGAACAAGAGACTTTATTCTTTATCCAACAAACTACATCTAGTACAGTTCCTGCAGTATGCAGTTTTTTCATGACCATAATGAAGGTTTTTTTTGTCATAGAGGATGAATTTTGTGAAATGATTTAAATATTTCTGTGTCTGGTGAGAAATTGATTGTTGTATGATACAGTTTGACGCTGCTGCAAACAAGTGTGATAATCGTATGCTGTCTATTATAGTTGGTGGGGGCACAGCAATGTTGTTATACTGAAAGTTTTTGCACTTAGAAGTTGCTTCGATTTTGACCACTTGTTTTTGAATTTCTGGATATGAACACAATAAATATTTTATATGCAAAACAGCATCAACGATAACTAACAAAACATTTGACTGAGCAATATTTTTCTCCCTCCAGTTTGCACTTGAAAACCTGATATGATATAACTCATCTAAACTGTCTCATCAGGTGAATTTGAAAAAAAAATTGCATTCATTTCAATCGAATGCATCTGAATAGGAAAGATAGGTAAATAATTAAAAGGGTTTTTGTTGTACAAATAAATGAAAAACGAATGAATTTCTATGGTACATGATGGCTGGCAAACTCTGGTTAACTAATCAACTGCACTGGAGACCACAAAAGACGACAGCACGCAAACATACAACATCAAAAAATAATTTTGAAGTCTGACGTTCTTTGTTGTGTTTTGTCATATAGCTAAGCAACTGATACAAATACAATAAGAGAAAGCAAAGCAGGCGTCACAGCCTGTTACAGAGATGGATACTGTAAATATGCAAACAATAAAGATTCAAAATTCAATATTTCTCTGTGTCAACTAACTTCAGTTGTCCACTTGTCTGTACTCTATACAGAGCACTCACATCTCCCTCATCCCCCTCATCCCCCCCCCATACCTACTATTAGTCTCAGACATTTCTAAATTAACCATTAGTTAAGTGAAAAATAAAAAACCGTGGTATCAGGTTGGCGCATCTCATTTTGTCCAAGCACATGGTTGAAAGGCATAAAATGGGCTTTGCTAGACACATTTTGGGCATAAATCTGTCTTTTCATTGAGCTTTGTAAAACTCTTGAGAGAATCAACTTGCAGCAAATCAAAAAGCCACAAGTTCTTTGACGTCTAAAATGTCTACCGCTGCGAGTTCGACAGAAGCGGCTATCCGCATGCAGCAGCTCTGTTACATTATTGCATAATACAATTAAACAATTCATTGAAACATTTTCGTGGAGTTTTGGTTTAAAAGTTGATGTCAACAATTCTTCATTACTATTGTTCAGTTGTTTTACATTGTTGTCTCAGTAAGTTAGCAAGTATTTCAGATTTAATTATTATTGTAGTTGTGAAAAGACTACTTTAAAGATGTTATTGTGACGATGTGTTTTCTATCTCAGATAATCTCAGATTATCATCAAATCATAATACTTTCAAGGTTTGATAATTTTTAGCGTAATAATTCATCTTTTAATAAGAATTACCTAGTAGTTCTTTTGATTTTGATTACAAAATATTTCCACATGGAGGCCAGTATGTAATTTTTACTGGCTTCATCAGAGATGATAAGACTTGCTGACTTGAAAAAAACAGCTCCAACAAATTTGAGTTTTGTTACAATATCCATTTTTTGCCTTCACAAAAATTTATGCACTGTGCTAAAATTCAGAAGCCCACTTTCAATACAAACGAGCCAAATTTTTGAAAACTCATTATATCACTTTATATAGTTTGTTGCAGTTTCATGAAAAAAAATTGGGTGTAGGTCACTGCTGGCAAGATGGAAACTCCGTATATTTTTTCGTAAGTAGCAACCAGAAACCATCAACCACTAATCATCAACTACCAACCAACAACACAATAAATTATACGTTTTTTTGGGAACGTCGCACAACTTTAACTGCAAATACCAAAATGTCCATTGCTCACAGCGGAGGAAACAGGATTAATAACGCTAGAATAAGTACATATATCAATGTAAGATTGATATTTCACCACAGTTTGACTTTTTCTAACCATTTTCAACTGTTTATTATATTTAGATATTTCATAAACTTGTATAATTATATTAATAAAGCTCAGAATCAGGCTAAAAATTTAAATATATAGAGACATTGTGTTTAGATATTAAAAGCATAAAGAATAGATAAACATTTCTCTGGAATATGATGTTATGTAGACGGCAAGCAGAAAGATAATCAGATACCACTGAGTACAAAATAGGTTTCACTGCAGGGTAGAAATTATAGGAATTGATATGAACCAGTTAGTTTCTATGCTTACAACACAAAATATCAGATCACATGAATCATAATCATAATAATTACAATAGAGCGTGTACTTCAACTTCATACAATGTTAGAGCACCTGTAGTTATAGTTTGTATCTGTACAACTTGTCCTTCAATGATTGGTTGACATCTAATCAAAGTGTAATATTTATTCAACATTCCAGCATGGTACCCGCAGATGTTACTTTTCTTTCCTGTCTCATAAAATATGTCTGTTACGTTTCCAGCCACAGTTACATAAGCATTCTTTAAGCGTTGAGGAACTCGAGCTGAAATATACAATTTCTTATGTTAATTTGAACTTGATGTTGTTCACACTAATTATAAGCAATAGTTTGTGCATAATTTAGTTTTTGTTGATAACTTTTACTGCCGCTAGTAACAAACTTGTCTCAAATTTTCACAAGTTTTGTATTAAGTATGTTATACATAACGGAGTCATGCAGAGCAATTATTGACTTGTAAACCTGTGTACCTATGTACCTGTGTGCCTGTATACCTGTTTAACTGTACACCTGTTTACCTCCGTACTTTTGTACCTGTGTACTTGTATACCTGTATAGCTGTGTACCTGTGTAACGGAGTACATATGTACCTGTATGTGTGTATGCATGTATACCTGTATGCATGTGTACTTGTAAACCAATTTGTTTGTATGCCTGTATGCATGTATACCTGTACTCTTGCATACTCGTATATTTTTATACCTGTATAGCTGTACACCTTTGTACCTGCATAATTGTATACATGTATACCTGTGTACCAACAAACCCGTAGATCCACATACCCATATATGCGCATAAAAGCATACTCGTATACCTGTATAGACGTGTTTCTGAATGTTTGTATACCTGTATGCTTGTATACCTGTATGCTTGTATACCTGTATAGTCGTGTTGCTGTATGTTTTTATACCTGTACGTTTATATACCTATATGCTTGTATACCTGTATGCTTGTATACCTGTATAGTCGTGTTCCTGTATGTTTTATACTTGTATGCTTATATACCTGTGTGCTTGTATACCTGTATGCTTGTATACCTGTATGTTTGTATACCTGTATCTTTGTACACCTATATAATTGTATACCTGTATGTGTGTATACCTGTGTGGTGGAGTTTATCATCACACATGCCCTGTACACTTGTATTAATCTAGAGGTGACTCCGACTAAAGAAATTAGTCATACAGACCCCCCAAAGTGATAGTCAGAAAGCCATCACTCCATAAGGATGAGGAATTACCTTACCAGCCTTGCAGATGCTACCTAGGTCCCGCAGACTTTATACCGGCCCTGCAGCTTCACCTACCGGCCCTGCACTGACCTTTGCTGACATAGGTGTGACCTATACTGGCCCTGCAGTGACATACCGGGCCGGCAACAAGATGGCCGCTGTAGCCAGAGATCTGAAAGCAGCCTGATTTAATGCACAAGGACGCATCCAGGATCTTTCTACCTTTACCTGGTATCTATCCGGACTTTAAGGCTAAGAAAGACTGAGAATTGGATATTGTAGTATTATTCATTGCCGCTAGGCACCTTATCCATTTACTATTGTGCGCCATTATATGTATTATTCCCTTGATTGGTTACATTACTTTCTGTTATATTTTATTGGTTGAACTAAGCATGATTCAATGCACTTCCTGCCACCAGCCTACAAAAGGCTGGATTCGCATGTATTCATTGCCACCTATCACTTACTACTACTGCTGTTGACTACTCTAGGCGATTGCCTCCCTAGCTCTCATTGTCATTCCACTACGAGCAATGCTCATAGTGGAGTTATCTGTCCAATTCATCTTCTACGAGCAATGCTCGTAGCAAAAACCGTCACGTTTTCGGAAAGATTGCAAACGTTTGTGTAGACTGACATAAATAATTTTTATACCATCGTGTAGAGCAGAGAATTGCCTATTTTCTCGTTTTTGTTTGAAGACTGTACAACCTTCTAAACGGAAACGGCTCCAAATATCCTTGACCCATCATTTCCTGTTTTCAATTTCGGAATATTTTTGATAAATATGGGCAATTTTTTTTCTGGAAAGGAGCCAGCACATTGTTTTCTTCTTCTGATTTAGTTAGTTTATTAATATTTTAGCTTGTTTGAGCTCTCTGATAATGGAATTGAAGGTTAGTAAGCTAGTAATTAATTATTTAAATACGGCATTGATAATAAATAATTAATTTTAATTTTTTTTTATTATTTTTGTAAAGTTGTTGATTGATGTTGTTCTTTACATCAAAATGTAGCTCTAAATGTTTCTAGTTCATTTGTGCACCAATGAGGGCTTTATCTTAGCTAATAAAAAAATTATTAATTATTTTCAGAAAAAAAAATTTCCGAAATTTTCGGTAATCTGTGCAGCCAGTGCTCGATTGTTGTTGCAGTGTTCTAACACTTCTTTCGCAAGTTTTTGCTTCAAATTTTGCTAGTCTTGTCAAAATTTTGTCCTCTTTTCAGCTGTGCTATCAGTTTTACGTTTAGTGTGTTATTTTTTTTGTAACTGGTTGATCTGTTGAGGTCAATACTAAAAAATGGTCTCCGAACTAAAAAAATAATAAAAACAGTTTAGACTCGTGGAATCAATATGTTATTAATTCTCCTAAGAGAAGAGAGAATGTTGATTCATATGAGCACAAATATGTTACCATATCATGCATAGATGAATTTTAATAAAATTTTGAAAATTGAACTTTCTTTGCAAAAAGCGGGTGAATGCTGAGGTAATTTATTGGTCGAAGCGATTGAAATTCAAAGAGACGGACGAATAAATGTATTTATTACTTAAACTACTCCTAGTTTGTCTGAGCCGAGGGCTTGCTAGTAGTAAAGTTGATACCGACTTCTCTGATGAATCCTGCGGTACCTCTTGGAGAGAGGTGTTGTTTGGCTGTTCCACGAGCTGCGCGCTGTGGATGGCTGTTTGTTAGTGCACGGTAGTGGGAGTTCCACCAGTACGATACACTGCACCGGTCTGCTAGTATACCTGTTGACTTGCATGTTTTTGTTGCTAGGTATCAGGCATACCAGTTTTCTGCTATGGCTAAGAAAGCTCCACATCCCTGGCTGAGCATTGAGCCAAGACTCTATGGCAACACCCACTAGCTCAGTGACCAGACACATTAATCCTCTCATTAAATAGGCAACCCTAGAAAAGGAGCTAGTGAATCGTTCGTGTGTGGTAGACCATTGGACACAGGTCTGTCACCTATGGCCACCTAGCGAGTATATGTGTGATAGTTCTGTTTGGCCATTTGCTTAGTATGAGTATCTTTGTTGCTAGGTCAGCAGTAGCAGAAAACTCTCATGCCTGATTGACTACAAAACTTGACCTAACAACAGAAATACTCATATAAAAAGAATCGTCAAACAAAAAATATCATGTATTTATAACTAAACACTTGTGTACCTTTCTACCTGCTACCTGTGTACCTGTATGCTTGTTTACTTGTACACTAAAACACCAGTTATTTGAAGGAAGTAAAAAAGTTAAGTATTACATTTTACCTCTGTTAAGTATCCTGACAGCCCAGATATAATGTGTACTCTGTAAGTCTACCCTCCACCAAGGGTTGGTCTCTGGGTGAGAAAAAACCATTGATTCTCTCTCAATTCCTTCAGGTATATATATGCCATCTACACCTTTATCTGGCGTATAATGAATACTCATCGTACTGATCATGGAGGCTGGTTTTCCTAAAAATATTTTTTTATACAAATTTTAATGTTTTCTTGAAGTGATTTATAAGCATTTCCAAATCTTATAATTTATTCAAACTTTATTGATTATTGTGTAATAAGTTTTAAATCATTTTACTACTTTGTCGGTTTTTTGTCAAAAGATTATAGTAAAAGTGAGTTAAGTTGAGATATTGTAATGGATATTGTCTGGTTCCACAGACATCCACTATGCTCAAGTATTATACTTCTCTCCAGAGGGGATACTGTGCTGCTCGACAGTGACAACTGTGCAACCGAATTATCCGCTATAGCTAGAGACTATGGCTCACACAAACAACACTGAGTGAAGTCTGAATACGGGCTTTATTCTCACAAGACAAAGTCCTAGGGTGGCAATCCACTAGGGTTATTGGGGCAAGACAGGAGAATGAATGCAAAGAATAGAGGTAAAGTCAGCCCTTTTGTAGGTGGACTGACAGGAAATAATTAGCATAATATATCTAAAAACAATAGCACAGGAAGTAAATCAACCAATGCAGACAGATATATAAATAGTCAACAGATCAGGTAAGGTAAATAGTTAAATGTAAAGAGCGCCAAGTGGCTAGAGGGCGGAGTCCTGTCTCCATTGTCCAATCACACATCCTACAGGGCTCTTAGGCCATAGGTAGCTTATGGTTCAGTGGTCTGGTAATCCGAGGAAGGGTACTTTCGGTTCTTGGCTTTGACTTAGTTCCTAGGTATGTTTAAGGTTCCTCCTCTATGGCGGCCATATTGTGCCGGCCCAGTATAGCTATCTCGGGTCGGTAAGAGGTCAATACCGGCCCTGCAGGGGTCACCAGCGGCCCTGTATACTATGCCAACGGCACAATACAACTTCCCACCTAATCAGCAGTCTACCAAAAGCTGTAAAGAGAAGTCTAGCGCATCATTCGCAAAGGGTGAATAGTGAACTGCCCGTTTACTGTGATCTTCCACCAAAATCTACCACAATATGCAAAGTACACTGTTTTTAGCTTTGATATACAATTGTTATAGAAAAGGTTAACAAAGGAAATTAACTTTTCATCACAAAAACAAGTATGTAAGATTATTATTACTCTGTATTGAGACAAAACTTAATTTTGAGACAATAATATATTTTCACAATGGTCTAGTGTTGTCAGGAGCATAGCTAATAACTTACCTCGTGCAATGAGAGTATCGACATAGGGTAAATATGCTTTCATTACAGAGTTATCTTCCCCTGAAGATATGAAGTCGCTCGCCGAAACATCTATAGCATTGCACTGCTCAGTACACTTATCAAACAAAAATGCCTGACAAGTGTTTGAATTAATACAAGCTGTCGCACAAGCTGGCAGAGATCCAAGATGACTGGGACGTAGAGGTGTAACAGGAGTGGTAGATAGTACACTGTGCTGTATGAATGTGGTCAAGGGTACTGGTCTGTTTGCTCTGATGAGAACAGCTTGGATTGTTAAAAGAACTACAATAAAATTATAGAGTTGTTATAGAGTAGTATATCTAAAAATAATTTGATTGCGCGTGTTGTAAGTTAGTTTTTAAACCAAGCTTGAATGATAGTAACTTAATCGCTCTGGCAATAAAGTTACTAGCAATGTAACTATCTACACAGCAATCCTTTCAATTGAGTAGTACTTGTGAGTGATATTGTATGAGCAGATCTGCAGATACAATACTACTGCTGTGAAATGTAAAGCAATACATACAAGTATAGCAGTCTCACATACCAATCATATACATTCTGTAGTTGATGAAAGCTCGGTTGGATAAAATGTGATGTGTTGTAAGGTAGTGCAATAGTCACTTGATGTCTATGCAGTCTATTATAGTAGGCAGCACGATGCCTCATAAATTTTGTTTTGTTTGCAAATTATTACTTGGCAACTTTTCAAATAAATTATTAGTTTTCCAACTAGTTGGATTATATTAAACAAATAATTCATAACGTTCACAATATCTGTGATGAACAACAAAAGAATGTTGTTACATCATACAGTTTGCACTTGCGCATCAGACTGTTTGGTGTAACGTATTGAGCGACAAACGGTGAGATATATTCATATGTCAGCTAGAACAGACTTTTATTTTTTCTAAAACTTGTTTCACATCTAACTTGAAACAAATTCACATATAAAAGTATTTTAGACAAATAAAATATGTACCAAACAGTGAGTACATATTCATATTTGTACTAAAATGAGGGGGACACAACTTCAATTGCAACGATAAGTGCATAAGCTGTATTAATACCAGAGTTCTTAGTTCCAACCAAAGGTGTATCACACTATATAGCCCTGGGTCCAACCAGAAGTGTATCACACTATATAGCCCTGGGTCCAACTAGAGGTGTATCACACTATATAGCCCTGGGTCCAACCAGAGGTGTATCACACTATATAGCCATGGGTCCAACCAGAGGTGTATCACAGTATATAGCCCTAGGTCCAACCAGAGGTGTATCACACTATATAGCCCTGGGTCCAACCAAAGGTGTATCACATTATATAGCCCTGGGTCCAACCAGAAGTGTATCACACTATATAGCCCTGGGTCCAACCAGACGTGTATCACACTATATAGCCCTGGGTCCAACCAGAAGTGTATCACACTATATAGCCCTGGGTCCAACCAAACGTGTATCACACTATATAGCCCTGGGTCCAACCAGTGGTGTATCACACTATATAGCCCTGGGTCCAACCAGTGGTGTATCACACTATATAGCCCTGGGTCCAACCAGAGGTGTATCACACTATATAGTCCTCGGTCCAACCAGAGCTGTATCACACTATATAGCCCTGGGTCCAACCAAACGTGTATCACACTATATAGTCTTGGGTCCAACCAGAGGTGTATAACACTATATAGCCCTAGGTCTAACCAGAGGTGTATCACACTATATAGCCCTAGGTCCAACCAGAGGTGTATCACACTATATAGCCCTGGGTCCAACCAAAGGTGTATCACACTATATAGCCCTGGGTCCAACCAGAAGTGTATCACACTATATAGCCCTGGGTCCAACCAGAGGTGTATCACACTATATGGCCTTGGGTCCAACCAAAGGTGTATCACACTATATAGCTCTGGGTCCAACCAGTGGTGTATCACACTATATGGCCTTGGGTCCAACCAAAGGTGTATCACACTATATAGCCCTGGGTCCAACCAGAGGTGTATCACACTATATAGCCCTGGGTCCAACCAGAGGTGTATCACAGTATATAGCCCTAGGTCCAACCAGAGGTGTATCACACTATATAGCCCTGGGTCCAAATAAAGGTGTATCACACTATATGGCCTTGGGTCCAACCAGTGGTGTATCACACTATATAGCCCTGGGTCCAACCAGAGGTGTATCACACTATATAGCCCTGGGTCCAACCAGAGGTGTATCACACTATATAGCCCTAGGTCTAACCAGAGGTGTATCACACTATATAGCCCTAGGTCCAACCAGAAGTGTATCACACTATATAGCCCTGGGTCCAACCAAAGGTGTATCACACTATATAGCCCTGGGTCCAACCAGAAGTGTATCACACTATATAGCCCTGGGTCCAACCAGAGGTGTATCACACTATATGGCCTTGGGTCCAACCAGAGGTGTATCACACTATATAGCCCTAAGTCTAACCAGAGGTGTATCACACTATATAGCCTTGGGTCCAACCAAAGGTGTATCACACTATATGGCCTTGGGTCCAACCAGTGGTGTATCACACTATATTGCCTAGGGTCTAACCAGAGGTGTATTGGTGGATCGTAACGGTAGGATTCTCACTACCGTCCACTCACAAACAGCCGTCCACAGGGCCAAGCTGATGGAACGGCAAAACAACACCTCTCTCCAAGAGGTAACCCAGGGTTGGTCAAACCTGCAGGATGCAATGGAGAAGTTGGTAAAGACTTCACTACTAGCCAGCCCTCGGCTCAGACAAACAAGGGATGGTTTGAGTAATAGTACATCCATCCGTCCATATATTATGCTTTAGGGAAGCAATCGCATAGAGTAGTCAACAACAATAGCAGTAAGCGATAAGTGGCAGTGACTGCAAGTAAATCCAGCCTTTTATAGGCTGGTGGCCGGAAGTGCATTACCTCATGCTATGTCTATCCAATAAAACGTAACAGGAAGTAATTTAACCAATCAAGGGAATAATACATGCAATTGCACACAATAATAAAAGTATAAGGCTGGGGCAATTGAGTTAAAAATCCAACCCCCTAACAAAATAGAACCGCGCGAAGCGCGGAAAATTTTTTGTTAGGGGGTTGGAGGAATTTGTTAGGGGGTTGCCTGTTAGGGGGTTCAACATGAATGTTAGCGGGTCGAGTTTTATTAATGTTGTACTATATTATTATTTATTAGCTGATCATTATTCATTTTTTTTAACTTTTGTAATTTATCAGTTATTAATAATGATAATAACTACTAACCATTATTATTTTATTATTTATGTGTTTTATTATTTTGATTATTTATTGTTATTATCAATATATTTTTTATTTATCATTTTTTTAATATTATAATAATGTGCAGGATTTCACTGTGTGTGCGTGTGTAAGTGGTAGCTTGGCTAACCTGCACAGCCTCTCCAGGTCGGCGATGGCTCTACTGTGTTTGTGATAGCAACAACTACTGACTGCAGGTCGACTGGCCCTTTAACAGTGCTGCATGGCAACTGTCGACAGGGTCGAGCTGGCTAGTTGTGTTTACTATCCTAGACAACAGCTACGGTCGAACATTGAAGGTTGGAATAGCTAAAGCTAATTCTGACCAGCAGAGGTTCGGCGTACTGCTCATCTATTACTACTCGCTTGTATGGTGCTCTGGATGTACGTGCATGTACTAGTGCGCAGTGAAGTTATTGTTTATGAGACAAAGAACTTCTGAGAGTGTGCTAGGCTTAACTCTGCTTTATTGAATGACTGACACTGGTATTTATACAAACGATTATATAATAGGCATAAGGACAGACAAAGACAGGACAAAAGATGGACTGTAAGCCACGCCTGATATGTATGACTAGACAAATAGAAAAAGAGTGGGTTTGGCTTGAAGATATGGATGGTTAATTAGCACATGTTGATAATATAAGATTGAATGGTAAGGTAAGAAATATATAAACGTACATAGCAGGGGCGTATATTACCGGGTCCGACTGACGACTCCTCGTGAGTCAAATTTCAGTCGTGGTTCATCAGTGAAAAGTCGTGGGTCAGTATCATAGAAGCAAATTTGAGTTGATTATCTCTCTGTGGCAATAGTAAAACTCAATTGATAAATACAACTGTTGATCTTTTATATGATTGTCGCCTTATTATTAGTTTTAAGTCTATGATGATGTGAAGAGAGCTACAATTTTTCCTCAGGTGCCAAAGAAGTCCTAGTAGTTTAAAAGCGTCCTCTATGTTTGAGAAATTGCACTGTAATTTATCATCAGTCTTACTACTTTCAAATTAAAAAGACTAATTCCCCTTTTGCATTATCCTGTGAGCCAGCAGCTTAGTGTGTAATGTTGAGCAGAAGAATGATGCTAAGAGTAGGCCAACATCTTCTTGGCTAGATAAATAATGCTTGATAGAGAGATGCTCATTGATTTTAAACCATGGGTATAATGGTTGCTTTTTACAGCAGTTATAGGCTGATGTAACCTTATAATTAAGCTTTATTAGCTTTATATATTATAAATATCCCATGAACATGCTAAAAAAAACAAAATAATTCAGCTAAATTTTGAGACACCCAAAAACACACTTGCTGGGACAACTCCAAGATATGTGATGTCATTAATAAAAAAATTGTGATAGTCTAAGATTTATAGACCTTTTCTTACACACTGAAGTTATCGGATAGTATAAAATTGTTAGCCAATTAGGTTGCGCGTTTCATTAATCAGACGAAAGAATTTTTGAAAATTGACATTTTTGCTTTGAAAAAACACCAAAAGTAAAGCTCCAAACAAAAAACTGAGGCAACAGATAGAAAGAAAATTCAATTCTGATGCATGTAGTTATTTTTGAAGAATTAATGGGCCACCACATTAGCCATAACACGTCAATCAAAGTTGGCCTTGTTTTTGCCTAAATCCCGGACATTTTTTCAAAGAATAATATTAATTTTTTTTTTCTATTCAAGCTAGCACCTGACTTTTTATACCACTGAATAGGGAATTTCAAGCGCTATCTTCTGATATAAAGAACCATAATAATAAACACTTTGAAAAAAAAAATGAAAAATAATAAAAAATTACTAGTCAACATATCGTCGTCATCCAAATAATTAATTTCTAGCATACTACCCGTCATTTCCACTTCTAAACAATTCCAGCATGCCTAAACAAATATAATCTAACCATTTATCAGAACAAATCTCATCCGTGGAGGTTCTCTGCAAAAAATATTATTTCAAACTATCTCAGCAAGAAAAATTATTTCTTGCCCGACAAGGAACGGGGTGCGGTTCTCATGGAGCGGTTTTTGTCTAGACTGGCAGTTTTACCTCAAATAAAGACCAGAAAATAGAGGAGATTCTGCTCTACACGATGATATAAAAATTTTTATTGTAGGTCTACTAGAAATACTAGAATATCTGGTGCTAAAGTCAACAACAATTTCAGCCAATCAGAATCTTGCTAACAAAAGGTCCGATGGAATTGTTTTATATTTTATACACTTTTTGATGATAAATTTGACAAAATCCATGGGAGTAAGTTTCTTAGCAGGTGTTGAAATGAATTATCAATATGTTTTATTTGACTGGGTTGGGTGGGATGTCACAGAACCCAATAAAAACTGAAATATCTTCAGATTAATACAGGCACCTTTTTTATAAAAGTAACATTTCCTACTTAGATTCGCGAAAGCTTATTTTATCAATGACGTCACATTTCTAGCATTTTAATGGCGCTGTAGAGCAACTCCGTTTTTCAATGAAGTAAATATTGCCAATAAATATGGATAAATTTCTCATTGTTCTACACATAAAATACAATTATACTTGTAAGATTTAGATAGCTGACATTTTCATTAGCCTATAACAGCTATAAAAACAAACCATTATACCCATGGTTTAAAACTAAGGATTGAAATCTCAAACTTCTATTATTATAATTGGAAATATCTAACAGAGTAAGGAAGACTGACTAAATGTTTTTTAAGATTATTATTCATTGCCATCAATAATCATCATCATCTTCTTCATCATCATCATCATCTATCATCATCATTCATCATCCCCACTGTAATAATAGTAATTATTAATAATTATATTATTATAATTATGAAAATAATAATTATTCACCATCATCGTCAGTATGATTATTATTCATTTTATTTATAGCAGTAATTAATAATGATAACTAACAACAACATTAATTAATAATAATAGTAATAATAATAAATATAAATAATAAATACATACAGATATATTATTATAATAATACTAATTATTATTATTATTAATAAATGAACAATAATACTGTAACTTAAAATAATGATGTTGTTTTTTATTATTATTTATAGCTTATATTAATTAATTATTATTATAATTATCGTTATTAATTATGATAACGGTTATTTATATTATTTATATATTTGGTTACATAATAATCACTATTTTTGTTTGTTTTTAATTTTTATTGATAATAACCGGCCAGTGTGACTGTCACAAAGTTCAAATATTTTGGATCGACAGTAATGAGTAACAACAAAAGGATGAAGAGATAAATTCCAGGATGTCTAATGCTTCAATCTCCTTTGACCAACTCAAGTCAAAGGTGTGCTACAACAACGATCTGACATTCAAAACAAAATGCTCGGTTTATCGGGCAATTGTTCTCTTATCTCTGTTATATGGGGCTGAGACCTGGTCAGGCTAGCTGCTCACAAACTCAAAACCTATATGATGATACACCTACGTCAGATTCTTAATGTGGAATGGCGGGACTTCATCTCGAACGAGGAGATTCTAGCCCAGGCCAACCTACCTAGTATGCATGAACTCCTCATTCAAAGAAACCTGAGATGGGTTGGACATGTGCACAGAATGGAGAAAACTAGGCTACCCAACCAAATCCTTTATTCACAACTCAAAGAAGAGGCCTGAGGTATTGGCACACCGAGACTGAGATTCAAAGACACTGTAAAACGGAACCTCAAGGACAAGAAGATCCGGTTGGAAGCTGGCAACCTCAGCAAAAACCAAAGTCAATGGAAAAGTTTGGTTCACCAGAGGTCATCTTCGGAGACAAAGAACAGCTGATGATGATGGTGATGATTGATAATAATAATAATGTTGATGATTTGTTCACTATTTATTTACTATTTATCTACTACTGCTATCAGTTTATTATCATCGTTGATTATTATTATTTCTATTATTAATCTGTTATCATAGATTATTTTATGAAATCATGTATATGATGGTTATCTTGTGATGATGACGATAATAATTGCATGAAATTCAAGTAACTTGCATAATAGTAGTTAGTGTCACTACCTTTCATCACTGCTAATACTGACTTCTAAACTAAATGTTTACATTACTGCTTTCCAAACTATTACTAGTTGCTGATTGCAATGTTGTTATTTATTATTATTATTATTCATTAACGCAAATGCATATAAAGACAAACTTATTTAAGTGATGTGTACTTTTGCTTGTGGTGCTAAGCAATTTAGTGCTAGTTTGAAGGTGTTTTGCATGTACTGCATTTTTGCACCTGAATAGCCATTTCCATGCATCTGAGCCACAGTATTTTCAAAGTTTTCCGCTAGCGCGGGGCATATGCGGGGGAGGGGTGCCCTGCACCTAACCCCTCCCCCGCACCCCCTCCCCTCCCACCCAACAATAGTAGTGAGTCAAATTTTTGAGAACCTACGCCCCTGGTACATAGAGTGATTAACTGTAAAGTGTAGACATAGAATGTTACATAGAACAAAGATGGCGCCGTCCGCCACAATAACATAATTTGACTGCTTCAAATTATTATTAACTGTTATTTATAACAATTATAATAATAATCATCATAATTATAATGTATAAATAATAATAATTAATATTAATAACAATCTAATGATGATTATAAATAATAGTAGGAGTGAAGTGGGGAAAATCCAATCATTATTAATTACAATAATAGTTACAGTAGTAGTAATAATAATTTTAACCACCAAGTCACACACAGACAGTTGTTAGTTGTTGCATAGCAGCTTCATATGCATGTTGTTTAATAATGTAAAGAAATATTTCTTTACGGTAGAGCTTTTATCCAAAAGCACGAATATTCCTTCATTTGATTGGTCAACCATATGTTCATGAGCCAATGATGTGCCTTGTTAGTTTACTGATAACTTTATTGTTTTATCACAAGGGTGGGTCAATGTCAATCCACAAAAAAGTAAAGGCATATAGTTGGGCTATGTCTATGTTTCATGTTGTAATGCTAAGATAACTCCAAACAATCATCAGAAGAAAAATCAATCCCCGCAAACCAAAACAATACCCGACAAATTTGACCCCCTAACGTTAGGGGGTTGGGAGTTGTACCCCCGACTGTTCGAGGGGTCGGGGGCACTCAATACGCCTCTGGTATAAGGTGCCTAGTGGCAATGAATCACATAAGAAGTTCAAGTCCTCAGTCTTTATTAACCGAAGGTTCCAGATAGATAGGTATGGAAAGCCGGCTCGCAATTTTGCCATTTGCTAATTGCCGATTTCAAGTCTTTGCTGATTGGCCAATCTGTTAGAAAACAAACTTTCATTGGCCTTTAACTTGGACCAATTGTCGGCGAGCAAGGCGGCTTTGTACCTCATTTTGCAAAAGATCCGGCAGCACTAGATAGACGGGGTGACTCTTGTTGTAGTAGTAGTCAATAGCATTTTATTTTATGGGAGACTTCCTCACAAAAGATGTGTTAAGCTTACACGAGTTCAACTTATTACTGAAGAATATTTTTCTAGAGATTATCGTTGCTATGTTATCAATAATAGCTGCATCATCTTCTCATGTCATCATTTGTCGTGGTCAGACGAGGGACTACTACTGCTACTCACTACTAGTAGTAGTGGTAGTTTAAGTTAGTAAGTTACAGCAATAAGTTGTAGTAGTAAAAGAATGGTAAATAATATTTTATTATTTATAATTAATAATTTAATATTATTATATTAAACAAATGAGTTGCTGCTGCCATGTATGTATGTGTGTTGGGAAATGTAGTCAGCACACTCCAGTCGACCTGGACAGTATAAACAATCTAGTGCCGAACTCTAGTAACTATCATCATATTCTATTCCATGCACTCACTCTTTATTAACATTATATACTTTGCATATTTATTAATTATCCTGTATTGCCAACCATGTGCTGCTGTGCAATCAAGCCTGTCTAAAGACAGCCTCTTTTGTTAACCTTTAACCTTTTCATACCGCCTCCCTTTGTCTATGGGCCAATTAGGCCACAGGGCGGGATTACCTATTGTACTGTTTTTACTGCTGCCTAAAGCATACCCGCCTTCTATGTATTTATACTGTTGTAATCACATAATAAAATCAGAGTTAACCTGGCACTCTCACTTCTTCATGATTCTCTCTACACAAGACCTAAAGAACAAGTTACTAGATGCATGCACAAGAACAAGCACACAAGCAAGCAAACAAAGCACAAGCACTTGGCAAATAATTAATTGGCAGCAACTTGGACAAGTCGATCGACAGCAAGAGCAATAGACAGTAGAAAGTGGTCAGTCTACGAGACTTACACTGCACACCACCTTCGGGAGTGTGATACTGGAACGATTGTTCAACCTGTCGATTCGACCCAGTGTAGCTATTCTGCCCGAACAAGAACTCAGTGGAAAGTGAGGTAGTTAAGACAACTCCTCACTGTGGACAGTCTTCGGACTTACAACACTGCAAATCTTATTCAAACAGAGTAGTCTGCCGACCTTGAGGCTAGCTGAAGAGCACTTGCATTACTGCTATTACGCACACACTGGAAGTGGGCCGCTGTACAGGTGACAGCTACCACTCCCCCCAAATTCCTGTACATTGGTGGCAGCAGTGGGATAGAGAAGAGCCCACACAAGTCGACCCACTGGAACAGTGACCGTAAGCAGGAAGCAAGATGGCTAGTAGACGCCGAGCAGTGAGCTCGGATCGTGATGGCAGCCCACTGCAGATCATGGGCACTCTAGCGGACATACTGGACCGTATGTCCACCAACAACAGCAAGGATCGCTTCCGACCTCCACAGTTTAATGGAGAGGGAGATGTCCACTATTTCATTCAACGGTTTGAGGAGGTGGCCCGAGCCAACCGCTGGGCACCAGAGGAAACCACCATACATTTAAGACAGGCGCTGACAGGCAAGGCGGAACAATGTGGAAGGGGGCTCGATCCCCTTGCCATCACCCAAGCACTCAAAGCCAGCTTTGGCCTGACCAGAACAGAGGCGCAGCATAGGCTAACCACCTATCGCAAGGCGCACAGAGACACTCTGCGAGACCATGCGCTCCAAGTGGAGCGACTAGTAGAGGCTGCATATGGCGACCTACCCGTGCAAAACTGAGTGGAGCTCACCCTCCAAACATTTCAAAGTACGTTGGGACACGTGTACTTACAGAGACACCTGTTGGCGATCCGACCCGTAGATCTAGAGGAAGCTGTTTTGGCAGGAAATGAGTTCTTGCAGGTACAACATCAGCCCTCAGTACAGTCCAACGTTCGCATAGTACAAGAGGAGGAGGCAGAAGGAGCCGGAACCCCCCCCCAAGGCCGACCTCAAGTGCCAGGAAGTAGAAGACCCCCTGGCCAAGTTACTCAAAACAATTGAGCATTTGAGCAAAGAGGTGGCCGAGCTCAAAGACACCACTACCAAACCTCCCACCAGACGCTGCTGGGGCTGCCAACGGACGGGACACGTACGGAGTCAGTGCAAGACTGCCCCCTGGCAACAGAGGCAGGGAAACGAATACGGCCCGCAGCAGTAGGGACCCCTGCTGGCTGCAAGAGGGCCACCCCAGCTAACCGAACAAGGGAAGAACAGGCCAGACGACCTGTACAGAGACCAGAGTTCCTTCCGCTAAGCAATCGGTTCAGCCCATTGGCCACCGACCTGGCAGAGGAGGAAGAGGAGGAAGACATAGATGAGATGGCCCAGAGGAGGCCCAGTTCCCCAAAGCCGCGGAGTAAGGAACCAACACGAAGGAAGACACCCCCCCCCCAGACCGAACACCAAGAACCCAATCACAGTCCATTTGAACCAAGTAGAGAGACCTTACAAGTCCAGTTACTACTTGCCTGGACGATTGGAAGGACGAACGGTTACGTATCTAATTGATACGGGGTGCAATACCAACCTGTTGTCGAAGAGGATATTCGACGTACTGCCCGCACAGGTACAGAAGGAACTGCAGGAATACGACTCTCATGGGCTGATGGCTGACGGCACCAGACTACCCTTCTACGGGCTGCTCACGCTGACGGGACGAATCCGGCATGTTAGGTACGAGGAAACCTTCGTAGTCAGTCAGATAAACGAGGATGTGATCCTCGGGATGCCTTTCCTCGCCAAGCAAAACTGCCAGATGGGATTCGACCGTCCAGTTCTCCGCGTACAGGGGAAGGAGTTGACCTGTACAGATAGACACGGAAGGGACCTGGTGTCCAAAATCCAAGTCCAGAGAGATACACACATTCCACCTCAAGCCGAGGCGACGGTGCCATGCCACCTGACCAGTCAGACCCCGTGTGCACAGGGGGTGATAGAAAGCATGGGAGGAGGCTTGTTGTTAGCCACCAGTGTCAATGCGCCAGATGATCGGGGACGTGTACTCGTCCGATGCCTCAACCCCTCTCAAGACAGCCTACATGTTCCGGCAGGAGAGGTAATCGGCACGTTCATCGGTATAGGGCCCGACGAGGTACGGTCACTACAGAACCACCCCCCAGAATCGGAACCCCCAGGAGGAGAGCTACCACCGCACCTCACCCACCTGTTTTCACAGGCCAGAAAGGGGTGTAAAGACACCCGAGAGGAATGCCAACTCCGGAGCTTGCTCGTCCGCTACCAAGAAGTCTTTAGCCAGCACGATGGAGACATCGGCCGCACTCAGCTCGCCAAACACTCCATTCCCGTGATCCCTGGCACACGACCAATACGGCTGCCACCGCACCGATTGGGCGCAGAAAAGGAGGCAGAGGCCGAACGACAAGTGAAGGAGTTGCTGGCCAAAGATCTGATCGAGCCTGCCGAAGGAGCATGGAGCTCTCCGGTGGTGTTGGTGCGCAAGAAGGATAACTCCTGGAGATTTTGTGTTGACTACCGTAAGTTAAACGATGTCACACAACAGGATGCGTATCCCATACCCCGGATAGATGACTCCCTGGATGCTCTCGCAGGAAGCCGATATTTTAGTACGCTAGACTTGACCAGCGGATACTGGCAAGTACCTCTGGACGAAGACGCCCAGGACAAAGCCGCCTTCATCACCCGCAGTGGTCTATGGCGGTGGAAGGTGCTGCCCTTTGGCCTCACCTCGGCTCCTGCCACATTCCAGCGACTCATGGAGCGAGTACTGAAAGGGCTCCACTGGAAGACGCTACTCCTCTATCTGGACGACGTGATAGTCATTGCTCCTGACTTCACGTCACACATCCAGAGGCTAGAGGAAGTGCTACAGCGTCTCCAGAGTGCTCACCTGAAGGTGAAGCCCTCGAAGTGCGAACTCCTGAGTCCACAGGTACGTTACCTCGGACATGTGGTCAGCGCAAAGGGTGTAGCTACCGACCCTGACAAAGTAGAAGCGGTAAAGACTTGGCAGGCTCCACAGGACGTGAAAGCCTTACAAGCATTCTTGGGGACGGCCGGGTACTACAGGCAGTACTTACCCGACTACGCCACTACAGCAAAGCCACTCACCGTCCTGACCGGGAAGGAGGTCCCATGGAAGTGGGGAGATAGAGAACAGCAAGCGTTCGAGAATTTGAAGGAAGGTCTGGTCCAGGCTCCTATTCTGGGATACCCCGACCCCAAGCTTCCCTACATCCTGGACACAGACGCCAGCGCTGTGGGAGTAGGAGGAGTGCTGTCGCAGATCCAAGAAGGGCAAGAGCGGGTGATAGCTTACTACAGTAAGACCCTGTCTCCCGCTGAGAGGAACTACTGTGTGACCCGACGAGAACTCTTGGCAGTGATCAAGGCCGCCAAGCACTTCCGACCATACCTGTACGGAAGAGAGTTCAAGTTACGCTCAGACCACGCTTCCCTACGATGGTTGTGTAGGAGGAAGGAACCCTCCAACCAGATAGCCCGATGGCTAGAGATACTGGCGGAATTCAAGTTCAAGCTGGAACACCGACCAGGGGCACAGCACGGGAATGCAGACGGCCTCAGTCGACAGGACCCCTGTATCGGCTGTAAACAGTGCCACGCCATAGAGCAGAGAGATGGGGGACCCACCCATGCCGAGCTAACCCTGGGGGGACTAGCAGAGCAAAGGGAAAGGACGACCGGGGGACCCACCCATGCAGAGCAAAAGGGAAAGATGACTGGGGGACCCACCCATGCAGAGCAAAAGGGAAAGGCAGATGGGGGACCCACCCATGCCGAGCTAACCCTGAGGGGGCCAGCAGAGCGAAGGGGGAGGACGACTGGGGGACCCACCCATGCAGAGCAAAAGGGAAAGGCAGATGGGGGACCCACCCATGCCGAGCTAACCCTGAGGGGACCAGCAGAGCGAAGGGAGAGGACGAGTGGGGGACCCACCCATGCGGAGCAAAAGGGAGAGATGACTGGGGGACCCACCCAGGCCGAGCTCACCCGACAGGGAGCAGCAGAGCCGAAGGGACAGGTGAACGTGACCATCACTAACCCCACAGAGAGTGCCAAGGAGCTGGTACAGGCGCAACGAGAGGGACAACACCCTGTTGCCAAGATCTATGCCGCAGTGCAGGCAGGAAGACAGCTCTCCGCCAGAGAGTTAGAAGAAGGAGACACCGAGCTGCGGACACTACATGACCGAATAGAGGCACTAAGGATCCAACCCAACGGGACGCTGGTCATAAGATCAGAACACCAGGGGCGGGTCAGGCTCTGCTCGGTATGTCCACCAGCATGGAGGAATAAGGTTGTGTGGGATACACACCTGATGGCTCATGCCGGGATCAACCGAACTCGGCATCGTGTGCAACTGGATTGGTATTGGCCTGGGATGTCGGGACTTACACGCAGACTCGTAAAGAGCTGTGAAGTGTGTCAAGTGGCAAAAAGGAGCAATAGACCCACGGCACCCGACGGACAGAGATTACTGGCAGGCCGACCTTTCCAGAAGCTGGCAGTGGACTTGGTAGGACCGTTACCTCTCACCAAGCGGAAGAATCGGTGGATAATGGTACTTACGGACCATTTCACCCGCTGGCAGGATGCCATTGCACTGCCCGACGCTACCGCCCCGACGGTGGCCACAGCTCTGGACGAAAGGGTGTTTAGCTATTGGGGCCTCCCCGAACAGCTGCACTCAGACCAGGGGGCTCAATTTGAGTCCACCCTCCTCGAAGAGCTCTGCACCTTGTGGGGAGTACGAAAGACTCGCACCACCCCCTACCACCCCCAAGGGAACGGTATGGTGGAGCGACAGAACAGAACGCTGGGAGACGCATTACGGACATTGATCTTGAGTAAAGGGCAGGACGAATGGGACGGATTGCTCCCACAGATTATGCGGGCGTGCAGGGCCACGCCCAACTCCACAACCAGCGAGACTCCAAACCTACTCATGTTAGGGAGAGAGGTACGGCTACCCGACCAACTGACGGGATCGCCACCCTCTCTAGGACCACATAGTGTCAACGAGCATACACTCAGAGTACAGAGAGACCTAGCCACCGCACACGACTACGTAAGAGAGCAACAAGCTAAGCTCAGGCAAGAAGAGACCGGGGAACCCCTCCGCTTCGAGAAAGACGAGCTCGTGGTCATGGAGAACAAAAGGCGGACCAAGGGAAGCAATCCTAAGTTGCAGCCCAGCTACATAGGACCCTACACCATCACAGAAACCTACCCCAACCACACTTATCGTTTGGAGCGAAATGGGCAAGGCTTCACCCAAAATGGACGCCGGCTGAAAGCATATCGCACATGTAGAGAGGAAATAGGGCGGGCCCCACCTAGCCGCGAACAGGCCGTTCGACCGAACATGCGTGGAGCATATCGGCGGCCGACAGCCCCGCCCCAGGTAGAACACACAGACCCCCCACCAGATCGACCCATGGAGAGGCAGCAAGAAGGCAACCCGCCTGAAGAACAAATAGAAAGGCGACCAAGCACCCCACCACCTCCTGTAGAACCGGTGGAAAGGGAGATACCACCCGGATCTCCACCCAGTCCGTCTACCCCAGTGAGACCACCCACTCCTGAAGCACCCCCCGTGGATGCTGCACACACCGGACCCCCCGTAGGAGATGTCCACTGGCCACCCCTTAACCCTGCACCAGCAGTAGTAGAAGGAGAGGGTAGACCATCAAGAGCAAGGAGGCCTCCTGTGAGATTCACAGATTACCAGTGCTATAGGACCTCAGAAAAGGGAGAACCAGGAGCAGAAAATATGCAGGTAAACGTGACCACAGGAGCACCATCAGAAAGAGCACAAAAAATGGTGTATATACCATGGACAGATGCCAAAGAAACCCGATATAGATTGGGTTTAAACGAAGATAAAGAAATGGTAAACATAACCAATGAAGACGAGTATGGAAAAGAAGAGAGAAAGTGGACAACTCCCACAAACAGTCGCTACGCGGAAAATACAACACAAGGGTGGACAACCACCACGAACAATTATCACCGGATAAATGCGCAGCAAGAGTGGGCAACTCCCTCTACAAAAAACATAGAAACAACAACGAAACCAGCGAACTACCGCGGGAGGAGCCTAGACTCCCTACGTCACACCACGTGGCCGGGAGAACAAAAGAAACCGCCAACAAGAACAATTACAAAACAAATAAACGCAACAACGAGCTGCACAGTCAGCAAACAACTCAACGAGGCAACAACGATGGCAGAAAAGAGAGCATTATCAATTGAAGAGGATCCTGAGTTCGTGGCAGCAATTACAGCAGAGCCTATAAAAAAGAAGCATAGGATACCTATGAAAGAAATGCCGGCCTCACCGACAAGAGTAGGAAACGTGAGGGCAGAGGAAGGTGCGGCCAGATGTAGAATTCGGCCCCACCAAGTAAGTGCACCTCCACCCCCAACCCACGTCTACCAACCAAAAGAAACGTGGGTGACCGAGGAGACAGTAAGACGAATGCAGCATGCATTGAAACGAACAGACAACGAAGATATCTGGCAATGTGATATCTGCAAAATAGAAAGAAGTAGGAAGAGGACGACATACCATATTAAACAACACTTTGTTTATTTCTTTTGTGCATGCGGCCACAAAAGTGCCTCACGAGACACTATCCTGAAACATGTTAGAAACCAAAATGGGGCGGAGGAACATGGCGGACCAGGAAAACCATTATACGAAGTCGACCGAAACTCATACACCGATTTCTGCATGGCCATAAATTGGCAGAACCCGCCGCTCTTCGGAACGCCCTCGCCCATCAAAGATCGGTCAAGCAGCCCTAGTAACCAGAGACCCATTAAAAGACGGCTGGGAGACCGCATAGAAACATCACAGAAAGTGATAAAGGTAGAGCTCGACATGGAGAAAGAAGAGAGAATAATAAAGCAGAGGGCGAACAGAGAACGAGACGAAAGAGAAAGTAGTACGCAGTACCGACCGAGAGCAAGCAGTAGAGAAAGGAGATTAGAACGACAGATGGAGACAGAACGTCGTGAAGAAAAATACAGAAGAATTAAGAGAAACGAAGAAGAGTACTACCGTTTAACAAAGGAGGCATTAAACTGTCTACAAAAAGCGGACGAACTAAAGATGGCAATCCAACGCGACCGGGACACCTATTAGGACATTTCCCCTCAATTTTAGTATATTGGCCCACGAGCGCCAATGGGGCGGAGTGTGTTGGGAAATGTAGTCAGCACACTCCAGTCGACCTGGACAGTATAAACAATCTAGTGCCGAACTCTAGTAACTATCATCATATTCTATTCCATGCACTCACTCTTTATTAACATTATATACTTTGCATATTTATTAATTATCCTGTATTGCCAACCATGTGCTGCTGTGCAATCAAGCCTGTCTAAAGACAGCCTCTTTTGTTAACCTTTAACCTTTTCATACCGCCTCCCTTTGTCTATGGGCCAATTAGGCCACAGGGCGGGATTACCTATTGTACTGTTTTTACTGCTGCCTAAAGCATACCCGCCTTCTATGTATTTATACTGTTGTAATCACATAATAAAATCAGAGTTAACCTGGCACTCTCACTTCTTCATGATTCTCTCTACACAAGACCTAAAGAACAAGTTACTAGATGCATGCACAAGAACAAGCACACAAGCAAGCAAACAAAGCACAAGCACTTGGCAAATAATTAATTGGCAGCAACTTGGACAAGTCGATCGACAGCAAGAGCAATAGACAGTAGAAAGTGGTCAGTCTACGAGACTTACACTGCACACCACCTTCGGGAGTGTGATACTGGAACGATTGTTCAACCTGTCGATTCGACCCAGTGTAGCTATTCTGCCCGAACAAGAACTCAGTGGAAAGTGAGGTAGTTAAGACAACTCCTCACTGTGGACAGTCTTCGGACTTACAACACTGCAAATCTTATTCAAACAGAGTAGTCTGCCGACCTTGAGGCTAGCTGAAGAGCACTTGCATTACTGCTATTACGCACACACTGGAAGTGGGCCGCTGTACAGGTGACAGCTACCACTCCCCCCAAATTCCTGTACATGTGTTTACTTTATTATTATTATTATTATAATTATTTATTTATTAATTATTATTATATATATAGACGCTACAACGAGTTGAATTTGGTACCACGTGACCCTATCAAAACCGCAGTCTAAAAAATTGTCGTACCCTGAGATTATAAACATTTGTTTTTATTGTTTTAATATTTCTGGAACCAAGGTTACTAACGCCAAAGTTTAAAATTCATCAGATAGCCAATCATTTACAGCACAGGATTCTCTTGATTTTTTCCTTGCAGACTCGTTTCAGTAGTAGTTACATGTGTTCAAACTTTGTATACTTCAACGGAAATGTGTCAGCACTCAGAATGGTATTTTGACAGTTTGTTAATTTTCATTCATGTGTATGCATATTAGCTATCTAGTGGTGTATTATTTTGAATAATTGGTGAAACTTATTGGGTAAAATTAATTTTTTTCTGAAAAAGGGTAAGAGAAATATTTTTTTTAAAAATTCTACAGTAGCGTGAGATTCCACCGACCATAATACGCTGATATTGCGGGCGGAAATGAACATTGATATGGTTTTACGTTAATAAAAATTATCAACTGGCTATCAACTGAGACCGAATTACTAAATAATAATAAAATTATTTGTCCAAATAAATGGATGTTATAATTTCAACGCTGAAAAGTTTAATTTTGCTATCAGTGTGAGTTTGAAAAAACATACTCATTTTTGCAGTTTCTCAATAATAATGATCGAAAATAAATCTGTTTTCACATTTCTACTAATAATTAATTTAATATTAGAAAACATAATTAGAATATTAATTAATAACACATTGATTGTAATAATTACTAATCGATTGAGAGTAATTATTATCTTTCTGGTTGTTGTGTATTTAAATTAATTATTATTTATTAAATATGGAAACAATTGCAATTATTGTTATCATTGGTTGGTAGCAAATTACAATCGTCATGATAATGGTTTTGATGTACGCATATATATAAACGCAAACAATATATATATATAGGCCCGTATATTGTTTGCACTAGTAGATACGCTTGGGCGATCCGCCTGCGGTCGCGTTGCCACCGCAAACAATGTGATTTTTAATACATTATGCTTTTTTTTAAATTCGTTTTTTAGTATGTTGATCAAATTTGAGCCAATTATTTTTAGAACCAATGAACGTATCAGCTTCTACTAGACAAGTTGCCACCAATTTTAATTATCAAAAAAAAATCTAAAACTTCTCACTGTACTATCTATATATAATAAATAATAATATATTATTAATAAATAAATTGTTATTTATTATTATTATAGATATTATTTACTTAGTTAGTAGTAATAGTAATTTACAAATCTACTACTATAATAATAATAATTGTAATAATGTTTTTATACCATTAGGAGGATTATTTATTATTATTATTAATGGTAAAAATATTAATAATTATTATTAATATTTATTAATATTATTAAATTTGATTAATAAAATAATAAATATCAAATAATAATACTTAATAATAATAATTATTATTATGTAATAACATATGCTGCTGCTGTTGGCCACAAGTGACCCACTGACCCAAAATTAATAAGTGGCCCACTCACATCCTAGAAAAATTCCAACCTATTATTAAAGATTTGAGAGAAACAATCTTTTATATAAAAATTCTGTAAAAATTTTACTTGTTTTGTTTTACTGACAACAACAATGCTACTAACTAACACATAACAGAACCCATAAGCAAAGCATGTTGTTTGAGTTGCAGAGAAAGAAACTAAACTCTGAGTATCTGAGTAAACAACCCTATCTTTACAACAGTCTTAAATAAAACTTAAACTCGAAACTCAAACTCTGGGCTAAGAAGGCTTAGGTTTCTCTGATGATAAAGCAGCACTAAGCTGTCCAAGGTTCCTAAATGTCGAACAGATAATGGTCTCTCTCAAAGTATAAGCAACAGTTTCAGTTGGCCAAAATTCAGAATCCATTTTTTTTTTAAATTTCATGTAATTTTAGACGGCGAATTTATGTTACAATTTATGTTACTATCCAGTAATTTGAAAATGTACAGCTTGCTTTTTTAAATCAACGCTCATATTGTTTCTAGCAAGACCTGCATTTGAATTAGGAGAATCACATACAGTAGAAATTCCATTTAGAGATTTCTTGCACATGCGTTGAAAGTTTAAACTTTCAACCATTCAGTAACATATGAAAAACCATTTATTATGTGTTAAAAAGACTCGGGTTAAGTGTGTGAATTATCAACAGGTTTCAGTAAAATATATGTCTCCTTTGTCGATCCCTTCCTTTACAGAAGTTATGCAAACGGCAGCACCAACTGATCAGATGTTATTATCATTTTAGTAAGATTTATTGCAGAACTGCAGCAGGTGATTTCCACATTTTGTGTATGTCTCTATTCAAAGCAATAATAATATTTTCAATTTTACAGCAACATTATTATATGTTTTGTGCAGTTTGTTGGAGATTAGTAAAAGTTTATCAAACACCCGATGGACTGGCTAGACGACATCTTTCCTACCACATGCCCCGAGTATGTGAAAAGAATCTTTGAAGGTAAAGCTTTAACTTTGGAACCAGACAATTAGTTGATACGTAATCGGTCAATGCGAGATAGATGCATAAATTAGTGACTCTGAAGTTGGCAGCTGTATCCAATAACAAAAGTCTGGCTATCAAGCTGCTAGAGATTTTGGTTGGTGGAAACTTAAGCTAGAAGGGCGTTACGTTTTATAAAAAGCAGGTCAGTTTCAAACAGATACAGGTGGCCCAGAATCACATTGTTGCCGCAAACTACATTAACATGTCATTGGATCAGAATTATCAACTCTTTCCACTATTACATCGGGGAATACACAACTTATCTTTGGCAGCTGATAAAACAAGTAGTTTGTATGTATAAGTTGTCTTACAATGGAGGAGATAAATTTATGTCTAGACATGTGACATGGTAGTAAATATATAATAAAATGAGATTAATAATAAAAACAATGATAAATTACTGAATAATTAATTTCAGGTATGACAACTTACTTGGGCTGAAAAAAAATGGGAGATTGGCAGAACAAAGGTGGGAGATTTTCTTGAGTGGTATTGGATGCTGTCGAAAAAAAGAAAAAATGCTGCATAATTACCCCTGCGTTGTCTTTAGACCTGACACCTTGTATGTGCTACACTTTAATTGTATATATGAAGGAAGGCAGGGTGGCACAAGCTTGAATATTGTGTATATGCATGACTGCATCTCTTAATTATTTGAGTGTGTTGAGGCAGTTTAAGGTTGTCATATTCATGTTATATAATTAAATTTACTTCAATGAAATAAAACAGTTGTAATCTGTTGTTTTTGTTTCAGATGAAGAAATTGTCAGCTTGGACATTTTCCGATCACTTTTGGAGAACGAGATTGAAGAACTCTGTGAGAAACTAAAGATTGGGCACAGGACCTTCATAAGAAACACCTTTCATCAGGTACAAAATTATTGCATATGAATGCCTTGCCCATTGGCTTGACAGTTTTTTACGACTTCTTCATACTTTAGCTAATATTGCAATTTAGGAATAAATCAGTATCCACGACCATGCTTGAGCTCATATCTACTTAACTAAATAATGTGGTTGATGTGAGCTCATCACAAACTGTTTGTCTGCAAACAACGAAAGCAAAATATGGTCTGGATTCTAGTTTCGTTTGTTATTTTCGAATAGGTTATTAATAGACATGAAAAGACATCTACTATATATAGGATGCTCTGTTGTGGTAGCTTATAGATGAGACAACTCCTGATCAAGTGTTTAAGCGGTTGGACTTAGTGTTGGGCAGAATCATCCTTATCTGGAAATACTGTACCGCAACATTTTCGGTATCCTCGGATTTTCGTAATTTTCGGTTATCCGGATAACGGATATCCTTTTCGCAGGCTGTTGGTAATCCGTTTTGTCGGTGTGTATATGCTTGTTGAAAATCATTTTATTGCTGTTGTTTGACCTCTGAAGTCTGAACACCCCTGGCCGGTCATCTAACAAAGGCGACTATTTTCATAGACGTATATTAACACCCGCGAGTCACGAGTTTTCATAGGTAAAAATCCGATATACCAAGCAGTCATTGAAGGATATCCGTACCAACATGAAAATCGTTATTCTGCCCAGCACTAGTTGGACCTTGATGCAAGTTCACATGATGTGGTGACTGCAGGGAAGTTACATTTGATGTGTTGCTGAAAGCATCACATGAGCGCACTTTGTCTTTTTCTGGTATTTTCAGATAATACGTTGTTTAAGGATGTTTTAGTCTCTTTTTTGCTTGTAGGAACAATGTGGTGTTATAGGCTCCAGCAGTTTGTTATGTATCCTTGGCTGATGGTGTTTCTCAATTTTTGCACCAGTGTTGAACTGTATTTGTGTTGATTTGAATCTGATTTGTGTCGTATGAGACTCACTTGTTTTCTTCAACACTAAAACCCACAGATAGTAGTTTTATATTCAAGTATGTATATAGCTTTGGATGGAGTGTGAAGGAGGCACAACACATTATTGGTACCAAGCATGGAATGTGGCGAAGGTAAGCACATGTACTGTTGGTTTTTAATTAGCATTGAAATATTATTACATCTTCAAGTTAATGTTCTTAAAATTGTCAATGCAGCTTTCTTTGTAATCTGATTTATAGATCCGTCCATATAATTTACAAGAAGTTGTCTCTGCACAAGTTTGCCTTGCTCACTTACAATGAACCCAGATTTGTGCTGTTGTGCTGTGCAATGGGGACCCGGCCGATTTTAGGTGCTCACCAGGGGGTCCTAATTTGATGATACCGGAAGTTTACTCGCCGTTTTATCATAATATCGTTAAGATTTTCAAAAATCCACTAATTTTATTTTTATTTTTTGCTTTAGAATTTTCCTCTCACTGATATATTGACATGGCAGGAGCTCCAGTGTCTGCTTTAGCTCACTAAATTTTTTTGGCACAATAAACAGTTATAATTAACTCGAATAATCACTTTTTACGAACGCCAACAATACTGACTATAGATCGCTATATAAAATATAGAGTGAGCTCGTAAGAGATTTATCTCCCATTTATTATTATTTATTGTGTATTGTCATCAGGGATTATTACTATTCATTTTATTTCAGTGTTAAATAATTTTCATTCAAGCACAAGTTTGATCCAACTTGTGATTAGGAAATTACAGGTTTCAGAAGAAAATTAATTTATTTAGTTTAATTAATAATTATTATTATTATGATTGTTTATAATAATAATAATATCAAAAAAATATTATTCATTTGCCCTAAAAATTAAATAATATAAAAAACACTTTTAAAAACAATTGCCATTCATTAGTCACATATCACAGGGTACACCAGATTTTTGGTACACTTGGGATTGTCATAAGAGTTTGTTATTATTATTGCTAGTCGTTGACTGGAGTTATGAAATCCGCAACAAACGATTCATGAGCAGTTGATGGGGACGGAGCTTGTAATACTGAGGATGCGCTGCGTAGATCAAGCATAATAGTATATCGCTGATGTTGAGATAAATTGACAGGGCGCACTGTAATTTATTTACGTTGGCAAACGTAGTTAGGCCCGAAATACGATACTTTGGTTCAACTGCATACTATCTATGAGCATCATTATTAAATTAATTTTTTTCAAGTGAATAAAGCAAAATAGTTTTTCAAAAGAAAAAATTAGAGGTTATATTGATCCCTCAAGCTTCCTCAATCACATCATTTTTGTCATATTAGCTGCTTAAATGTCTCAAATTAAAATAAAAGTCAAGCAAGTCGCAAATTCTAATGATAAGTTATATTAGCAATTGAACTGCTTCCCGTTGCATCTACAAAGAGAAACCGCGTGCCGGATCCCCATTGACACAGCAGTGCTTTGTGTCATTTTCCTCTCCATTGTCTTTGGTCATAACATTTGCCATTGGTCTTGAATGTAGTGTTATCAGTCCATACCTACATATGTTATGCAGTTTACGCACAGCTAATTGGCATGCTCAACGACTGGGATTTGGTCGTAGTAAGGAGCACCCACATCTTGAACATGTTGTTGAAGCAGTTCTAAAGGAATTACATGGCACATGCAGAAACATGGGAGCAAATGTGATTTGGTGCAACCTCAAGACAAAACATAATCTAAGAGTAAAAAGGTATGTTCTTGTATGTGCATATGTATGCATATGTATAGCAGGGTTGTCAGTAGTGGCTAAAAACTGCTATTCGTGTCATCACTACTACCACCACGAAGGTATCTACTTTTATTTTCCTTAGATTGCATGACAGACAATATTTTTTGCTATATGCCAGTTCTTCACTTATGGGATGAGTGAATGAATACACAAGCTATTGGTGCTTATAAATTCATATAATTTAAAATCTGAAATGTTTACATTGTTAGCATCTCTATTACTCTGCAGGCAACTTGTAAGAGATATTCTGGAGGCTATAGAACCTGGAAGAGGAGACCGTATGAGTAGTAATATATGAGCAGATCTCCCTACCAAGTGTTTTTTTGTGGGGTCATAATCTGGGGTGATGCAATGGGTTACGGCGTTGGATGGATTCGCCGAGTTTATATTGTATTTTATTTGAGGGGTACTTGAGTGGCATTTGAGTGGCATTTAAGTGGCATTTGAGTTTTGATAATTTTTTTACTTAATTTGAACTTATATGGCATCTAAATTTTGAATGTATGGCATTTAGGTTATGATAATTATTACATAACTGTATACATAATTATAACTCATAGGGTATCTAGATTTTTGAATGTAAGACATTTAAGGTTTGATAATTTTCTGTAATTCCGACTCATATGATATCTTGAGAGAGAGGAGATATATCTACATTGAATAAATACAGTGATTAAAAATGAAACAATATGTGAATATATACATTTATTGTGTAATAAGTAGGGAAAATCTCTCCATATAGTATAGCTAGAGTCAGTAAATACTAAGTAATAACAATTAATACATAGTCTTTTTTTACAATGATGTCTTTGATGTAGTGATGTTATATCTTAAGAAGGGAGACTTCTGTTTTACGTGCTTTTGAATTCGTAATGAACTAAAATAAAAAGTTATGTATTAGTATAGAATGATTAAACAAAAATTTAAAATAATTACATGAAATTGAATTATAACTTTAGTTACATTGGATAGTTTACATTATATAGAAAAGGGAAATAGCTCACCAAGTCACATTGTCCAACTTGTTTTTTGAATTAGAGACTATCCATCGCTAAAACACTCATCATTTTTTTTCAGCAACATATCCTGTCTCAAAATCATCAAAGTCTCCACGTAGAAAATCTTCAAGTTCATCATCATCATCGATTTCTAATATTGTTTTGTTGTGCTTTGCTTGATCACAATATTGTTTCCAATACATTCGACCGAGACAGTATGGAGAGCAAAATGAAAGATCGTATTCTGTCTTAAATTTTCCGTGGGTTGTTTTTCCTCTGTAGATCATCACACCTGGAGTATATTTGTTAGCTTCTGAAGCATATTTGTCTGGTATGACAAGCGTCTTCAACAGCGTTTCTCCACATTGTTCAATGCTATAACGGATACAAATTACATTCGACTGCCCTCCTTTAAATCGATGAGGAACGAATCTATCAACAACATCTTGGTAAGGAAAAATAGCGCCAGGTTGAAAACTATTGAGGGTGTTGATGTTCAAGAAGTGTTTGAGCTGACCTTTAGTCAATGTACTAAAATATAGTGATTCCTCTTCAGCTTTCTTTTTGCTTAGAGGATGTCTGCTAACACGTCTGACATCATACCAAAGAACGCTTTTATTTTTTGGTTTTCCCTTTCTACCCAAATATACAACGTTAAACGGAGGGGGGTAATTATCACAGTTGAAGTTTTTAGCAATTTCAACTGGACAGAGGAGTATTTTGGGTTCGAGTTCATTTATATCTGAAGGATCATGGTAGTGTACTTGAGAATATCTACACTTCTCCTTACTTGATGGATGTATCACACCAGTCACTCGCATAATGCTTGGGATAGGAAGATCTTCAAATGTTTTGCAAATCGGAACTTTTGGTGAGTCAATCACTTGAGAACCTTTAGACTTTTCTAATTCCCTAGCTCTCCTTTCGTTGAGACATTCAACTGTTAAATGAGTTATAGCTGCACTCTCCATTGTTTGCTTATCAACGGAAGTAGTTTGTTTTCTCACTATTTGTTTTCGTTTCCTTACTATTCGCTTTTTTGGAGCAGTTTTCCTTCTCTTAGGAGTTGTTTTGCCGTTTTTCATTTTATTTTCTGTTGGATATGGATCTGTGCTAAGGAGCTCTTCAGAAAGAGCATCCATAACATTCTAAAAATAAAAGGGTAATATTTGCATGAGTGGCTAAGAGTGTATTTATTACTTAGAGTGTCTTATATATATATATATATGTATTTATGCCAAAAGCAGTTAAGATCATAGAGTTATGGTAGATTGAGAATGTGCTTATTAAACTATTGGGATGTGGAGACAGACAACAAAGGATGCATTCAAATATATATATATGTATTTACTTAATATCATACCGCTTTTAACATCTCAATTGGTAAGAAATAAAATATAATAGTTTGAACAAAATATTGTAACATAATAAAAAACAACTAAAAATTTTTCATAAATATGTATGAAACGCTTCTAACATTAGTTCTAAAATACCTACAGAAGAGGATAGAGCTTTATCTATTTGGACATAATTATAAATATGCTTTCTGAATTTATAAAAAGTTTTTTTGTTCCACGTCATGTTGTATAATTTTTTGAAAACTATTTGATTCCAAGCACTTCTTTCAATTTCTTTTAAAAAATTATTAATATTAACGACTTCCACCATTGACAAAACGATTTCGAAACCGTTTTTTATAATGTCATCAAAACGTTCTGTAGATATATCACGTTTCTTACAACACATCCCCATACTCATCATGTGTTGAGTTATACAGAATATTATAACTTGAAATGTCAAACGTTCTACAGCTTTTTCTTCAACAACATCATTATTTATCACATAGTTATGATACATTTCTGGAAGGAAGTCCTTTAAGTAGATTGGATTTGTTGTTGCATTGTTCTAAAATACAAGCGATAATTAGATAACTAAAATAATTAAAGGTGTTCAACAGGTGTTAAATAGTATTTTTTATTAATTCTTACCTTTTCATCAGGCTGAGATTCCGACTTTAGATACAATGGTTGACTTTCTACGACTTGAGTATTCATTCTGAAAAAACAGAAAAAAATTGGTTCAATTCTTTATAACCAATTTAAAGATAGATATGTCATAAAGCCTTCAGATAGTTGTGTTAGCTAGCGGAAATATTTGAATTTAAGTTTTACCTTTATGAAGAGAGAACTCTTAGTAGTTGCAATGGAAGATGTAGTAGATAGATGTTGCTCCTTTGCTCACTGTTGTTGAACTGGATGCTTTCTGTCTGAAACCGTTGTCTCTTATATAGGTGAATGTGTGAAAATAAATCTTTTATTCCCGCGAAAGCATTGGTTTGTATTCGCGTGAAAATAAATTGTTTATTCCCGCGAAAGCAACGGGTTCCATTCGCGTGAAAATAAATTATTTATTCCCGCGAAAGCATTGGTTTGTATTCGCGTGAAAATAAATTGTTTATTCCCGCGAAAGCAACGGGTTCCATTCGCGTGAAAATAAATTATTTATTCCCGCGAAAGCATTGGTTTTTATTCGCCTGAAAAAAAAGTTTATTCCCGCGAAAGCAACAGTTTCCATTCGCGTGAAAATTAAATGTTTATTCCCGCGAAAGCATTGGTTTGTATTCGCGTGAAAATAAAGTATTCATTCCCGCGAAAGCAACAGTTTCCATTCGCGTGAAAATAAAATGTTTATTCCCGCGAAAGCATTGGTTTGTATTCGCGTGAAAATAAATTATTCATTCCCGCGAAAGCAACAGTTTCCATTCGCGTGAAAATTAAATGTTTATTCCCGCGAAAGCATTGGTTTGTATTCGTGTGAAAATAAAGTGTTCATTCCCGCGAAAGCAACAGTTTCCATTCGCGTGAAAATAAAATGTTTATTCCCGCGAAAGCATTGGTTTGTATTCGCGTGAAAATAAAGTATTCATTCCCGCGAAAGCAACAGTTCCCATTCGCGTGAAAATTAAATGTTTATTCCCGCGAAAGCATTGGTTTGTATTCACGTGAAAATAAAGTATTCATTCCCGCGAAAACAACAGTTTCCATTCGCGTGAAAATTAAATGATTATTCCCGCGAAAGCATTGGTTTATATTCGCGTGAAAATAAAGTATTCATTCCCGCGAAAGCAACAGTTTCCATTCGCGTGAAAATTAAATGTTTATTCCCGCGAAAGCATTGATTTGTATTCGCGTGAAAATAAAGTATTCATTCCCGCGAAAACAACAGTTTCCATTCGCGTGAAAATTAAATGTTTATTCCCGCGAAAGCATTGGTTTGTATTCGCGTGAAAATAAAGTATTCATTCCCGCGAAAGCAACAGTTTCCATTCGCGTGAAAATAAAATGTTTATTCCCGCGAAAGCATTGGTTTGTATTCGCGTGAAAATAAAGTATTCATTCCCGCGAAAGCAACAGTTTCCATTCGCGTGAAAATTAAATGTTTATTCCCGCGAAAGCATTGGTTTGTAATCGCGTGAAAATAAAGTATTCATTCCCGCGAAAACAACAGTTTCCATTCGCGTGAAAATTAAATGCTTATTCCCGCGAAAGCATTGGTTTGTATTCGCGTGAAAATAAAGTATTCATTCCCGCGAAAGCAACAGTTTCCATTCGCGTGAAAATTAAATGTTTATTCCCGCGAAAGCATTGGTTTGTATTCGCGTGAAAATAAAGTATTCATTCCCGCGAAAGCAACAGTTTCCATTCGCGTGAAAATAAAATGTTTATTCCCGCGAAAGCATTGGTTTGTATTCGCGTGAAAATAAATTATTTATTCCCGCGAAAGCATTGGTGTTCTTCCGTAAAAACAATGTTTCATTAATTTAACCTTATGATAAATGGCATGATTTCAGCTATATAAGAAGCACTGTTTTTACACAGAAAGCAGTCACTTCGACATTAGCAACTGAAGGAGCAAGATCTACTACAACATCATCTACTACAACTGCTAGAAGGACTTTTCTGTTTGGAGGTAAGTCAACTTGATTGAGTATAAATTTAATTTTTATCGATTTAGATACTAACAGCGGTATGATATTGAGTATATATATATATATATATGTATATATATCTTCAAATTGGTTTGAAAAAGAAATCATAACATGGATTTTTACTTTATCTTTTAGAATGTCGACACAAGTCAATACAAAACAACTGAAGAATAAAGAACCAAAACCTTCACAAGATAAGGTGATTGATGACAATGTACTTCTTCAACGCACTATGATTCCCTTTCAAAGCGCCAGTCTGAATACTCTGGCAACTCTCATCATCAAAAGCGCCTCTCTGTTAAGTACTCTATCTCCAGCTTCCAGAAGAAACATTGAAAACATAGTCAAAGTTGAAGATTTACCAATACCTACAGTTATGCAGGTGTTAACCGTTGAGCTCCATGATGAAACGAACTGTACCATCATCTACAACTATAAAAAGGATGGAAAGGTAGTTAGAGTGAAGAGCACTATTCCATTAGCAGCAGGATTACTTGTCAATGAAGCTTCGCAAATAAGACCACTGGTTTTGATCTACATGGGTGTTGAAAAGACTGGAAAAGCAATTTTTCGTGCTGCTACAGAAACAGGAACTACTTTGAGGTGTAAGAATGCGTTTGATGTATTACCAGAAAAAAGTATGCGACAAATCAATGCTTATTTCGAGGTAGCTAATCTTCAGGATTTCCCAACAGATAGTGTCATATGTTTCCAAAACCCTGAAGTTATAGCAAAATCTGACAGGCGATGGAATGGAAATGAAGAGACTCTTCTAGTTCAATACAGAAGTGTTGTAGATGAAGAATTACTGATCGGAGATATGCGCATTCCTCATCAAATAGCTTCTGCTGTGACATCGGAGAGATTTGGAGTGATTTTGTTCAAGGGTCTGAGTCGAAACGCAGACAATTCAATTTTCTACAACATCAGTGTACTCGCAGCTCATCAAGCCTTCGTCCAAGCCTCGGAACTGGCTGATAATCCAAAATCTGAGGATTTTCTCAACCACTTCGATGATGCTGAAAAAGAAGACTGTGGAGAACAAACTCTCGAGAAGCTAATCTATAACTCAAGGGATTCATATCACTATAGGTAAGTTTTATTAATTTTTACCATAATTTTAAAAAGTTGATTTGTGAAAATTTTGTGGATTCTTACAATGAAAAACCCCTTAAAATGATAAATTTGTGAACATTTTTGTAAAACATTTTTAAGTTATATATATATATATATTTCGAATTAAAAAAGGATTTTGTTGTGTCATCAGTGTATTTTTTTACATAAAAGTTGGAAAAATAACAAAAGGTGATAATTATTTTACAAAAATGTTCAATTTTTCACATAAATGATCAACTCATAACCTTTTTTTGTAAAACATTTTTAAATTATATATATTTCAGATTAAAAAAAGGACTTTTTTGTGTAATCAGTGTATTTTTTTACATAAAAGTTTAAAAAATAACAAAAGGTTATAATTATTTTGCAAAAATGTTTAGTTTTTCACATAAATGATCAATTCATAAACATTTTTTGTAAAACATTTTTAAATTATATCTATTTCAGATTAAAAAAAGGATTTTTTTGTGCAATCAGTGTATTTTTTTTACATAAAAGTTTAAAAAATAACAAAAGATTATAATTATTTTACAAAAAATGTTTAGTTTTTCACATAAATGATCAATTCATAAACATTTTTTGTAAAACATGTTTAAATTATATCTATTTCGGATTAAAAAAAGGACTTTTTTGTGCAATCAGTGTATTTTTTTTCACATAAAAGTTTAAAAAATAACAAAAGGTTATAATTATTTTACAAAAATGTTTAGTTTTTCACATAAATGATCAATTCATAAACATTTTTTGTAAAACATGTTTAAATTATATCTATTTCGGATTAAAAAAAGGACTTTTTTGTGCAATCAGTGTATTTTTTTTACATAAAAGTTTAAAAAATAACAAAAGGTTATAATTATTTTACAAAAATGTTTAGTTTTTCACATAAATGATCAATTCATAAACATTTTTTGTAAAACATTTTTAAATTATATCTATTTCGGATTAAAAAAGGACTTTTTTGTGCAATCAGTGTATTTTTTTACATAAAAGTTTAAAAAAAAATCACAAAAGGTTATAATTATTTTACAAAAATGCCTAATTTTTCACGTAAATAACACGTTTTATCACATAAATGGCTTATTCATGAGTGTTTGTTGTAAAACATTTTTAAAATTATATATATATATATATTTATATTTATACATTCCGAATCCAAATGAAAAAAAGGACTTTTTCGTGTGTAATCAGTGTATTTCTTTTACATAAAAGTTGAAAAAATAACAAAAGTTTATATTTATTTTACATTAATTTTAATCATACTATACTAATACATCATTTTTTATTTTAGTCCATTATATCGTAAAAAGAAAACAGAGTAAAGAACTTTCCCTAAGAAATATTGAGCTGAATGATGTAACTCAGTGAGTTATTTTCCTGTTATATATAATGTAAACTATCTAATGTAGCTAAGAGTAAAATTTAAATTCGGTAAAATTTATTTATATAATGAATAACTTTTGTATTTTAGTCAATTATTGGATCACAGAGAATACGGAATACAAGAGTTCCTCCCTGGGTCTAATAATATACCAGAAGAATATCGAGGAAGATATTGTTCAAGAAAAGCGCTTTGTAACCATTGATATCGTAAGCTATAGTAGTTTGTATTACAGAAAATTTACTATAAAACAGTTTTATGAATGTAAAAACTAGATATGGTATTTTCTATTACAATTATTTACTTGTAAATTTTATTCATCTAGAGAGGTAATTTGGTGATTTTTTGACAGTTTTTAAAAAAGTTACAAAGTACAAAAAAATCAAAAAATATCGAAAACTATATATTTCAATGATTATTTTTTAAAAAGTTCAAAAAAATGTAATAAAGCTCTGTTTTGAAACATAAAAAATTTAAAAGGATTGTGTAGGATAAAATTCTCACTCAAAAAATTATTGAAAATTGAATGAAATGAAAAAATATTTTCCCAAATACCAAAGTTTTGTAAATATAAAGTGAAAAACTCTATATATATATATATATACATTGTTTTTAAAATAATATCGAAAACTATATATTTCAATGAGTATTTTTTAAAAAAATAAAAAAATTTAAAAGGAAGGTGTAGGATAAAATCCTCACTCAAAAAATTATTGAAAATTGAATGGAATAAAAGAATATAAAGTGAAAATCTCTATATATATTTATTTTTTTTAAAAAAATATCGAAAACTATATATTATAATGATTATTTTTTTAAAAAGTTGAAAAAACAAAAAAAACTTTGTAATAAAACCCTGTTTTAAAACATAAAAAATTAAAAAGGAATGTAATAAAAGAATATTTTACCAAAATACCTCATTTTTTTTGTAAATATCTAGTAAAAATTTCTGAAATATTGTTGGTAAAATTTACTGGAAAATGGTTTTAAGTGTGTCAAAGACTAAATATGATGTTTTCATTGAAATGTTTATTTTCAAAAGATCCAAATAATAACATTGAATCAATTAGTTAAATTTAACAGTCAAATTCTTTTTTATCAAGTAGGCTTAATGTTTCTATTGTGATTAATTCTCAAATATTGTAAACTTGAACTATCTAGAGGAGTAATTTGTCGATTTTGATGTGTTTTTTTAAAAAAATTATCATGTAATACCACATACTTCAGTTCTAATTCGTTTTGAACAATTTCATGGGAGACAAAGAATAAAAAAAGTTACATTGATTTAGTTTTTAGAATTAAAGTTGCTATCAAAAATGGATTGTTCTTGTTTAAAAAAATGATTACGTAATACCACATACTTCAGTTCTAATTCGTTTTTAGAATTGAAGTCGCCATCGAAAATGGTTTGTTCTTGAATGGGTAAATCCATAGCCTCCTCCTCATCATGACAAAAGCTTTCTGATGATTGCATTTTGAAAAACAAATTACATTGTTTTAGTTTTCCGAATTGAAATTGCTATCGAAAATGGTTTGTTCTTAAACGGGAAAATCCATAGCCTTCTCATCATCATGTCTAAGTTTTCTACCCCAATATCTCCAACCTCTCAGAGATAGGAATTGTTCTGTTTAAAAAATAATGGAAATTGTATATATAAATGATTGTTTTTGAAAAAAAATGGTAAATTTTTGAAAAAAATTCAAAAGGAAAATGCAGGATAAAACCCTCACTCAAGAAACTAATTTTGTATGATAGGTTGCTCACCTAATAATAAGAAAATAATGAATAATTTATATTTAAACAATTATTGAAAGAATTAATGAAAATTGAATAGAATAAAGGAAATATTTTACCAAATAGTCTGTTTTTTTGTAAAGATATACAAACAGATAAAATTTAACCATTTAAAGGATGATTTCTTTTTTTGCAAAAAAATAATGAAGATTTAATGAAATGAAATGAAAGAATATTTTACCAAATACCTTGTTTTTTTGTAAATTTGTACAATTAGAATAAGAAAATAGTGAATAATGTATATTTAAGCAATTATTGAAAAAATTAATGAAAATTGAATAGAATAAAGGAAATATTTTACCAAATACCCTGTTTTTTTGTAAAGATATACAAACAGATAAAATTTAACCATTTAAAGGGTGATTTCTTTTTTGCAAAAAAATAATGAACATTTAATGAAATGAAAGAATATTTTACCAAATACCCTGTTTTTTTGTAAATTTGTACAATTAGATGAAATTTAACCATTTAGAGGATGATTTGTTTTTGTAAAAAATTAATGAAAATTGAATAAATCGAAAAAAATATTTCACCAAATACCTCTTTTTTGTAGATGTAAACAAATAGATGAATATCTAACTTTATCCATTTTTTTTCCATTTGGGATCATGTTTTGAAGGTTTTCAAGATAGTTTTTAGTAAAAGCTTATGCATTGATTGTCATTACAAGTTGTAGTGTTTGGTATTATTTAATATTTACTGACTCTAGCTATATTATATGAAATTTTCCCTACTTATTGCACAATAAATGTATATATTCACATATTGTTTCATTTTTAATTACTGTATTTATTCAATGTAGATATAATGAGTCGAATTACAAAAAAATATCAAAACTTAAATGCCATACATTCAAAATCTAGATGCTCTATGAGTTAAAGTTATGTATATAATTATGTACAAGATTATCAAAACTTGAATGCCATACATTCAAAATTTATAATTTCAAATTAAGTAAAAAAATAATCAAAACTCAAATGCCACTTAAATGCCATTCAAATGCCACTCAAATACCCCTCAAGTAAAATACAATATAAACTCGGCGAATTCATCCAACGCCGTAACCCATTGTCTCAACTCCAAGATCAAATCCACAAAAAAACACTTGGTAGGGAGATCTGCTCATATATTACTACTCGTATGAAGAATAGTCGGCTTCGTCGAAGAGTTTACAGTGTTAAGGGACCTAACCACATATGGCATGTTGACGGAAACGATAAGCTAAAACCATATGGCCTATGTTTGAGTGGATGCATGGATGGTTACAGCAGACGACTCATATGGCTAAGAGTAGCTCGTACCAACAAAAATCCAGCCCTGATATGTTCATATTTTCTCGAAGCAGTGAATGAGCTGAATGTTTTACCTAGTATCGTGCGTTTAGATAGAGGCACCGAGAATGTTCATATTGCAAAGGCACAGAGTGCTCTTCGCTTTTCTCATACTGATTCATTTGCGTCATTGGCCGTGATGTACGGTGTATCCACTCACAACCAGCGAATCGAGCGTTTTTGGTCCTACCTGCGGCAGGTTCTTCTCCAAGACTATATGACTTTGTTGCGAGGATACCTCGATTCAGGAGTTGTGGACTCCAGTAACCCTGTACATATGGAATGTATAGCTTTTTGTTTTTTACCTGTTTTACGACGTGAATTGCAGTCTGTATTTGCCACATGGAACAACCACCGAGTGCGGAAAATGGTTCACTCTGGGTGCCCTAGTGGCATTCCAAATATTCTCTTTGAACATTCCGACATATACGGCTCTGACAATCAAGCTAAGGAAGTTGATGAACATATTTGTCCACAATGTGTCAATGTGTACACTGGCCATCAGGTGCTGGACTGTGACCTGGAGTTTCAATCGTGGGCCTTGGAGTACATGACAGCCAATGCAGTCTCCACCCCACATTCTGTGGACGATGCTTGTACTCTATTCTCCCAACTTATGCTCGAGATTTGTAAATAACTATGTACTTGTCAATAGACAAGAAATGTAAATGCATCAATTATTGTACACCCATGTAGTCTAAAAGGTCTGCCCACCCTAGATCAACAGTGGTCACTTTGCCTACTTGGGAGTTCTCCAAATGAACATTTCCAGAAAAACTAAACAAGGCAGACAGCAAGAAACTGCAACCGCAGCAAGGAATATGCACCAGATTAGCAGCTACTATACATACACCGATACAATATAGTTTCTATTGTATACCAGAAATGAAAAAGCTATTAACACATGGTTTCCCCAAATGAACATTTCCTGAAGGACTAAACAAGAAAATGTTTATAGAAAAATTAACATCTACAAAAAGCAAGTAAAATATTATTCTTTAAGTAAACAACAGGAACGAGTAATGCAAATTGAACACACCGTTCATAAAACATTTAACAGTCAGCAATCAACCATATCACGCCAATTAATAAAGTCATTGTACACCTCACGACTCATTTCCCACACACCATCGGCTACGATATCATACCCTTTTTCAGGTTTCTCCTGGAAATAATATTGTATTGCCAAGTCTTTGACCCAGCAATAACGCATGCCTCCTCTGTACATTTGATCCAGCTCTTCTAAAAGTTCATTAGGAACCAGAAAAAACAAGCCCCATTTCGTGGTTTTGCTTTTGAAAACCATTTTCTTTGATTTCATGAATAATCGCACGACAACACCATCACCATATGCAGTGTACTTCGATGGGTCACAGAAGGGCTCAGCATTTTCGTATTCATATGACCTTTCTTCTTTCATCTGCAATAACTCTGATTTTACAGCATCAATAGATATTTTCTCACTTGTGGTTGTAGCGCTTGGTTTAGGTAACCCAATGTAAATTCGAGTAGTGCCAATATACTCTTTGCTTTGGACATAAGTCTGCACGTTAAAGCCTTCAGGGTTCAACACCGTATTTTTGACATCGATGAGCACAGAGAGCTTTGTCTGAATTCCATGGCATAACTTGCAACTTTCCAGAACATCATTATAGTTGGCATCATGATTGATGTTAATCTTCTTGACCGAGTACTTTGAATCTCGTGTCCAGGTCGCCTGGGTGGTATTTCTTTTCACTCCAACAGTGAAAACATATGTTTGCTAAAATAGTAAAATTAAAGTCAATTAATCTAATCACATTGAGGGCTACATTCATACTTACATGTTGCTTGGTATCTATCCACATCATATGAATAGTTATTGCAAAACAATATGGCTGCACAAAAATTAAAATTATGAATCATGAGTCAAAGCAACAAATTTTTTCAATATGTATCCGAGTTAACTTGATTAAAATATTTTAAGTGTGTTAGTTGAGAAATTAACTTCATTGCATTAATCGTCTAATCATGATTAATTCCCAGCATTGCAAAAATAGAAAACACGATCATGAAACTACTCAGGAGATCCCAGTCCACTGTTAGTGCAAGCGAAGCAGGTGAGCAGACAACTCCATGCAAGTCAGACAACTATTGGAACTACGATCAGCAATGGTGTTAAAACAACGTGATACTTGAATAGTCAAATATTCATCAACCTTACAGTGAAATAGTTATGAAACTCATGCACTGTGACACCAAAAGAGCCCAATAATACGCCTAGTACATGTCTGCCATGGTATGTTTACCTCACGTGAATGAAGTTATATAAATTCAAAAATCAAGATAAACTAGTTTCACATCTAATTGTAAACTATGCTATTATGGGCTGCCAAAGAGCTGTCAATTGTGTATATGGTACATTAGCATTCCCTGCAAATTGTTGCCATGAAAACGACATACCGTATCGCTCATTAAGTTGTCTCCTCTTACACTAATTATAGCAATGGAAATTGGAATAAAGACCAGGGAAAACAATAATCATGTATGAAACGCTTTAATGTAAAGACAATAAATCAGCTACATTTGCCCTTTTTGCTTCCTTTTTGGTTCCTTTTCTGTGACTTGGGGCAGGCCGCTTCCTTCTATTCTGAACCTCTTGTAGCCTTGACTTGGTCCAATACTAAAACATGACAGTATGTAACACTTATAAAGGAAATACTAAGGAAACAATATGGCATGGCTGGCTCATCAGTGAACAGAGGACAAATGCCTCATTTTGAGAGGTGCTACAGCATCAAGGAGCCCTGGATTAGGTATTACACCTAACAAGAAATGCACGGTACTGCAACAGTAGCCTTATATTTGGAGGTGTTAATCAGGCCTTTGACTCAACAAGATAGGACATTTTTTCCAGTAATACTTGCTAACACATATACAACGCAATAGCACAGAATGGAACCGTTGGCAATAGACATATGGCATAGAACATAGAGATAACATGCGGTTACATATTCCAAATAATGCAAGGGTAAATAACTCTAATTACTACAGTAAGTAAACTTAGGGTGCCTTCAAGAAGCAGCATCGCGATTTGATGTTGTTCGAAAAACCAGGCTGGCGCCAGATTAACAGATGTTGAAAAGTCTGAAAAAATTCTGGAACCAGTCGTGGGCAATATCAGAGCGGTGTCGTTGAAGTTTTCACAGCGGTACATCGGGTTTCTCAACAATTCAAGTTGATGTAGCATCGGGCCCCTTCGGAGACCTCCGATGCAATCCTAACAACATCACATCGCGGTGCTGCTTCTCGAAGGCATCCTTCCTTAGCACCAGCTATGATCATTTTCAATACTCCATTATTACAATTAGTGACCAGACAACTCCAACATACAGTATGCACTCCAACATACAGTGTGCACTCCAACATACAGTGTGCACTCCAACATACAGTGTGCACTCTCACATACAGTGTGGGATAAACTGGAACTTAGACTCTGTAAACGTGGTTTTACTTACTTACTTACTTACTTACTTACTTACTAAGCAAACACACCAGGATTTTTGCCATGCAAGAATTATTGAATCTGTAAATTGTGATCCAAGGAGACACAAAAACAACATGTGCAATAATAATAGTCAATATACGTAAACAAAAGGCACAATAGTGATATTGTGTCTGTCATCGGTCTCTCTGCCACACAAATTAAGTTTAGGCTACTTACAGTCCTTTGATTTGTGCTCTTCTCCATTGCTCCCATGCAGTAAACCTGTAGCTTGGGCTCTATCTTGCCTGACCTAATGATTCAAATATCGAATATGAATATTCTGGAAGCGGGACATTCTATGCCAAATTTGCAATAGTTTAATATTTAAAGCAACTTCATTCGCCAAACACCACAGCTTTTTTGGGGGATATAGCTTGTTACGATAAAAGTAAGTCTGAAATTTTACAATGAAAAGTTTAGAAGAAACAACGTTCTCATAAAATATCAGGTAAGGTAGCTTACAGTTACAGGGTTACAGGTCCTGTATCAGGACACTAATCATGATAACTTTTGTACCTGATTAAAGGCATCTCTAATAATTGCCCTGTACCCAATCTTTAGTTTTTCACAGAGTTCTGTGATGTCTTTCTCGAGAAGGAATTGGAAAAGTTTGAAGCTGACAACTTCCTCATCTAAACAAAAAGTAACAAATATGATTGTTTACTTTAGTAAATATAATTATAATTATGTCATACAGCACAAACAATGCCGAATGTACATGAACCGACGATTGTCAGCCGATTGGCCCAACCGGTTGCTTATGGCAATGGTTCTGGCTCTGGCAGCGGTAGTGGCAATAGTTCCACGTTTTCAGTGGGTGCTGGGCGTGCCTTGGGGGGTCTTCCTCTTCTGGCCCCTTTCATATTGGGTTGGAGAGCGGGCTCCCGACAAGGGGGTGCTCGGCCGACCGGTTCTTGGCACGTCCTATAATGACGTAGCCGCATCCCATTCTGAATGGACCACTGCCCATTTCTTTCCACCTTGTAAGTGTGGTTCGGAAAGGCTTCCGTCACTTGGTATGGGCCCACAAACCGGGGTTGCAGCTTCGGATTGCTGCCCTTCACTCTCCGCTTGTTCTCAAGCACGACGAGCTCCCCCTTCTGGAACACAGAGGGTTCTTCGTCATCCCGGCTCCTTGTTTCTTGTTGCTGGTGTCTGAGGTATTCGTGCGTCCTCTGGAGGTTCTCCTGTACTGCCGCAGTATGTTCCATAATGTTGCGAGGATCCAGGGTAGGGGGCGTACCTGTCAGTTGGTCCGGAAGGCGGACCTCCCGTCCCATCACTAACATGTTGGGCGTTTCCCCGGTTGCTGAGTGGGGGGTGCTGCGACAGGCCCGCATGATTTGCGGCAGCAGACTGTCCCACTCGTCCTGGCCTTTTGTCAATATCAGAGTACGGAGTGCGTCTCCCAGAGTCCGATTCTGGCGCTCCACCATCCCGTTCCCTTGCGGGTGGTAGGGGGTGGTCCTTGTCTTTTTGATGCCCCACAGGCTACACAGCTCTTCCAACAGTACGGACTCAAACTGAGCCCCTTGGTCGGAGTGTAGCTGTTCGGGCAGCCCCCAGTAAGCAAACACTCTCTCATCCAGTGCGACGGCGACCGTGGGTGCTGTAGCATCGGGCAGTGCGATCGCATCCTGCCAACGGGTAAAGTGGTCGGTGAGGACCAACGCCCAACGGTTCTTCCTTTTCGTCGAAGGCAAGGGGCCGACCAGGTCGACCGCCAGCTTCTGAAAGGGTCTTCCTGCATACATCCGTTGCCTGTGAGGGTTCTCTGCCTTCTTCCCATTCTTGGCTACTTGGCATACCTCACAGTCCTTGATTAGTCTCCTGACCAGGGGGGATATGCCCGGCCAGTACCAATCCATCAGGATGCGCTGTCTTGTCCGATGGATCCCTGCATGGATCATCCTGTGCGTCTCCCAGACGACCTGTGTCCTCCGGCTTGGTGGGCAGACTACACATTGCTTTGATCTGGAAGGGTGGTGCATCGTGATGACGAGCACCCCGTCAGGGCGAATCTTCATCGCCTCCTTCCGATCATACAGTGTCTTTAACTCGACACTTCCTTCGGCCAGCTCTCTCTCTGTGACGCTTCCCGGTCGTCTCAGCTCGGCATAAATCCGGCCTACCGCATCCTGCCCGTCTCTTTGCTCTTGAGCTAAGGTTTGGGCGGAGTGTACCGGGTTTGTCACAATGAGGTTGACCCGCTCCTCTTTCTCTCCCCTCTCTGCAGACTCCCTCTTCATCATGTCTCCCGGCCGTCTCGGCTCGGCGTAAGTCCGGCCTACCGCATCCCGTCCCTTTGGCTGGGCCGAATCCTGGGGGGGATGTACCGGGTTCAATGTGTTGAGGTCGTCTCTTGCCTCTCTCTGAGGTCTCTGTCCAGCCTCTAGCCGCAGTTCTACATGGGAAGGTCCCCCATCTCTTTGCTCGATGGAGCCGCACTGCCTGCAGTCCGCGCAGGGTCCCTGTCGGCTGAGCCCATCAGCGTTGCCATGGTGAGTTCCAGCTCTGTGCTCGAGCTTATATCGAAACTCGGCCAAGATCTCCAGCCATCGAGCTATCTGGTTCGATGGTTCCTTCCGTCTGCACAGCCAGCGGAGGGATGCGTGGTCCGTCGGGAGTTTGAATTCCCGCCCATAGAGGTAGGGGCGGAAATGTTTCACTGCCTTGACGACAGCAACCAGTTCCTTCCGGGTGACGCAGTAGTTCCTATCCGCTGGTGCCAGCGTCTTGCTGAAGTATGCAATGACGCGTTCCTTGCCTTCTTGTACTTGGGAGAGCACAGCACCGACTCCTACCGCACTGGCGTCAGTGTCCAGTATATACGGTAAGTTGGGGTCGGGGTACCCGAGTACCGGGGCTTGGGTGAGTCTGGCTTTGAGCTGGTCAAAGGCTGTCTGCTCCACCTGTCCCCACTTCCATGGTGTCTCCTTGCCCGTCATCACGGTGAGAGGTTTAGCAATAGTGGCGTAGTCAGGGAGGTACTGGCGGTAGTACCCGGCCGTTCCTAAGAATGCCTGCAGCCCCTTTACGTCCGTTGGTGCTTCCCATCTCCTGACGGCCTCCACCTTTCCTGGGTCGGTAGCCACTCCCTTTGCGCTCACTACGTGTCCGAGGTACTTGACCTCTTCTTGTAGCAGCTCGCATTTGGAGGGTCTTACCTTCAGGTTTGCCTGGTGGAGTCGTTCTAGCACTTCTCCGAGCCTCTGTAAGTGCGTCTGGAAGTCGGGCGCGATGATAATCACATCATCTAAGTACAAGAGCAGTGTCTTCCAGTGAAGACCTTTGAGGACCTTTTCCATGAGCCTCTGAAAGGTGGCGGAGGCTGACGTCAACCCGAAGGGCAGCACCTTCCATTTCCACAGGCCGCTTCTTGTGGTGAAGGCCGACTTGTCACTGGCGTCTTGGTCCAGGGGTACCTGCCAGTATCCACTAGTGAGATCCAACGTAGTGAAGAACTTACTCCCGGCCAGGGCGTCCAGCGATTCATCGATTCTGGGGATGGGGTAGGCGTCCTGCTTAGTTATGTCATTCAGCCTCCGGTAATCCACACAGAACCTCCACGTGTCGTCCTTCTTCCTCACCAGTACCACAGGGGAGCTCCAAGCTCCGTCGGCCGGCTCGATTAGATCCTTTTCCAAAAGGTCCTTGATCTGGCGTTCCGCCTCTGCCTCCTTCTCCGGTCCCAGGCGGTGTGGTGGGCACCGGATGGGCCGAGCCCCTTCTACCGTGGGGATCGAGTGTTCTGCCAGCGTTGTCCGGCCCAGGTCCCCGCTGTGGCTACTAAATACCGTCTGGTATTCGATCAGCAGCTCCTTTACTCGCTGCTCCTGCCATGGGTCCTGGCACCCTCTCTTTGCTTGCTGGAAGAGGTCGTGCAGATGGGGGGGCAACTCTCTTCCGCCCGTCTTGCTCCTCTGTTGTTCGTCTGGTTTTGTCAGTTCTTGGACGCCACCCTCTTCCACTCCCGTAAAGGTACCAATAACCTCTCCTGCGGGTAGTCTTAGGGTGTCCTGCGTCGGGTTCAGACGTCTAACCAGCACGTGTCCTTGAGCGTCAGGCCTGTTGACGCTGGTGGCGATGGGTATCCCACCCTGGATGCTTTCAATCACTCCCTGAGGGAACGTATCCCTGGAGCTCAAGTGACATGGAATAGTCACTTCTGTCTGTGGTGGAAGCTGGGTGTCCTGTCGGACTTGTACCTTGGACACGAGATTTCTCCCGTGGCGGTCGGTACAGGCCAGCTCCTTTCCTTGTATCACCAGCACTGGGCGGTCGAATCCCATCTGGCATCCTTGGCTTGTCAGGAAGGGCATTCCTAGGATAACGTCTTCGTTGACCTGACTGACTACAAAGGTCTCCTCGAACTTGACGTGCCGTATCCTTCCCTTCAGTGCGAGCAAGCCGTAGAACGGAAGTCTAGTACCGTCGGCCATGATCCCATGGGAATCGTAGTGCTGCAGGTTGCGCTGTACGTGGTTCGGTAACCGATCAAAGACTCGCTTGGACAACAGGTTAGTGTTGCAGCCTGTGTCTATGAGGTGTGTTACCGCCTCTCCTTCTACCCTTCCAGGTAGGTAGTAACTCGAGCGATATGGTCGCTCGATCTGGTTGCTCTGGAGTGTCACAGGTTTTGGAATGAACTCTTCCTTCTCCAATGGGGGCGTTTGGGTCTGCCTGTCCTTCTTCCTGGGCCTTGGTTCCTGCTGCTCTAGAGTCCCGTCGCCGTCCGTTTCTTCCGCCACTGAGCTGTCGAGTGCCGACAGGCTGGCAAAACGGTTGTGTAGGGCGATAGGGGGACTAGTCAGGAGGTCCAGGGGAGGAGTTGCTCGACGCACTGTTGCCGGTCCACTGGAGGGCGCCTGTGCCCTCTCCTTCTGAGGTGTCATTGCCCGTGTGCAGCCAGCGGGTCTCCCTACTGCTGCGGGCGGTAGTCGTTTCCCTGGCGGCTAGGCCAAGGGACGGTCCTACACGCCTTCCGGGTATGGCCTGTCTGTTGGCATCCCCAACATCTCTTTGGTGGCTCAGGCTTTTTCTCCGTCTTTAGGCTGGCAATCTCTTTGCTCAACCCTTCTACGGTCTTAAGCAGTTGTGCCAAGGGGTCCTGTACCTCTTGGTGTCGAGCCATCTCTCTTTGCGGGGTCATCTCCTCTTCCAGGGGGTCGGCCTCCACTGTCCTGATGTGAGGTCCTCCTAACGGTTGGTGAGGCACCTGCAGGAACTCATTTCCTGCCAGGATCGCTTCCTCCAGGTTCTGAGGGCATACTGCCAACAAGTGACGTTGCAGGTACGTGTGCCCTAGAGTGCTGTGGAACGTCTGCATCACCAGCTCATCCCTATTCTGTCGCGGCAGGGTGCTGTGGGCTGCCGTAATGAGGTGCTCGACCGTGAGGGCATGGTCCCTGAGGCTGTCTCTGGGGTTTCGTCGGTAGCTTAGCAACTTTGCTTGAGCCTCCGAACGAGTCATGCCAAAGGTCGCCCGTAGTGTCCGCGCCACTTCCTCAGTGGTCTCACCTCGACCGCACCGTTCGGCCTTGCCTGTCAAGGCTTGGCGTAGGTGGATGACCGCTTCTTCCGCCTGCCAATGGTTTGCTCTGGTCACCTCCTGAAACCGTTGCAAGAAGTAGTCCACATCCCCTGTACCATCGTACTGTGGTACTCTGAACTTATCTCTGGCTGTGGCTACTGTCATGCGGTCTAGGATATCGGTGAGCGTCCCCATCATCTGCATGCTGGAAGGATCCCTGTCAATACTTAGTGCTCTTCTTCTGGTCGCCATCCTTCCTCTGGGAGGTGCTGCTTGTGGGTGTCTGTCAATCCCACTGCTGCCACCAATGTGCAGGATTTCACTGTGGGGGTGTGAGGTGGTAGCTCGGCCTACCTGCACAACCTCCCGAACTGTGATGGCAACTGTGTCTAGTGCTCTAGCAATACAATTCTTCCACAGGTCGACTTAGTATGCTGAGGAATGGTGACTAACCATCTCAGTTACTAGTGAGCTGCCGATTGCGTTAGCTGTTATCAGTGTGTATAGCAAGTTCGAACTTTGAAGGGTGAACTAGTCAAAACTAGGTTCGGCCAGCAGAGGTTCGACTGTCTTGTTTCAGTGCTGTGCAGAGGTCGAACATTGAAGGCGAAGTTAGACAAAGCTAAGTTCGGCCAGCAGAGGTCCAGACTGATCTGCCTATATATTACTACTCGAGTAATGGTGCGCAGTGAAGTTATTTGTTAGAACAAAGAAACTTCTGAGAGTGTGCAAGCTGACTCTGATTTATTTGACTGATACATTCACATTTATACAAACGGTTACATAACATGATTTGGATAGATATGGATAAAACAAAAGAAGCCACACCTAGCACAACTGGTTGGCTAGTATGAGCAAATCACATATAAGGGGTGGCACTTAGACTAGTGGTTGATTGCACTCACATGGCGTACATATAAGTTTGCATGGTAAAATAGAATAAGAATAAGTATGCATAGAGTTAATGTCTTTAGATTGTCAGCATAGAATGAACGATGTAGAAAGCATAGAACGAACGATGTAGAACAAGGTAGGTTACTGATAGGTTTACTGTTATGCAAGATGGCGCCGGTCCTCTACAGTATTATAATTATTATTACCAAGGGTTAGGCGGTTGTAATACTTTGCGTGAGCGTGAGTGGCGTGAGCGTAAATGGCGTGAGTGGAAATACGGATTTTCAATTACTTTTATCAAGGGTAAACAACTCCCCATTTAAAAATGCTAATATTGCTCATGTCGTCTCAGCGAAGAAGATTTTAAAGTGAATAAATTATCTTTCTTTCCATTAGTCTGTGAGCAATACTTACTAACTAATGCAAAGAAAGGTATGGCATTACATATAATATGAGTGAAATAATAATTAAAACAAGCTCATGCTACTAAAAACTCCATTGAAGTGTGCAAGTAACTTCATTTTATGTCCAAAAAATATTTTTTGTACATACACCATCGACCACACATGTATGATTCTTATTATCTAATAATCTGCTTTTTAAAACTTTAGTGTTGTGATCACACAAATAAAACGACTATGATAGCAAAAACTTATGGAATATGAATTATGTAATGTAATAATTACAATTAATTATTAACAATAAATAAAACATGGAAAAAATTGAAACTGCTGTGACCATGTTCTGAGCAAGAAGTCTTACTAATTAGTAATTACTCCTTGTTCTCAGCATACCTTCGTTCCTATTGACCTTTTTTGATACAACATTGTGGACATTATCATCACTGCAAGGTTTTTGAAATGAATAGAAGATTAATAGGAAAAATGCTATAACCTTGTCATAAAAATTTAGGTTTGCACACAGACGTATATGGGGAGAGTTGTGTCCCCTCATTCCAATAGAGTGCCATTTTTAATCCAAATGTTGCTATAACATTTATTATCCAATCAGCTTGGTGATGGAAAGAATTAACCAGTTTGGATACTTCGCAATCATGTTAGAGAATCTTTGATGTTGTGGATGCAACATAATCAGGTTTGCTTACACACAAACAGTTAATGGAGAGTGGAACTCCTGAATCAGGAGCTCAACCACTCTTTCAAACAACTAATCTCAACTTGAATTCATTTTACAACAACATTATGTAGTAAAAAAAACAAGAAAATAACAGTATAGAAAAGCAAGCCATGACAATGAAGGTTGGGATTTCCCAGTGTAGTACCTAGGCAACAATATTATACACCACAGGTTCCAAAGAACTAAAACAAATAAATTATGAAAATCAAATCAGTATTATAATGGAATTAAGTGAGCAGGAAACTGCAGTCAAACACGACATAATTGGCTGAAATATTTGCTTCTATATTAGTTTTAATACAGTGACAGTGAGGAAGATCAATCTTGAGATAAGACAAATCAATCGCAATCTGGTGAGGCTGACTAATCGTCCTGATCACTGGCTCCATCTATCGAGGTACTAACTCAGCAGCATGGCATATGTGGAGGGCATCCTATATAACCTGAGTGGCAAGAGGAATGCTAGTGTCAAAATTCTTCACCTGAATACCTGTTAATACATATGTGAACAAATTGATCAAAAATATTAACAACAAAAAATGTTAGACAAATACAACTTAAACTACTCAATCTATGAAACTCTAGAAAACAATACCGTCATGTCAGCTTCCAGATCCAACTTTCAGACTAGACTCGAAAAGTTCAGTGCTGTGAAACTTTTTCAGCCATGAGCTCTTTTGTTTTAGGCTCTACAGATACAAACATTCAATGTATACCAACTACTCTCATAGATGTTGCATCAAAATTGAAATGTAGGTCAGTTTTTGATGCATTACCTGTTATGAGCATTGAGTATAGAAAATTGATGAGCGCAAGGAATATTTGCAGAGACTTCAACAAACGCCTCAGCACAACTTTTGGGTTCACTTGGCACTTTCCACACTTCATGAGCAAATGATGTCGGCAGCAAATTGCATTGAAGCCTCAGATTTCGATCTTCCTGCACCTTTTCAATTGCGTCATCCTCAAAATGATCCTAACAACACCACTTAATGGTAAATAATATAAACCAGCAACAAATTAATTACAACATGACCAATGATAAGATGCTTATCTCATGAATTTCACTCGTACTATTCAAAACCTAATTTTGTTTTAAATATCTAGTAGTTGATGCATCTACGCCATGACATGACAATAAACAAATTTAACTATTTTTTCTCTAGCGACTTCTTTGACAATGTACATGTGCAACCTACTTATACTTAACATGGACTAATATGTTTTTTACAATTCAGGGTTCATGTTATTTCATTGTTGGTTTCAATTAATTTTTTAATAAATAAATTGGTTGTTTCAGCTGGCTATGAAAAAAACTTACATGAAACACAATTTACTTGAAACATCTTTACGTAAAACAATATTTCACAATTAGGATGATGAAAATTCCAGGATGATATCGTCTCAAGTCATTGGGGGGGGGGGGGGGGGGGGTATGAAAAAAAACTTAAATTGTGTTTTATTATGGTTTTGTAATAAAAATGTTTATTATTTCTTGATCGACAAAATAATAATAACAATAATAATTTATTATCGCTTACTATTAATTCATAGCAGTTAGTTTATTAACCATTTATTACAATAATATGTTTATATGATAACTAATATAACTATAATATACATAATACAAATAGGTAATTAAATAATGATGATGATGCTAATAAAAATAATCAACAATTACACGAATAATAGGAATGTTTGAATCAATCATTAGCAGTTCAGTCATAATAATCATCATCATTTAATAATAATAACAAACAAATGATCAAAAAACACTCATACGGTTGGTTAAAAATAATATGTTGTTACAATACGATGATAACCAATAAAAGTAAATAATAATAAATAATAGTGGTAACAGTTGATGATGAAAATGAAAGATAATCCACAACGACGAGGGTAGGGTATATTAATAATAATTATAATATCAATTAATATTATTATTTATTTAGAGTAATAATAAGTGAATAAAATAAATAACATCATTAAATTAATGATGTTATTTATTTTATTTCAAATAAATAATAATTAATGATTAATTATTATTTATTTGAAATAATATTTCTAACGTTCTCCATCAATTTGAAGCCATGATGATGATAATAATAATAATGTTTGCATAGTAATGTAAAATAATTAACATTAGAAGAACTTTAAAACATTATTATTAAAATCTTTAGTGAAAATTATTATTATTATTTAATTTTATTATTATAGTAATAATTATTATTATTACTTATTGTTATTTTATATCAAATCAAACAACAGGAAGTAATGATAATCCGTAATCATCAATGTAGTTAATTATTTATACCTTACAATGTGTGGAGCCAGAGGATGACTTTCACACAACACAACAACAATTTGTTCTTCTTGCCCCTGGCACATCATCATCATTTATTATGATGACGATGAGGAGAGTTTATTTATTTAATTATTTATTATTATTATATTGTTTAGTTGTTAGTTAGTAGCATTATTATTATTAATTATTATTACTCACTGCAGTTCCTGCTGTAGCTCACGAGCTAAACCTTCGTCTGATGAAAATGGGATCATTAAAACTTCCTTCCCATAGCAGTTAATACATTCAACAGGTCACAGCCAGGCATAGTAGTAGTAGTTAGCCAGTAGTAATTGGATTGGAAATGGCTGAAATTGTGAATTCACGCCTTCTAACGCATAATTCGTGAAGTGAAGATGACAAAGCCTCTAAATATATGGCCCTGGGCTTGCAATTTTTCAAAGGAATATATTAGTATTAGTTCAGAATAATTTAGAAATATTTCACTCCATAATTATATATTATTTTTAAAATTGCTACTTTGTATTTTTTTCATTCCATAGGCAAAACGTTGTTTTTTCAGGGTTCGTGTAGCTATTCCAATAATTTTATGTTTAATAAAGAAGTTGTTTACCCTTGGAAAATCCGGATTTCCACTCACGCCATTCACGCTCACGCCACTCACGCTCACGCAAAGTATTGTACAGGATTTTGGTTGTTGCAGTATTGCGCACACCTGCACAACTCCCCACAATCACAAATATAATTGGAAGTGGCTGTTCGGCCCTTTTTGTAATCAGTCAGTGCAACAGGGGTCGACTTGTCTGTGCCGAACTATCGGGTGGAGGGGAATGCTTGGCACCGTACACCGACAAGCGGGAATACGCAGCAAGGATCGAGTCGATCGGTTGCTTTCTACCAAGTTCCTTACTACACTGATAGTCGGTAGTGCAAGCTGTAGTCTGTATTCTGTACTCCTGTTTGTGCTACTAGATTATAGTCTGAGTAGTAGTAAACAAACATCTGAGGCTCACAGTTGCTCTGACTTTATTATCGATGACAGCCATATTTATGTACATGGTTATGTAATAAAAAGTGGTATACAATAGAGGCCACACCTCACACAAGCAATTGGTCAGAGTAATGTAACCAGAAATAGACCAAACAATAAATATCAAATTATCATATTGGAGTTGTCTGCTTTTATCAAACTAAATTATCTTGAGAACACAACTCCAACAATTCTTCCTAGTTTAAAGAATAGTAATAGATTTTTATACAGTGAGTCTACGCATAGCTATTGAACAGACAACACCTCACTCAAAACACCCTTTTCTATATATCTTCTTAGTACTATTGAATCTGCTAGCATGTAATTCATATAGATATTCTACAGCACTGCCTGCTCCTATAGCCATCAAGGAGTCGGTGTACATACAAGAGTGGGAGATAGAGACAACGGTGTCTACAGACACACGAACTCAAGTATAGAATCACCTACCTTTGGTGTTGTAGCTTGTACCTACAGGAGCTAATACCTACCTGCAGATGATACCGACTACATAGACACTTAACCAGAGACTAACATTATTCACGGCTAGACCGGAACCTAATTCTATACGACATTCCGTAGACGTTGATCTGAGGGAATACCGCTCACAATAAGTGCACAAGGTGAGACATTAATTCCCCACATTTCCGTTTAGATCATATGGTGGAGGCCCTGGCTTTCTCCAGCTCGTCGCTAAGCGTACTTAAATTTGGCGAAAGCCCCCTAGGAGGTTTCTTTGTTTCTTTGTTGGTTGTGAAGCACGAGGTCGTGCTTTTCTCTTGTTAGGGAGAGTAGGTAGTAAAGTAAGCTAGGTCAGTGAATATAGAGAGAAGTGCATTACATCACTCAATTTTTAATTGATTTTGTTTTCCTTTTGGTTTTAAGATTATCATGGCTTCAGTGGTTTGTAATGATTGGGAGCACATTCTTTCATGCAAAAACAGCTCCTATTTTGTCAGGCCTTTTTGCTTTGAATCATCAGATAATTGGTACCAAACAAAGTCAGAATTTACCACCAGTGCTAATGCATTATTTTTGTCTGATTACCAGAAGGTTTACTGTTTTCAATACTGTTTACTGGGCTTAGCAAAAACAAAGTACATTGAAACACTCAAAGAACTACAGGCGTTAACTTTTGAACATCTCACGGCTGCTTTAGACAGTAAATTTCAATTCTTTCACCCTCTTCGAAGTGTAAATTTACAAAATCTTAAAATGAAAGAAGGTGAATCAGTAGGAGAATTCAGCCTTAGAGTTGAGCTAGCAGCTAGAGATCTATTTTACCTGTCCTATGACGTACAGAATCAGCTCATTTATGATTCATTTTTGTCTGGCATAACAGAAAATTTGAGAGAGTTTGTTCTAGACCAAGCTGTGGTAAACCCCGAGGCAGCAATCACTTTCACAAAGCTCATTGACTTGTGTAAAAAGTATGAACATATGGTTTGGTACAAGACAAACTCTGCACACATTTCGAAAGCTAGATTGAGCAAAAACTGTTTCCAGTGTGACAGAGTAATTTTAATTCTATCCAATCAGAGCGCACCTGTTTTCCACAATGAGAGTAAGCTAGAACTGTATTCACAGTCAAATGTTTTAGAATTTTCTGTGGAGATGTATGAGGCTGAGCAACTGCAGGAAATTGTAAAACCTGCTGTTGCTGCTGTAAAAATTCATGAAGTTCCTCCAATGCACAGTTGTGAAATTCATATGACCCCAATCAAGAACTTTACTCAAACTAAAGTGGTCAATGAAGGGAGGAAATCAAACCCAAAGCCTCGCGAATTTATTAAAAATCAAAAGAAATTTTCAGCGAAGGCTAATTCAAAAATAAAACCCCAAATAAATTTCGAGCCTCAATTACTGACTATTTCCCAGACAAGTAAGCCCATCGACTCATCAGATGTGGATGAAGGCTATTGTTCAGATTTTGAATAGTCTTTTACTTCAAGCTCTGAGAATAAAAGAAATTTTAACAAAACATGTACTGAAAATGGTTTTGTAGCAGAAACATTGCTGCGTAATTACCTAATAGACATAGTTGTAAATGTAAATTCTATGTTCTCAGAAGCTAAATTTTCAGAAGGTGAAATCAAAAAAAAATAAAACTAGTTTATGCCTAATAGCATTAAAAGTACTGACAATGAGTGGATATTTTCCCAAAACTCTAATAGACTTATTTGCAATAAAAGGCAAAACTGATTCCCTCTGATAAACGAAAGTATTTTTACAATCCTGCAAAAAAAAAAACCATTTTATAATGCGCTCAAGTAAGCCAAGCAGGATGGAGAAGTGTTTCCTAAAAATTAAAATCATTAGGTTGCTAGGTGACCGTGTCACGACTGCTGGCAAGAGATTTATTGAGAAAATAACAGCATTTTAAGCTGGAGCCAAGCAGCGGATACATGTACAAGTAATTAACATTTTTTTTCCTTGGCATCTTGGCAACCAAATAGATAATGGGATACACTGTTGACTAATCAAAGCCTAAATTTGGCCTCATTTCTGCCTCAACAAGATAAGATCAGCTCAGACTGATACAGTTGGCCAATAAAAAAAAGGCTATTATTCTAGAATTACTAAAATAACCAGTGTCAAGTTTTAAACTGACACTATGCAGTAATTAAACTGCTTAATAAAACATTTTTACGCAATAGAAAATTAAACTTGCGGTAGATAATGTACATTCAAGGTAGCCACATACATTACATGATGGTACCGAAAAGCCCAGCTCAATGCAAAGCACAGCTGGCTGTCAAGACTACGAGATGTCTGACAGGTAAAAGCAGCAAAACAGCTGCTAACCCCACACCCAGATGTGGAAATGAATGTGATTGATTACCAGATAACTGAGTACAGACTGGTTTCATCTCACAGCTGCAACCAAGCAGAAACTGGTGCACCAATGGATATCCCAAAACATTCAACATATGTTGTCGACGTCGACCCAAGGCCAAAATACAAACCCAAGCTAGCTGGTCTCACATGTGAGCTAAATGTATACATGTACATTGGGGACACAACTCTAACTAACTACTGACATAACTTACTTGACGGGCTGTGACTCAACGCAGCTTATCTACAACTGAACTCCATGCTGAGTGAAAGTAGTGAGTCGGTATGAATAGAAATTGTGTGTAACGGTGATTAACACCATAACATATCTTACATACGTATCTCCCTAATCTAAGTACACTAACAGTAGTTACAATAGTTACAATAGCTACAATAGTTATATACAACTACTAGAGATCTCTCGTAAATCGTCGTCAAAATGCCGAGCACCAAAGAGTGCAGATACACCGACAAACCATCGAACTGTACCAAAAGGGTACAAACAAGGCGATGAAAACCGAAAATAAAAATATTTAACGATCTGCCTCGAGCAGAAACGTACACAAAAGGGAAAATTTCAGTCACTCAATCACTACTGACTAATTAATGAATCTGTAATATTTCAGCTCACAGGAAGTTGATTTCAGACTTAATCGATCAATACAAGGTAAGGCAACTCCTGAAAATCAAGGAAGTATAGCCAGCCAGCAACAGACAGCAAGGCAGCCACTCAAGACCTCTGGGGTGTTCTGAACACCCACTTTATATTATCATTTGCTATAAGAACATTGTTTATGTGCTGCCCCAAGCTTTGCTATGCTGGTACGCTTGCATGCTACAGCGCTGTCTGTGTGTAAAACTAATAATAAACCACTAACATAATTAACATAACATGACTAACATGACTATCACTAGACGCTGAAACTGCACTCAGCACCCATTACTGCCGCCATTTCATGCCAAAACAGGCAATAGAAACCTCCTTGCGCGAGCAACGGAAATTACCCTAATCATTATGTTCTTTTCCAGGTTGCCACATCTCCTTACAATGCAGCTGTCAGATGGTGAGATAAGACATCACATCCTGCTATTGCATTTTAATGTATCATTGCATGCATTGCATTATGTCTCTGACAGGCACCATTAATCATCAATCTAGGATACAGGCAGGCCACCAGCTGCCAGAAAGGCACCAATAAAAGCAACTTGAGGGATGAAACCACGTAAAATGGAACTTTTATATGATTATGACACTACAAAATTGTTCTTCCAGACTAAAAAAAAAAAAAATTAAACATTTTTCATGAGTCAGAACCGAAAGTTGAAAGTCAATTTGAGATGTTTTACACATCGACTATCTTACAAAAGAAAATCTGACATTTTTAACCCAAACTACAAAATCACTAACAATCGATGAGTATCCATGCCACCGTGGACTTCACAAGTAAATCAAAAAAACCCATGATAGGAGGTAAGTGACCTTAGTCAAGCCTCCAGGAGATTGGGCCATTATTCAGGTATTAGTAGCTCACAGTAGAGCAAGACTTCTCACAATCGGCCACGATTTTAAGCTATTATCCAAGTAAGTAACCATAGCAACTGTCAATTTACTCACAGACCATTGACTTTATTTCAGCTACCAGCTGCACGCAAATCTAGGTCAGCGGAGGTGTGCATACAAAACGAGCATACTCTTGCGCTTAGGCACAAAGCAAAATCTCAAAAATTTGATTTCAAAACTAAAACCCAAAAAGAAAATATCTACCTGTATATGCTATCATTAACATTCAGCCCAGATTAAAGCCCTCAAACCAGTGGTAAGTACACAGTAAGTACGGAACCTTCTATTCAGGCAATCTTCAGGTGAAGATTTGTTTCATTTCTGGGGCGAATAATGTAACCAGAAATAGACCAAACAATAAATATCAAATTATCATATTGGAGTTGTCTGCTTTTATCAAACTAAATTATCTTGAGAACACAACTCCAACAATTCTTCCTAGTTTAAAGAATAGTAATAGATTTTTATACAGTGAGTCTACGCATAGCTATTGAACAGACAACACCTCACTCAAAACACCCTTTTCTATATATCTTCTTAGTACTATTGAATCTGCTAGCATGTAATTCATATAGATATTCTACAGCACTGCCTGCTCCTATAGCCATCAAGGAGTCGGTGTACATACAAGAGTGGGAGATAGAGACAACGGTGTCTACAGACACACGAACTCAAGTATAGAATCACCTACCTTTGGTGTTGTAGCTTGTACCTACAGGAGCTAATACCTACCTGCAGATGATACCGACTACATAGACACTTAACCAGAGACTAACATTATTCACGGCTAGACCGGAACCTAATTCTATACGACATTCCGTAGACGTTGATCTGAGGGAATACCGCTCACAATAAGTGCACAAGGTGAGACATTAATTCCCCACATTTCCGTTTAGATCAAGAGTGTGCCAATAAAAATAGGTAGGTGGTACATGAATGCTCGCTCGAGTGATTGCACATGGTTAACATATTGATTTACATGCTTAAGGAAAAATAATGATAATTGCATAGAACTACGTTGTGCTAAAGTGCAAGCATAGAACTAGTAAATAAGTCGTGAGTAGAATAAGGCTTACAAATGTACGTAACGATTGTTCGTTATGGCGTCCTCTACAGTATTACTACCGGGATTAGGAGGGTTATTACAAAAATAATAATTATAATAAAATAAATAAATAATAATATTATTTAATATGTAATAATAATTATTATTATTAATAATAAAATAATAATAATAGCTAGCTAGTAGTAGCTATCATCAAGAAATATTTGATATAATATATTATTAATAATTATTATTACTGATGGCCATTGATTAAACAAAAGTGAAAAGTTTACAGACCTTGAAAAATCTTCTTGACATATTCAGGTGCATCCTTCTGAAAAATATCATCCAGCCACTGCATGACGTTGCAATGTATGTAGAAGATTTAAGAGTGACTTGTAACAGCAGACTCGGCACCAGTCTGCACTTACACACGTGCTTACTCTTTGCAAGAAGAAGGGCGAAAAGAGAATTTACCAGCTGACGATTGGTTCAAATCAATAGCCAGTAATTTTTTGTTTTACAAGGGATCGGCCAATCAACAAAGACTTGAAATCGGCAATTAGCAAATGGCAAAATTGCGAGCCGGCTTTCCATAGATAGGATATAGAGATAGACAGGTCCTGGATACATACTCGTGCATTGACTAAGTAAAGTGTAGCACGAATGAATGAACCGATGGCGATACTCCAGGTAGGTCAATCCTATCGGAGCTTGTTAAGGGAGTATGGCTAGAGGCAATGATTCCACTCTAACAATTATTGGAGTTTTGCGTCCTATCAAGTTTCATTGTTGCGTTGTTGTGTGCGGTAGCTCTACCCAGACAATCCATCACTGTGGTACTCAGGCTAACAATTAGTAATAAAGTTACAACAGGTACAACAACAGTGTCTTGTAGATTCCACCAAAGTTTATAATTTACTCCAAACAAAACCATAAAGTTAGAGTTATCTCCTCATGTTTCCCCCATGCATTCAATTCCTGACTGAGTGGTCTCAGCCCGGTCTCAGTCAAACAAACCTCGTTAGTTTTACTTTAGTCTAATAATTAAATATTTCGTGTTCTTTTATTTTAGGGCAAAAGTCTTCAACCAAGAAATAACACAATTTCTTGCACTGGAGTAGTTTTTATGTATAGAACTGCTGCAAAATAATGAGTTTTTTTACCAGAATTGAAAACTATGGGTATTAGCCTGTGAGATGTGGTATTGTAGCTTTGGATCGCAAAAAGTACCTAATACTCTAATCCCTATAATCATGCCCACTCTCTGTTTAGTGTTCACTTTTTTTGCTGATCCATTCAGATAACTTTCATGTTTTGTACTTATGATTATTTATTATTTTTATTCTCTGATTTTTATTTACTCGTGTCAGCAGCAAAATCTGTAGATTTCATTCACCTCATTCAATCTTCCAGTCAATCTCATTTATTAAAGTCTGGCTACAACACTTCCTGAAATAGCATCATATCTATTTCTGAGTACGTATCTTTAATTCACATCATCTTCTGTCTTTCTTCAGACACCAAACTGTTTACACCTACAAATGACCTAAGTTTAACATAAACAAACAAGATATATAACAGTTAGACGTTGAATGTTGTTGTGTGGTGTAATAATAGTAAAGTAAAATAATCCATTGTGTCAGTTATAACAATTGACATTGCTTGACTTAATTATTTTGACAAAAAAATTAAATTTGAATAGTTTTTACTCTATTTTCACAATCATATTTAGGTATTTGAGTTACAAAAAGAATACATCTTGTGGGATATTTTTAACAATTCTGTTTCTGGTGAGAATTTGATTATGTAACACAGTTTGAGGCTTCTGCCAAGCAGATGTGATTATCATATGCTGTCTGTTAAGGTAGGTGGTAGCACAGCATCCAAAGTTGTTGTACTGAAAGGTGTCGCATTTGAAATGTCTCTCTATGAGCTTCGATCATTGGTAACTCGGCTTTGTATTCTAAAATTTGGGCTCAGTGAATAATTTATATACCACACAGCAACACACATTGCTGCTCTTTCCAGTTTGCACTTAAAAACCTGATAAAATACAGCTTATCAAAACTGGCTCATCAAGTGCATTTAAGAAAAACATCTCAATAATTTCTGAATGGTGCAGTTTGTTACATAACTACAGAGGCTTTTGTTTTACTAATAACAAAAAATGTGCATTTTCTCTTATATAGTGGCTGGCATACCAGAGTTTGCCTTCACTAATTAATTCCACCAAATATCAATAAGGTAACGTCGATGTCTGATATTGTTTTGTTGTGTTATGTCACAAAGCTAAGCAGCTCCATACAAGGAGAGAAAGCAAAGCAGGCGTCACAGCCTGTTACAGTGAGGGTTACTGTAAAGATGCAAACCATAAAGATTCAAAATTCAATATTCCTCTGTGTCAGCTAACTTCAGTTGTCCACTTCTCCTCTCTAAGTACTCTATGCAGAGCACTCACATCCCCCCTCCCCCCCTCCCACCATCCACACCTACTATTAGTCTCGGACATTTCTAAAATAACCCTAAGCAAGTTTTATCAAGAAAATTAAAAAAAAATGTAATTAAACTGTTTGAAGTTGGACAGCTGGGTGAAAGGGATTCAAACCGCTTTTGAAGTGATACATTTTGAAAGAACGAAATACAAATGGGCTTTAAGTTTTTAAAATGTTGTGGTAGATTTTGGTTCATGGTACCTGTAAAAACTCATAATTACTTCAGAAGCACCGACCATGTATGTGCCAGTAGTACAACTTGCTGTGCCATAGCACAACCTCCAAGGCCGGCATTGATCACTGATGGACCGGTATTGACTCGTTTTGGGCCATACCAGTCCGGCTCAAGATGGCCGCCTTAGCTGAGGAACTTGAAAATAACAGAGAATCCTCACCAGCTCGGATGCCGGAAGCACCCTTCCTCAGATTGCCGATATCCTCCACCCCAGGCTAGCTATAGTACTGCGACCCTCAGGAGCCTGCTACCGGACAATAGAGAAATGACTCTGCCTTTGCGCTGCATGGCACCTTAACTATTTAACGTCACTCCATGACATCATTCGTTAACTATTTATATATTGTATTGTTTTGGTTAGGCTACTTCCTGTTAACGTGTTTCTATATGTTATATGCAAATAACTTCCTGTCATCCTGCCTATATTCAAGCTGGCTCTCGCCTTATTGTTCGCATTCATTCATGTGTTGCCAACCACTCCAGAGGATTGCCTCCCTAGGACTCGGTGATTATGAATAAAGCTATTTAGCAAGCTGACACTGTGTAGTTTACCTGAGCCATGGACTCAGTGTTTGCCAGCTGATCCGGCAGTAAATCATCACTAGTTGTCACTGTCGTACGTCACAGTGTTCCCTTCAGAGAGAGGTAGAATACTGTAGATTAGTGGTATTATTGTGGAACCAGACCGATATCCACTACAGTATCTAGTTGTGGAATTAAACAACACTAGTTTTTACTACCGGGTAATAATTAATGATAAATAAAAAAAGCTTATTTGAACATTCGTAATATTAATATATATGCATATTTTCCACAATTTACTCAAAAAACAATAACTTTCTTCATAAACAGAACCAGAAACAACATATTTTGAGTCACTAGCAATCGGCCAAATCCTGGTGCGATCCTCAAAAAGGTATTCGAGCTTCTATCGTAAAAAAATATTAATATTTTTTTGTTCAATAGAGGCTCAGCCATTCAAAAGCAACTGCAATGTGCAGGCCGTGTGCGGACAAGCTGAAAATTTAACAGTTTCCAAATACAAATTAATGTTTAGCTGATCTTGCTTTAAACTGGACAAAACTGTAGTAACAAAGATGTAGGCTAGTTTCATTGTTATTTTCTTTGATTCTGCTATTCATCAGCTGGCTTTAACATTTAAAAGTGGATTTTGTAATAACTCTTAGTTTTAAAACTTTCAACGCGCTGGAGCAAAGTAAACACGATTCATAAAGTTAGACTAAACACATGTCATGTTAAGGAAAGGTTAAAGTTTCAACACATTTTTAACTATTCTCACAATGCACAAATTTTTATTTTATTCAGTTAACTTGCTACCTCGTGTAATGTTTTTTTTAATTCTTTTCATACACTGCCAAAAGTTACTTAAAAGTTGCAAAGCTATAGAGATACTGTATGCAGATATCATTAACATAGAGAACACATACACGTTTCTTGATAATCTAAATTCATACTCAGAGTAAGCAGAAAAATAATCAAATATTATGGTTTATAAAACGTGTTTCACTGCGAGGATAGATCTGAGTTGAGCTACATAAAACAATATATTTAGCATTCATCCATGGTGTTTAGAATACACAGTGTCATACTGTGGGGGAATTTGGTAGTTATCAGACCCTGAGCGCTTGCAACAAGATGCAGCAGTTGTGTACCCTTATTAAAGGAGGGGACAAGAACAGACCATTGTTAGCAAAGAAGGTGACAAAGACTGCGCCCATTAATTACCTTGATTTCATTGGTTGGACAAAAAAATTTTTCTAGATATAACATTGTCTAATTATGTGCGCGCTTGAATGATCATGGTATAAATTGTGATGTTGGAGCCAGAGAGCTCACAAAATTGTTGTTATTTGGTGTTTTTCAATTTTCGTTTAAGCAAAATAACAAGTATGTCATAGTTATTTAATATCATTTTCATAGAAAGAATGCCAGAAATATAAATCGGACAATGTTCTTTTTATTTAACATTATTATTAAAATATACCAATATTCTTGTTTGATTAATTTTAGAGCTAAAGTCGGCTCCTTAAAAAAATTTGCAATAATTTGTTTGATTATTTTAAACTAAATCAAACTTAGCTGCACTAAGCTCTTTAACCGGTTTAATTGTTATTGAAAAAGAGGTAATCTTTTCACAGTTGAGGGGATTGTGTAAGGAGCACAGGGGTAACTTAAGGGCAGACACAATTTTAACCAGTAGATCGTCACCAACATTCTTCATTAGTAAAGAATATAAAGTACGGGTAACCCACCTCCATGACCTGAAAAACTTCCTGTTTACTTTAAGCCTACTGGGTGGTCCGATAGTTGTTTATACCAGGATGAAGTATAACAAGATTGCCAACTACTCCGTTCAATATAGCTTTGATCAGATTCAAGAGAGGCTGTTTGTGGGAGTCACCATGTTGCGCAGTTGTCCGCTCCTGGTGGTAAGTAACCTCATATCCTGTAATTGAATATTAGTAGTAACATATGAGCAGATCTCCCTACCAAGTGTTTTTCTGTGGGGTCATAATCTGGGGTGATGCAATGGGTTACGGCGTTGAATGAATTCGCCGAGTTTATATTGTATTTCATTTGAGGGGCATTTGAGTGGCATTTGAGTGGCATTTGAGTTTTGATTATTTTTTTACTTAATTTGAACTTATATGGTATATAGATTTTGAATGTATGGCATTTAAGTTATGATAATTTTTTACATAATTGTATACATAATTATAACTCATAGGGTATCTAGATTTTGAATGTAAGGCATTTAAGGTTTGATAATTTTTTGTAATTCCGACTCATATGATATCTTGAGAGAGAGGAGAGAGAGGAGATATATCTTACATTGAATAAATACAGTGATTAAAAATGAAACAATATGTGAATATTTACATTTATTGTGTAATAAGTAGGGAAAATCTCTCCATATAATATAGCTAGAGTCAGTAAATACTAAGTAGCTGAAGTTTTTAGCTATTTCAATTGGACAAAAAAGTATTTTGGGTTCGAGTTCATTTATATCTGAAGGAACATGATAGCAAACTTGAGAATATCTACACTTCTCCTTACTTGATGGATGTATCACACCAGTCACTCGTATAATGCTTGGGATAGGAAAATCTTCAAATGTTTTGCAAACCGGAACTTTTGGTGAGTTAATCACTTGAGAACCTTTAGACTTTTCTATGAATCAATATATGATTATATACACTTATTGTATAATAAGTAGGGAAAATCTTTCCATATAATATAGTTAGAGTCAGTAAATAATAAGTAATACAAAACAGCACAACTTGTAATGTCAATCAATACACAGGCTTTTTTTATACATTCATTATCCACTTGAGACTACCTGTTGTCAGCATTTGATATTGAGTTTACATACCATCAACACCAAGCTGTTCATCAAAATCTTGTAATTCGTTTTCTAGGAATTCCTTAAGAACTTCATCGTCATTATTCGTTTTTGTTAGCACCTCATTGGAACTTGTTTGTGTGCAATATTGCTCCCAATCACTAGCGTTGGTTGAAGAAATGAAGACAACATTGTGGTATGGAATAGGATTTCCATTCTTACTCTGTTTTTTTCCTTTGTAAATCATCACACCAGGTGCACATCTTTTAGCTTCCTCGTTGTATCTGATTGGTAGTAAAAGTGTTCTCGTCTCTCTTCTTCCATTCTTTTCAGCGACATAGCGAATGCAATTTACAATGGATTCTTCTCCATTGAATCGGAAAGGAATGAATCTTTCTACAACTTCGATGTAAGCAAAAATGGAACAATCTTTGAAATTGCTGAGATACTCGATGTTTCAAGCGAGTTTGAGTTCTTCTTCACTCATTTTTCTCAGTTTTTCTGCTTCAGCAGTAGCTTCCATTGTGGTTAAGCGTTTTGTGCTGATACGTTTGACATTGTAGTAAGTAGTCTCTGGTTTTTTTGAGTTTTCCATCTCACCCAAGTACAAAATGTTGAAAGGTAATGGGTAGTTATCAACATTGAAGCTTTCAACTACTCTACTTGGGCAAACAACTTTCTGAAAATTCGCTCCAGTTGAATTATCAAGATAGGTGAGAATGTAGTAATTTCCGTATGCACCAGTACTCTGTTCAATAGAAACGATTTGCAAAACTGATGGAACAGGAAGTGATGCTAGTGTAAGAAAAACCCTCCAATCTTTTTCAAATCACATGCCTTCCATTTTTGGAGAGATTTGGCCATCTAGAGAGCTCTGTCAGCATCAGTGAGCAATTCATTTTTTTCCATATTGTTTGATGTTGTGGGTAAAACCAGTTGTGGAAGAGCTCGTCTCTTTATTGTTGCTTCTTTTGTGACAGAGTTAGAGTCTTTTCTTTTGGTGGCTGTTTTGAGTGTTTTTTGTTTGTTTTCGATTGGTTTTAAATCCATGTAAGAAGCAGAAAAATCCTCCATAGTATTCTAAAAAAGAAAGAAATAATATATAATTCAGCTTTTCATGTGGAACTAAAAGATTATTTATTTCATACTTTACATTATAGCTAAACTAATTTTGATCTTTGCTAGGTAGGGAAAAATAAATTTTTTAAATTTTACCTTTTATAAAGAGAAAGCTTCTAGTAGTTGCAATGGAAAGTGTAGTAGATGTTACTTCTCCGCTCACTGTTGTAGAACTGGATGCTTTCTGTGTGAAAACAGTGGCTCTTAAATAGCTAAAGTTGCACTGGTTGAACTCTATGAATACCAACCTTCTTTATAATATAACTATGTATCAGAATTTTGTCCACGCGAAAACCAATGCTTTTGCGGGAATAAACAATTTATTTTCACGCGAATGAAAACCGTTGCTTTCGCGGGAATAAAACATTTAATTTCACGCGAAAACAAACCAATGCTTTCGCGGGAATAAATACTTTGTTTTCACGCGAATGGAAACCGTTGTTTTCGCGGGAATAAATAATTTATTTTCACGCGAATAGAAACTGTTGCTTTCGCGGGAATACAAAATTTATTTTCACTCAAAGGGAAACCGTTGTTTTCGCGGGAATAAATAATTTATTTTCACGCGAATAGAAACTGTTGCTTTCGCGGGAATACAAACTTTATTTTCACGCGGATACAAACCAATGCTTTCGCAGGAATAAATAATTTATTTTCACGCGAATGGAAACCATTGCTTTCGCGGGAATAAATATTTTATTTTCACGCGAATGGAAACCATTGCTTTCGCGGGAATACAAATTTTATTTTCACGCGAATACAAACCAGTGCTTTTGCGTGAAAATAAAATATTTATTCCCGCGAAAGCAACGGTTTCCATTCGCGTGAAAATAAATTATTTATTCCCGCGAAAGTATTGGTTTGTATCCGCGTGAAAATAAAATTTGTATTCCCGCAAAAGCAACAATTTCTATTCGCGTGAAAATAAATTATTTATTCCCGCAAAAACAACGGTTTCCTTTCGAGTGAAAATAAAATTTGTATTCCCGCAAAAGCAGCAGTTTCTATTCGTGTGAAAATAAATTATTTATTCCCGCGAAAACAACGGTTTCCTTTTGAGTGAAAATAAAATTTGTATTCCCGCGAAAGCAACAGTTTCTATTCGCGTGAAAATAAATTATTTATTTCCGCGAAAGCAACGGTTTCCATTTGCGTGAAAATAAATTATTTATTCCCGTGAAAGCATTGGTTTGTATCCGCGTGAAAATAAAATTTGTATTCCCGCGAAAGCAACAGTTTCTATTCGCGTGAAAATAAATTATTTATTCCCGCGAAAACAACGGTTTCCCTTTGAGTGAAAATAAAATTTGTATTCCCGCGAAAGCAACAGTTTCTATTCGCGTGAAAATAAATTATTTATTCTCGCGAAAACAACGGTTTCCCTTTGAGTGAAAATAAAATTTGTATTCCCGCGAAAGCAACAGTTTCTATTCGCGTGAAAATAAATTATTTAATCCCGCGAAAACAATGGTTTCCATTCGCGTGAAAACAAAGTATTTATTCCCGCGAAAACAACAGTTTCCATTCGCGTGAAAATAAATTATTTATTCCCGCGAAAGCAACGGTTTCCATTCCCGCGAAAATAAATTATTTATTCCCGCGAAAGCATTGGTTTTCGCGTGGACAAAATGCTGATTCATAGGATTTAATCAGTGCAACTTTACCTATTTAAGAGCCACTGTTTTCACACAGAAAGCATCCAGTTCTACAACAGTGATCGGAGGAGCAACATCTACTACTACATCCACTGACTATTAAAAGTTTTTTCTGTGTGAATTTGAAAATTTTCATTGAACTTAAGACTTAATTATCTGACTTAATTATCTCACTTAATTTTTTGTCTACTTAAAAAGTAATGCTTTCACACAATAAATCACTCGTTCTAACAACAGTAACTGGAGCCTCAACATCTACTATATAATATACCAACTGACTACTAGGAGTTTTATTCACAAGGTAAAATTTATTAGCTGAGACATTTAACTTACTTTTTTATGTGCTATTGTCACTTCTATTAAAAAGTAATGATTTTATTGTTATTATAGTGCTATGGAAACAGAAGAGGATGATACTGATGTAGACATACATAAGGAATGGGAATGGCTCATGAAAAATCAAAATGATATCAGTTTTTCAAACACTGATAATGAATACATGAATGATGAATGCAATGCTGAATATGAAAATGAAATGGAGATGATACTTGAAAATGCTTTTCAAGACAAACCTTCGACTTTTCAAGTTTCAGCAACTACTGAAAATACAATAGCCTTTGATAAGCGGTAAGTTTTTAAAATCATAAATTAATAATGTTAGTAGAGTAATGTTTTTTGCTGTTTTTTTTATAGTCATCTCATGAATCAGCAAAAATAATGCGTTATCTCTTTATTGTAGACAGGACTCAGAATATCAGAGAATTAATGTAAAAGAGGGAGTTGAGAATTCATCTCATAGTACACAGTAAGTTTTTAAAAACCTAACTAATAATAATGTTTGAGCCTTTTTTTCCTAATTCCATTTTAAAAATTAATTGATAATGGTGTTTAAGTCATTTTTTCTTCTGTTACATTTCATACAAAATGTATGTGAATGTTTTATAGAACAACTATTATGTGTTAACATTTCTATTGTAGACAAAGTTTAAATTATCGGGAGGAGAATGTAGAAGAAAAAAACCCTGAAATTTCCCCTAATTGGAAATGGTTAGAAGAAAATCTCATTTGTTTTCGTTTACCCGATGAAACAATCAACCAAATAGGATTTGGTGCGGAGCCTTCACCACCAAAGACTAGCATAATAGCTCAAGATATAGAGCCGGTTGTGGAGGAGATAGTTGAAGAAAATGAGAATGATCCAATGATAGAAAATGAAGAAGAAGAAGAAGAAGAAGAAGAAGAAGAAGAAGAAGAAGAAGAAGAAGAGGAAGAAGCACAAGAGGAAGAACAAGAAGAAGAAGAAATGGAAGATTTAAATTTTGAAAGACCTACCCGAGTATCGACCCTAGGTATTGTTCATGATAGCATAGCTCCAACTTTTCAAGATGAAGAATGGGATGATTTGATAGCTAGATATTGGGGAGCTATGAAAACCAAACATAGAGGTGGAAAAGTCATAGAACTTTTAAATGTAAGACTTTGGGATGGGATTCCAAGAGATCAAGCTGATACCTACCAAAATGACTATCATGATTCAAGAGTGTTAGAATTGCTAAAAAAACGTTTGGAGACAATTGAACTCGAGAGCAAAAGTCAACTGTAGCGTAAGTTGTATACTAGAAAATAAAAATGATGGTGAAATCCGATACTTTCACTCATCATCAAACAATGCTACCGTATATCCAAAAGCTAAACTGATTGAAACTGAAGGAGATCTTGATGACTTTTTTGTTGATGTTATGGAGACTGATCATCGTACAAATAGCTTGAGACGGAGACCAAATACGACTTGGAGATTGATGTTAATCACAAACATTTCGTTTTATTTCTACAAACTACTCGGAATGGGAAAAGTTGGTTCACCACCAGAGGATTTACCCTCTCACCTCATTAACAACAGACACATACGAACCATGTTAAAAAACACAAAAGGAATACGAATTACTGACAATCTTTGTTTTTTTAGATGTCTAGCATTACACAAAGAACTACAAAAAAACGGTGGAATTGCAAAAGATCCAATAATTAAGGAGGTGAAGGAGTACCAACAACAATATCATAGTTTCATCTATGGTGATAGTGCTAAAAGTTGTGATGGGAAAGGAGTAACAGAAGCTGATTTATTGCTTTTGGAGCGAGCATTTCAACTGAAGATAACAGTGTTTTCTTTAAATGATGATATGACTTCAACAGTTATTTGGAATTCAAACTCCAGTTATAAGGAGAATCTATATTTGGATCTTTATATCAATCACTTCAGTCTTATTACAAACTTGGAAGGATATGTCAGAGCCTACAGATGTCCAACCTGTTCTACTTGTTATGACAGATTGGGGAATCTGAAAAGACACAGATGTTCAATCTCAGAGGCAACGACTATGCAGTTTTCTGGAGGACAATACAGTCCTACTGCTACAAAATTCGACAAACTGAAGGTTCAATTCGGGATAGATATCGGGTCAGATGATTCCTTGAGATACTATCCATTTTTTGCAACATTCGACATAGAGTGTTTGTTACCTAATTGCGAAAAAGATCGAGATACAGACACAACCATTTACACGAATGAGCATAAACTTTTAAGTATTTCAATTTGTTCAAACGTACCAGGCTTCAGCAACCCATGTTGTATTGTCAATAAAGGGGATGATGATGAATGCGTTGGAAAGTTTATTGAATACTTGGAAGATATTAGTGAAGAATCATATAGCCGGTTGAAAAAACAATTTTTGCAAATCATAAAACAGATAGAAGGTGAATTACAACGACTGGAAGAAGCTGAAGAAAAGTTTCGTAGTGATTTTGAAAAAAATTGTTTCAGACGGAGAACAGGAGCTGAAAAAGTTCTGGATGATTTGTACAGCTATATGAAAAAACTCCCTATTCTAAGTTTCAATTCACAGACTTATGATGTCAATGTGATGAAAGGAAAACTGCTTCGACAATTGAAAGATGTCTCCGACACAGATTTTGATTTTGTTATAAAAAAAGGAACCAAGATGCCTGTTATCGGAATAGGATCTTTTTTGTTTTTAGATTGTACAAACTTCATCGCTCCTGGATATAGCTATGAAATGTATCTCAAAGCATACAAATGTGAAGCCGGAAAAGGATTTTTTCCTTATGAATGGATGAAAGACTTGGAACAACTTAATCAAGAACATCTACCTCCAAGAGAAGCTTTTTACAGTTCTTTAAAACAAAAGAACATCAGTGAAGAAGAGTACATAATTTGTCAAAAAGCATGGAAAGATAACGACATGAAGACAATGAGGGATTTTTTAAAATGGTACAACAACTTGGATGCAAAACCATTTGTTCAAGCGTTGGAAAGACAAAGATCGATCTACAGAGAGCATGGGATTGATATGTTAAAAGATGGTATATCTTTACCAGGATTAGCGATTCGATGGATGTTTAACAAAGCTCCTCAACCACCCCCTCCATACCTCTCTACATACTTGGATTTTGATGAACTTGGTAACTCGTTTCGTCAGACTCTCCCAATTTGTCTGATTGACAACTGCAATGCAGAACTTTATCCTCTAATAAAGAAAAACATAGTTGGCGGGTCAAGTCTAGTGATGCATAGATATCACGAAAAAGGTATAACTAAAATTAGAGAACATTGGTTGGGAAAAGAAGCAAAGGTTTGTGATAGAATCTATGGAGTTGATGCAAATGCGCTCTATTTATGGTGTATGATGCAATCAATGCCTACTGGCTATCCTCGAAGAAGAAAAATCGAAAACTCCTTTGTCGCTGAACCAGTAAAATTTAGCAAGATAGCTCATAGCTGGTTACAGTTCCAAATGTTCTCAAAAAAAATCAATATCAGACATCAGCTCAATGGAGGAGAAGTTACTCTCGGACAGCGAGGATTACCAGTTGATGGATTCTGTGTTGAAAATCGTCATGTCTTTCAATTCCACGGATGTTTTTGGCATGGACACGACTGCTCTTATAACAACGCTAAAGAGCAAGAGCTTCAAGCTAGTGGAAGAAAATCAAAAGCAAATCTGTTTAAAACTACGATGGAAAATGAAGAATATCTTCGAGCATTAGGTTACACTGTAATCTCGATTTGGGAGTGCGACTGGATGAAGCGTGTAAAAACTCATACAAATTTACAAAAATTTGTCAACACGTTTTACAATTCTTTCTACCCTAAAATACTTGAAAAAAAGCTGAATCAAGAAGAAGTGTTGGAGAGAGTTCAATCAGAGGAATTCTTCGGATTTGTTGAATGTGACATCGAAGTTCCTGAGGAAGAGGAAGAAAAGTTCTCCGAAATGCCTCCGATTTTTAAAAATACGATGTTAACCAGAGAACACTTGAGCGATGAAATGAAAGTCTTTGCTGAAGCGGAAGGTTTTTTAAAAACTCCTCAACGCTCCTTAGTTGGAAGTATGTACGGAGATAAGATATTGCTAATGAGTCCTTTGTTGAAATGGTACTTGAAACAAGGATTGAAAGTCACCAAAGTTCATCAGCTAATAGAATATATTCCTAGAAAAGCTTTTGAAGCTTTTGGAACATCGGTTTCAGACGCTAGGAGAATGAGAGATGCGGACCCTAGTCCAGAATTACTCGCTACTACTAGCAAGTTGGTAGGAAATGCTGCTTATGGAAAAACAATCACTGATAAAGAAAAACATACCACCATCAAGTTCATCGAAGGCGCCAGAAAAGCTTCATTTCGTATCAGAGGAAACAAATTTATCTCCATGGAAGAGATAGCGGATGATTTTTATGAAATCGTAACCTGTAAACAACTAGTAAGTTTTAAAACAATTAATTTGCAATTCAAAATTTATATTCCACAAGTTTACTTTGCTAATCAGTATCACCATCATTTCAGCTAACTATGAATGTTCCAGTACACTTGGGTTTCTCCGTGCTACAGTATGCTAAACTGAGAATGCTACAGTTTTACTACGACTTTATGGATAAGTAAGTAAAACCTAATTCCCTACTATTATCATGTATAAGTAAGTAAAACTTCCAAATAATCGAAACAATCTTTTTATTTATAGATATATTGACAGAAGTGATTTCCAATATGTTGAAATGAATACAGATAGCGCATACATGGCGTTGAGCAGAACATTAGAAACACTGGTAAAACCAAGGATGAAAAAAGAGTTTTACAATGAATATGGTGATTGGTTTCCACGACCATACTGTGACAAACATAGGGAGGAATTTTTAAGAATCAAAACAATGGGTTTAGAATGGAGCATGCAAGAATGTTGTGAAAAAGTACTAAAACATGGAAAAAGAACACCTGGATTGTTTAAAGAGGAATTTACCGGAGATGGAATTGTTGCGCTTAACTCTAAATCCTATTATTGCTGGGGAGAAAAAGGAAACAAGTTTAGCTCAAAAGGTTTGAACAAACGAATTAATCAATTGAACAAAGACAGTTATCTAATTGTATTGAACACAAAAAAGTCGTTTATGGGTAAAAATCGAGGATTTGTAGTAAAGGATAAAAAAATGTTGACATACAAGCAAATAAAGCGAGGACTCACATATTTTTATGCTAAAAGACGAGTGTGTTCTGATGGAGTATCTACCGAACCTACTTTGGCTTAAATAAAAACCTTCATAATAGTCTTTTTTTCAGAATAGTTACTATAACTATATATATATATATATATAATACAAGAAATCATTCATCGTATATATATATATATATATAGACTTTATCTCAAAATGCTGATGATATGTAGTCTCAAGTGAATAAATGAAGGTTATAGTACTTTGTACTACATAAAATTTACAGTAAATTTTAATAGATGTAATGTTTTCTATTACAATTATTTCCCAAATACTGTAAATTTTAACCATATAGAAGGCTAATTTGAGGATTTTTTAAGATGCGATGTAAAGAAAAAGACTTTGCATTGATTATCATTACAAAAGCTAGTGCTTTGTATTACTTAGTCTTTACTGACACTAGCTATATTATATGGGAAGGTTTACACCTACTTATTATGTAATAAATGTATATAATTATATATTGATTCATTTTTAATCAATGTATTTATTCAAGCTAGATATAACTTCTCTCTCCTCTCTCTCAAAATGCTATATGAGTTCGAGTTATGTAAAAAATTATCAAAAACTTAAATGTCATACATTCAAAATTTATACATCATATAAGTTCAAATTAAGTAAAAAAATAATCAAAACTCAAATGCCACTTAAATTCCACTCAAATGCCCCTCAAATAAAATACAATATAAACTCGGCGAATACATCCAACGTCGTAACCCATTGCATAACCCCAGATTTTAACCCCACAAAAAAACACTTGGTAGGGAGATCTGCTCATATATTACTACTAATATTGTTCTGTAATCGGTGTTTGAAACTTCATTCATTACTATTTTTCTTTCCGGGTCTTACAAAAATAAGGACCAGGTAAACGACATTATATTTGTGATCGTTGGTAATATTTTAAAAACCGTAAATTAAATCAGTTTTTGCTATTAACTTTTAGATTTCTTTAATGGAGGACTTTCGCTACTACATTTATGTAGCCATTTGTAAAAGTAATATGTATCCAGCCCTTACAAAATCGCTAAAATAGACACACACAAATCTAGTATCTGGCAATCCTGTTATACTTCATTCATGGTTTATACTGATAACCATTTAACTCCTGGATCTTATTACTGTAACACAGTACTGGGTGATTAATGGGTAGGCAACTCCTATATTTATGGCTCATACATCTAGCAGGTAAATATTATGGTCACTTCTATTGTTATGTAACCTTAACTGCAACTTTTGTGTGCCGTCATCTTAGTTATTTTACTAAAGCTCACATTCAAATCTAAAAGTTTGAGAGACTTAGTTGGTTGCCATAGGTTGCTAAAATAACTTGAAAAACTTGGATTCACTTAAAAAAATATCAGTTTATGTACAGTTCATCTTTGTTGCTTAAATTCTTTATTTATTTATTTTCACTTACTTTCAACTACTTGGCATCCAGTTTTTCTTCTGTTCAATTTTTTCCAGCAAATATCATGTTTGGCAACAGTCCCCATTACGGCATCGTGTCTATTTCTCAACAAAAATCTTTGTTTCACTAACTAGTAAACCTAGTCGCCTCCAAACACCAAACTAATCACATTGCAAGTAATACATGTATTACACAAACATACAACATATGCTACAGTTGGTTGGTACCTTTTTAGAATAGAAATAGTGGTATACTTACCATTGGATCCAACTGACAGTTTGTTTAGACAAAATTACATAACATATAATATTAGAAGTGTGCACAGCTAGGCCATGGAAATATTCATAGATTATAGATGGTGCAGTAGACAAAGTAGCAAGTAAACCAATTTTGTTAATTTAATGTATTCTACAAATAAAGTTTAATTGCTTACATAAAGCATTGGATTGTTAGATTGTAGAACAAGACTTCCATCTCTTCATCAGCCAATCATTTTTTTCTGGGTTTATCTGTATATAAGGCAATAGCCTAAGTCCTGCCTTCATAGTCAACCTCTTCATCTATTTATGTATATGGAAGCACACTCAAGGTACACAGGCTTGTCTGTCCATATGGCTTGTTGAGCAGACTCCTAATTAGTACCCAAGGCCACTGTGTTACATAATCCTACCGCATTGCAACAGCTGGATCTATTATTTAGTTACCACTTGTGCTCTTATGGTATCTTTTTAAGTGCAAGTATTCAATTATTTGATGATATCTATGACAATATGAATCTCTTGCGCATAATGTAACAATAATGTTAACAGTTGGTTTTGAATATTTCGAATTGTGATACTACTAGGATTTATGCTCTATACAACAAGATATAATCAATACAGTTTCTGTTGTATCTTTATGATCATATTCAAGTTTTTATATGTCATACAGGGTAAATTTTAGGACTATTTGAAATAAATCTGCTTCTGTTGAGAGTTCAGCTGCCGTCTGCTACAGTTTGAGGCTGCTGCAAACAGATGTGACAGTCAAATGCTGTCTGTTAAGGTAAGTGGCAGCGCAGCATCCAAAGTTGTTGTACTGAAAGGTGTTGCACTTGAGATGTCTCCATATAGGCTTAGATCTTTGGTAATTCGTTTTTGTATAGCTAGATTTGAACCAAATAAATGTTTTATGCCTCATACAACACAATAATAGCTAACAAAACGCTTTGACCGAACAATATTTTTGCTCTCTCCCGCTTGCACTTAGAAACCTGTTATTCTAACTCTTTTGTAAACTCTCTCACGGAGTGCATTTGAGGACAAATCCGTATTTACTAAATCTAAATGCATCTAAAATAAATGGGCTGATAAATAATTAAATTTTCTTTGTTTTACAAACAATGATAGATGGAAACTTTTTGATTGTATATGAGCACCCAAGCTTGCTTTCAATAGTTGAATACACTAAAACTACAAAAGAGGTCGGTACAAAAACCTACAACATCGATAAGATAGTTTCTGATGTCTGCTCATCTTTTATTATGATGTCTATTTTATCTAAGCAACTGCATTCAATTATAATAAAAGGGAAAACAAGGCAACCTCTTTCATTTAACTTGGTGAGTATTATTGTAGAGATGCAAATGATGAAAATTCAAAATTCAATATTCATTAACTCATGTTACGCTCAATAAGCACTTGATACCCTTTCTTAGTAAGCAAGACATAACAGAAACATAAAAACCAAGGGTCCCACTTAAAACAAGAAATAAGGAGTGATAAAAATGAGAAAAATTAGTAGGAAAATACACTCTGCTCCCTTCAGGCCCAAGAACATGACCTCTCATACCTACAGTACATACAACCCTCCACGACCATTCCTGCATCACTGAAAGTTGTATCATCTAGTTACATAACAACAACAAAAATGCGCAAGGTTAGCGCTCCAAGCAGTGAGACATGAGACAATAGAACAGTGAAGTTAGAAGGCTTAGTTGTGTGAGCCTTGATTGTAGGAGTCACTAGAATACAATTTATCCAAGCCATCTTTTATATTTAACTCTATCCAACATATGCTAATAGAAACCAGTCATTGGTATCTAGATCTATAATGATGGCCCTCATTAGTTGATAATGCATGCTTTGCTTTAGAAAATAATTTCTTGCTAATTGAGCTTTAAACTGGATGTAAAAAAGCAAAACATTATTGAAGAACAAAACTATAATGTTAGTTTTATTGTTACTTTTTTGGTGACTTTAGTTACGAACAATTTTTTTCACTTTCACCACAAGAGCTGTTGCTATGGAAAAGTGACCATTTATTGTGAAGCTAAGTAACAGTTATTATATACAAAATACATTACATGTCTTTTGGGAACTTTCCACAGCGCAAACATTTAAAAGTAAATTTTTATAACAACTCCCAGTGCCAAAGCGGACAATACATTGGAGCAAAACAAACATGATTCATAAAGCTAGGTAAAACACTTATCATGCCAAGGTAAGGTTGAAGTTTCACCACAGTTTTAATTATTACCACAATGTTCAATTATTTATTGTATTTAGATCGATTAATAATTTATATGAGTTTATTATTTTCATATACAGCTAATAATTAATGTAAGTTTTAAATATATAGAGACAATGTGTTTAGATATTATAAACAAAAAGAATAGACAATCATTTCTTATGTAATATGATGTCATACACAAAGCAAACAGGATATAATCAAATCATACTGATTATAGAATGTGATTCACTGCAAGGAAATATTTATGTTGAGGATGCTCACTATATGAAATGATATTAATCACATGACTTCTATGTTTACAATACAAAATAACATACAATATGAATCAATCTAATGTGTATAACAATATTTACAATAAAGCGTGTACTTCAACTTCGTACAAAGTAAAATAACGTCTAGTAATAAATTGTATCTGTACAATTTGTCCTCCAATTAATGGTTGACACCTAATTAATGTATACTCTTTATTCAATGCTCCAGCATGGTATCCGCAAAGGTTACTTGTCTTTCCTGTCTCATGAAATATGTCTGCTATATCTTCAGCCACGGTTATGTAAGCATTCTTCAACTTTCCAGGATTTCTAACTGAAATGTAAAGTAATCTACATCAGTTTGGTCACAGTCAGGTAATCAGTAAGACTAAATGTATAATCCAAAATGAGTTATAAAATCTTGCTGCTATAGTCTATAGCTATAGTCTACTGCTATAAACTATCCACAGCTTAAAAACATTTAGTCTTAGTACATCGTAGTAAATTACGTAATTATTGATTAGCATGCAGTTACTAATGCATGGCTGAGGTTAAAAAGTGAGAAATACAAGTAATACCAAGTATTAATTATAACCTCGGTTAAGAACTCTAACAGCCTGAATGCAATATGTATCTTGTAGATCCACCCTCCACCACAAATTGTTTGTCATGGCACTGTAAAACATTGATGCTTCCATTTGCAGCAGGTGGTAAATAAATACTCTCTCAACCTTTACCTGCTGAATACGTACTCGACAGCGTACTAATCATAGATGTTGGCTTTCCTGAAAAACAACTATTTCTACACACAATCTAACTATATTGTAGCGAATTTGTGTAGGCTGCCCACTAGCTGGCAGTTAGCTAACATTTGCTTACTATTGTAATGGATTCCGGTCTGTTACCACGGACATCCACTAGTCTCGAGTATTCTACCTCTCTCCAGAGGGGACACTGTACTGACCGACAGTGACAACTGTATAGGGCAACCGAATTACCCGGTAAGGCAAGAGCCCATGGCTCAGACAAACAGTACCGAGTAGTGTTTGCTATAATGGCTTTATTACAAAGCTGTCCTGAGGGTAATTATTCCTCTAGGTGTTTAGCAATATAAGAATACATGCTATGGCTCATTGTAATGAATGCACAGATTAACAGTGGGAGCTCTCCTTTTATAGGAGAGCTAATGAACACAAAACATATAAGAGACAATGCACAGGAAGTAATTGAACCAATTACATTAATTATATAAATACTCAACCAATCACAATGCAATGCAAGATAATACAAGGAGGTGCCAAGTGGCTAAGGGCGGAGTCCTTTCTCCTAATTGTCCAATGACGGCTCCTACAGGGTTCCCAGGCTGTAGATAGAATTAGGTCCACTAAGTTGGTACTTTAGGGGTAAGCACTTCCTGTTTACGACCTTGACTAAGTTCTCTGACGTCTTTGCAGATCCTCGTCTAAGGCGGCCATCTTGTGCCGGCCCAGTACAGCTGTACCGGGTCGGTAGAGGTCACTACCGACCCTGCAGGGGTCAATACCGGCCCTGCTTACTATGCTACCGGCACAGTATGACTTCCTACCCAACAGCTATTAACCAAATGCTGTGGGCAGAAGTCTAGTGCATTGCTTCGCAAGGTTTCTAGTGTAAACTACCTGTTTACTCCTAGAGTGCACTGAAATCTACCACACTATTTCTAACCACACTGGAGCTATATTGTATTTCTAACCACACTGGAGCTATATTGTATTTCTAACCACACTGGAGCTATATTGTATGTCTAACCACACTGGAGCTATATTGTATTTCTAACCACACTGGAGCTATATTGTATTTCTAACCACACTGGAGCTATATTGTATTTCTAACCACACTGGAGCTATATTGCATTTCTAACCACACTGGAGCTATATTGTATGTCTAACCACACTGGAGCTATATTGTATTTCTAACCACACTGGAGCTATATTGTATGTCTAACCACACTGGAGCTATATTGTATGTCTAACCACACTGGAGCTATATTGTATTTCTAACCACACTGGAGCTATATTGTATTTCTAACCACACTGGAGCTATATTGTATTTCTAACCACACTGGAGCTATATTGTATTTCTAACCACACTGGAGCTATATTGTATTTCTAACCACACTGGAGCTATATTGTATCGATCTATATCCACTTTTGAATGATCAATATTTTTGAAAAATATACATTGTGATGTTTTGTCGAAGGTTCCATTTCCCATTTATGCCACGAATCAATAAAATTTTACTCGTTCGAGCAATAAGCTGTATCAAAGCCTTACATCACAGACTAAATGCATTGCTGCGTAGTTTTGAGAGAGAGATCTTATGAAAACAACTAGCACGAGCAAATAATTTTTTTCTTCACAAAACATGTGTCTAACATACTTTTTGCTGTTTGCTGTAGAAAATTAGAGTTTGAAACAACAACCAACTTTTGTCAATGCTGAGTCATCAGAATCCCTCAGTTAGGAAATGGTATCACAAGTGCTGTGAGACAAATGCAGTGACCATAAAAATAATTTGCAGCCGATAGATCTAGCAGCTTGCAAAGTATTTACTAAACGTATTTCATTGATGGTCACTCGGGACATTTGAGACTAACTTCATCCACCAGGTTTTATAGTGCAAACTGCACAAGGGAACATCAATGTTTTGTCGCGGCAATTAAAAATTAATTTACATTTCAAAAGCTTGCAGTTTGTATAGACTAGAAACAAATCATAAAGGTTTACTTATTTATGAGACAGCGCTCTGTTGCTGCCTTTAATAACAGACTACATTGGTGTACAATGCTCAATCTCTCTCCTTCCAGCACATCACATTGTGTCGAACTGAGTTCTTATCACAAACTTGAGTCGCTTACAAAATGTTTCTAATTGGTACGTAATACTGCTATACTACATTTATTTTACATCTGAAGCTTAGGTTGCTGACTATAAGGTTTAGTGTCGAAAACAAAAAATAAGAACCTAGTTTCACCAAAAAGGTTTGCTGTGTGACCAAAGCTGCCAATTGTTTCATTGGTAAACTGTTAAGAATTAAGTTCGGCATGAAAATGAACTTTCTGGAATTTTTGATCTTTTATCTCTCATGATCAGAATGAATTTTTATAAGCGAACGGTTACTCACCAGTTTTGTTTCTTGTCAAGATACCTTGAAAATAATTGATTTCAAGAGACACTAGCTGGTTACGTAACGCCCACAATCCAATATTTTATGTATATATATATACCTTACTGTGAAGTTTTTTTCTATTGTAGCCTTTTTAGCAATCCAAGTTGTTCTCACCAATGCAAGCAGGTCAATCTGTTTTGGCTCAATGCCGAAACATAAGAACATTCCATCCACCATTCCTGTTTCACCTCTACATCCCAGCCATCTTGGATCTTTGCCAGCATGCGCAACAGCTTGTTTAAGTCTATATACTTGTCAGGCATTTGTGTTTGACAAACCTACGAAGAAGTGCGATGCTATAAATGTTTCTGTGAGTGATTTTATACCTGCATCGGGAGACAATCGTACAATAGAAGCATATTTACGCAATGTTAACACTCTCATTGCACAAGGTATGGTATTTTTTGTGCTCATGATATTGTATGGCTGATATGTGATAGACAGTAGATAGCACAGGTCCTTCCTGTTTCCCTCACACCCAACACAAATCTCTTTCCCACGCTCTGTTAAGCTACCTTTTGCTAGCGAACTACCCACTTGCCCTCCTCATTTCACAGTTTCGCTGAAACAAGAACAAAGGCTATAACACTCCCTATATGTAGTATCTAAATTGAATCTAGCAGCTGATTGGTCATTGTTATGGGTGGAGACTCTACATGTACATGTGCTACTGTTATTATGTATTCGCCTATGGTTAGCTTGTGCAACTGTCTATTGCCATTGGTGATTGTTTGGTATGAAAAGAATTTTTCCTGCTGCAGTATGTGGCTGTCAATTTGTATCTAGCCATCTCTTGAAGTTGGCTTGAAAATTCACCATCATGCAGTATCTCTAGAGTATCATTGAGATCATACTGTGTTAGTATAAAAGTATCTCAAAGATTATAGTTGGATAAACGATTTTATCTCTCACCTCCCCAATACTGGTCTGAGAGTCCTAAACGCACTAGCAGACAAGGGGGTTTCTGAGCCTGATTCCAAGTGATAGTATTACAAAAAAATTATTTTGAAATTTCTGCTAATAACTAGATTGCGTAAACTCAAGTACAACAACTGAAAACCTGAAGTAAACAAACGAGACCGACAGCGGATACAAGCAGTTATAGCTGGTAGAGGTGCAGTCCAAGTTTCATGTAAACGCTAAATATTGACAAAAATCGATTATTGTTTTAAAGTTTAGTTTGCTCCACTAAACGGTAGGCAGTATGCTCATGTTATTTATTCGTGTTAATTCTATCTATAATATCTCTCTATCAAAACTACTCAGGAATGTATTTAGTCTGTGACTAAGGCTTTGGTAGTTTATTGCGAGAACGAATAAAATTGTAATGGATTTCGGTCTGGTTTCTACAAACTACCACAACTCTCAAGCATTATGCTTCTCTTCATCGGGGGCACTGTGACAGTATGACAGTGACGACTAGTGATCAGTTATTGCCGGATCAGTTGGCAAACACAGAGCTCACGGCTTAGACAAACTACACCGAGTGTCAGCTTGATAATTGGATTTATTCATAAATACCAAGTCATAGGGTGGCAATCCTCATGGTTGGCAACACATGAATGAATGCACAAAACATTGAAAGAATCAGCCTTTATATAGGCAGGCTGACCGGAAGTAATTTACATAAAACATATAGAAACACATTGACAAGAGGTAAATCAACCAATACAATACAGTGTATAAGTAGTTAGCCAATCATGTGATGCAATGAAGTTAAAGATAAATGTTGCCAAGTCGTTATGAGGAGGAGTCATTTCTCCATTGTCCAATCAGAGGTTCTCTGTCAGTTCTGAAGTCGTACCTAGCCTTGGGTCAATGGTTGCATCTATCTCTGAGGTTGAGTACTTTTGGCTCTAGGGCTGGTGAATGATCTTGGACTATTTTAGAGTTTCTCCACTAAGGGAGCCAGTGTGTGCTGGCCAAGTATCAGCGTACCGGCCCAGCAAATGGGTCAACACTTGCCCAGCAAAGGGTCGATACCAGCCCTGCAGGCTGGGCCACTGGCACAGCAGGTTGTACTACCAGCGCAGTACCTTGTTTAGGGCTAGGGTTAGCACTTTAGCTCATGTATAATTGGTGCCTCAGTGATAAGTATGGTTTTTACCAGTAGTGTCCATTAGAATCTACCACAGAAGTTTTATTGATTGGATGTTCAAATAGGAAAGAGATTTTTCTGCATAACATCACAACGCATATTTTTCAAAATAGTTTATTGTTTAAAAATGAGTCATGGATCAATACAATATTGTAAGGATTTGCGCCTGAAAGTTACCGTCACTGCTAAAGATTTTCTACTGAACGCAAGGTGCTCACTGGTTTCTACTTTGATCCCTGTAAGATATTAATTGAGTGAACTTTAAATCAGGTTCTAGCTGCTGTTATCAGTATGACATCCAGCCAGACTAACAAGATAGGTTGTATTGTAATGGATTCCGGTCTAGTAACCACAGACATCGACTAAGCTCAAGTATTATACCTCTCCCCAGAGGGGCGACTTTACTGCTCGACAGTGACAACTGTGTATCAGGCAACCGAATTACCCGGTATAGCAAGAGCCCATGGCTCACACAAACAATACAGAGTAGTGCTTGTATAATGGCTGTATTCTCATGAGACAAAGTCCTAAAGGGTAATTATTCCTCTAGCGTATCTGTGGCAAGACATGAGAATAAACGCAAAGAGTGTATGAAAAGTCTCTCCTTTTAAAGGAGGACTCACAGGAAATAATTAGCATAATTCATATAAGATCAATAGTACAGGAAGTGATTTAGCCAATGCAAACAAGTATATAAATAGTTAGCCAGTTAGGTAAGGTAAATAGATTAAATAATAAAGGCGCCAAGTGGCTAGAGGGCGAAGTCTTATCTCCATGGTCCAATCAGAGGTCCTACAGGGCTCCCAGGCTATAGTTAGAGGGCGGTCCACTTGCCCGGTAATTTGAGGAAGGGTACTTCCGGTTCCTGGCCTTGACTAAGTTCTCCAATAGGTTTAAGGTTCCTCTGCTATGTCAGCCATCTTGTGCCGGCCCAGTATAGCTATCTCGGGTCGATAAAAGGTCAATACCGGCCCTGCAGGAGTCACTACTGGCCCTGCACACTATGCCACCGGCACAGTATGACTTCTCACCTAATCAGCAGTTAACCGAACGCTGTAGGCTAAAGTCTAGCGGATTGTTTACAAAGGGTGGATAGTAAACAACCTGTTTACTATCAACTTCCACCAAAATCTACCACAGTATAATGCCACAATGAGTATATTTCCTTATATACATTAGGGCTCACAACATCGATGCAAGGACAAACACAATCAACTTCCTTGTACCAGCATCTAACCAATACGGAACAATCAAATAGAAACGGGTGTACTTATAGATAATTATATTATAATGAATTGTTGAAATGCAAGATCATTCTTTGGTTCATTCAAAGTTCAGGAAGTATCATTCATCACTGCGTCAGTAAGGTTAAAATCCTCCATCACTAGTGCAGCGGTCTTGACTCATCATTATGTTATATTGAGCTCTTCTCACGGTCCAGCTTGTTTGTCTCCAAATGCCAGCTTCTTTCAATCACCTTTCTACTCCTTCTCCCTTTCCCTCTTCGTCTCCACCTCCCCCTCTCCTCTCACCCTCCTCCGTCTCCCTCTCTCCTCCGTCTCCCTCTTTCACCCCTCTCCCTCTCTCCCCTTCTCTCTCCCCTCCCTCCCCTCCCCCCCCCCCCTCTCTCCACACATACCTATGTGTGACCTAACAATTATGATATGGTAGAAATTGAGCTCCTGTGAGCAAATGTTAGCTAACTGCCAGCTAGTGGGCAGCCTACACAAAGTCACTGCAATATAGTTAGATTCTGTGTAGAAATAGTTGTTTTTCAGGAAAGCCAGCATCAATGATTAGTGAGCTGACGAGTACGTATGCAGCAGGTAAAGGTGTAGATGGAATTTATAGACCACCTGGAAATGAACAAACATCAATGGTTTACAGTAAGATGGCAACTAATCCATGGTGGAGGGTGGATCTACAAGATACATATTGCATCCAGGCTGTTAGAGTTCTTAACCGAGGTTATACTTAATACTTGGTATTACTTGTATTTCTCACTTTTTACACTCAGCCATGCATTAGTAATTGCATGCAAATCAATAATTACATAATTTACTACGATGTACTAAGACTAAATGTTTTTAAGCTGTGGATAGTTTTGTAACTGATAGCAATAAGATTGTATAACAAGTCTTGGATTATACATTTACTCTTACTGATGACCTAACTGTGACCAAACTGATATAGATTACTTTACATTTTAGCTGGAAGTCCAGGAGCCTTGAGGAATGCTTACATAACCGTGGCTGAAGATGTAGCAGACATATTTCATGAGACAGGAAAGACAAGTAACCTTTGCGGATATCACGCTGGAGCATTGAATAGCGAGTATACATTAATTAAATGTCAACCATTTATTGGAGGACAACTCGTACAGATACAGATTATGACTAGAAATTATTTAATGTTGTACGAAGTTGAAGTACACGCTTTATTGTAAATATTGTTATACACATTAGATTGTTTCATATTGTATGTTATTTTGTATTGTAAACATAGAAGTCATGTGGTTAATATCATTTCATATAGTGAGCATCCTCAACATAAATATTTCCTTGCAGTGAATCACATTCTATAATCAGTATGATTTGATTATATCCTGTTTCCTTTGTGTATGATATCACATTCCGGAGAAATGTTTATCTATTATTTTTGTTTATAATATCTAAACACATTGTCTCTATATATTTAAAACTTACATCAATTATTAGCTGTGTATGAAAATAATAAAACCATATAAATTATTGATCAATCTAAATACAATAAATAATTGAACATTGTGGTAATAACTAAAACTGTGGTGAAACTTCAATCTTACCTTGACATGATAAGAGTTTTATCTAGCTTTATGAGTCATGTTTCTTTTTCTCCAATGTATTGTCCACCTTGGCACTGGGAGTTGTTATACAAGTTCATTATCAAATGTTTGCGCTGTGGGAAGTTCCCAAAAGACATGTAATGCATTTTGTATATAATAACTGTTACTTAGCTTCACAATAAATGGTCATTTTTTTATGGCAACAGCTCTTGTGGTGAAAGTACAAAAAATAATTTATAACTAAAGTCAGCTGACTGACAACAGAAACCAAAGAAGTAACAATAGAACTAACATTGCAGTTTTGCTCTTCAATAATGTTTCTCATTTTTACATCCAGTTTAAAGTTCAATTAGCAAAAAATCATTTTCTGAAGCAAAGTATACATTATCAACTAACGAGAGCTATCATTATAGATCTGGATACCAATGACTGGTTTCAATTAGCATTTGTTGGATAGAGTTAAATATAAAAGATGGCTTGAATAAATTGTATTCTAGTGACTCATACAATCAAGGCTCACACAACTAAGCCAGTAGTAAGATAGGAGCAGATGTCATGTTGTCTAAGGACAAAAAGGTTCTTCTGGTTCCAAGTGTCTATTTGAGCACCAGGTACCATGAGAACCTGAAAGGTACTTTTTTGTGCACCAGTTTTGTTGTGTTTAGTTTTGTTGTAATTGTATGATTCACTAAGTATTTATTGTGCAGGGGTTGTTTATATTGGGGTTTGTATGGTAATTTAGATTGTGAGGTTGAGTATTGCATAAAAAATGAAGTGTTGTATTATTGTATAGTTTTATTACATAAGAAAAGAAAACATCATAGATACGCATTGAATACTTCTACCATTTTTTCAAAAGAACTAACAGAAGTAATTACCATATATTTTATCTGTAGGTATCTGCTGACCTTAGGATAGATTTTACACCTAAATATTTTAGTCTCCCTCTGTTGAGTTATCTTTTGAAAAAGAATTTTATCTCATGCAGCCTTTTTAATATTTTTTGAATAGTCAAGAATATGTAAAATATTTATCATGCGTATAATAGTTTCAAAATTGTCATTTTGTGTCTATATAAACAATTCTACTGCATTGTCTTGCAGACGCATAGTACGATTGTACTGATTCATAGAAATTTTTTCATGTAATTCTCCCATATTCAACATCTATTGAGTAGCGCAGAATATCATCGTTTGAAATGTAATTAGGTAGATTGAGTCTTCTCGAAGAACCATGTTGTTTTTTACGTATTCATGATGAACCTCTAGATTGAAATCGTTTATATGAAATTTCTTTTTTATAGACATGTTGATCTGAAATAAACATAAAAAATATCAGTAAAGAATAACAAACATTGAAGTAAAATAATGGTCATAATTAAAAGAGGTTTTTGTTTTTCAACTAGTGTTAAATAATTATTTATTAATTCGTACCTTAATGCAGAGAGTCCGCCTAGTACCTGTGGTAGATGCTGTAGTAGATGTTCCTTCTTCAGGTGTTGCTGCCGGAGTGGATGATTTCTGTGTAAAAAAAAACAGTTTTTCTTAAATAATCAAAGTTGCACCGATTGACCCAGGCTTACAGCCAATGAGAATGCTCGCGCAAAAATCCCTTTATAAAACAAAGTTTTCGTACAAATGAAAAAAATGTCTTTGCTATAAAATCACTTCATAATATACAAGGTCTTTAAGCAAATAAAAAAACTTATTTGCGCGAAAACTTTTTTACAATATATAAGATTTTCAAGGGAATGAAAAAAAGATTTTCGGGCGAAAACTCTATTTCAATATATAGGATTTTCATGCTAATGAAAAAAAAATTTCGTTGCACAAAAATCCCTTCTTAAATGTAAGATTTTTGCGCAAGTGAAAAACATTTTTGTCAAACGAAAATCTCTTTATAATATATAAGGTTTTCGCGTAATTGGAAATAAAGTTTGTTGCGCAAAATTCCTTTGATATTATATAAGGTTTTTGCGCAAATGAAAGAATATTGTTCAGTTTCCCATATGTTATAAAGGGCTTTCACGTGTGAATTTTCATTGGTTTTCAGGTCAAGTCAATGGGTGCAAATTTCGCAATTTAAGAGCCACTGTTTTTGCACAGAAAGAATCCACTCCAACAACAACACCTGAAGGAACAACATCTACTGTAACTACTAAGAGGACTCTCTGCGTTAAAGTAAAAACTAATAAATAATTATTTAACGCTAGTTGAAGAACTCAATTAGTTGCGCTGTGAAGCAACTATCTTTTAGTTATTTCTAACTAAATACTAATAATTAACTCTTTTTTATTTTTAGAATGAATAGTCAAGATGCTGAAAGTCCATTGGCAGTTGAAGAGACAGATACCCAGGAAATTCTTTCTCCGTCGTCATTTCCCATTCGTAAAAAAAAAGAATGCAAAGTGTCCACCTTTCAACAGTTGTGTACATTTTTGAGCAATAAAATGTTGTGCTGTTATCTCAGAAGAACAAATACAAGGTGATGACACCATGGATAAAGACCAAGACTTGAACTGCAGAAAAAGAGTTGTGATAGATGTTGAAGATGACACACTTCTCCGACACGCCAAGGTTCCCTTTCAGGGTGTCAACATCAATAACGTCAGCGCCCTCACCCAAAAGAGCGCCTCACTGCTAAATACTGTGATCCCGCACCAACGAAACAGCATTAAAAGTACAGCACAAATTCAAGATCTACCAGTGCCAACAGTTATGCAGGTGTTTACCATCGAATTTCGTGATGAAGTGATGTGCACTATCATCTACAACTATCAAGAGGATAAGAAGACAATTCAAGTGGAGAGTGATATTTCAAGTGACGTAGGATTGCTCGTTAATAAAGCTAAGCAGACAGTTCCAATGGATTTAATCTACATGGGAGAGGGAAAAGCTGAAAAAACTATTTTCCGCACTGCTGATGGATACAGTTGCTGTTTAAAGCCAAAGGATGCATTCAATGTGTTGGCGGGCAAGAGTATGAGACAGATAAAGGCTTATTTCAACGTAAGTAGTAATATATGAGCAGATCTCCCTACCAAGTGTTTTTTGTGGGGTCATTATCTGGGGTTATGCAATGGGTTACGGCGTTGGATGAATTCGCCGAGTTTATATTGTATTTTATTTGAGGGGCATTTGAGTGGCATTTAAGTGGCATTTAAGTGGCATTTGAGTTTTGATTATTTTTTTACTTAACTTAAACTTATATGGCATATAGATTTTGAATGTATGGCATTTAAGTTTTGATAATTCTATACATAATTCTAACTCATATAGCATTCAAGTTTTGATAATTTTTTACATAATTCAAATTCATATGGTTACTTGAGAGAGAGAAAGGAGAGAGGGGAGAGGGGAGAGGAGAGATGAGAGAGGAGAGAAGAGAGAGGAGAGAGGAGAAAGAGGAGAGAGACTTTTTAGTTTTCTATACATTCATGTATATATGGATAATTATGTACATATTTATGGTTATATTTACATTTACACTGCATAATATACATTTATTACATAATAAGTATATTAAATGCTATAAAATATGTTGGAAAATCACCAAATTAGACCTCTAGATGGTTAAAATCTACAGTATTTGGGAAATAATATGATTATATACATTGATTACATAATAAGTAGGGAAAATCTTCCTATATAATATAGCTAGAGTCAGTAAATACTAAGTAATACAAAGCACTACAACTTGTAATGACAATCAATGCATACATACATACATATGGTATCTTGAGAGAAAGAGAGAGAGGAGAGAGAGAGGAGAGAGATTTTTTTAGTTTTCTATACATTCATGTATATATGGTTAATTATGTACATATTTATGGCTATATTTATATCTACATAGAGAGAGGAGAGAGGAGATATATCTACATTGAATTTTAGTTATTTACATAATAAGTATATTGAATACTATAAAATATCTTGGAAAATTGTCAAATTAGACCTCTAGATGGTTAAAATTTACAGTTTGATAATTTTTTTACATAATTCGAATTCATATGGTTACTTGAGAGAGAGAGAGGAGAGAGGGGAGAGGGGAGAGGAGAGATGAGAGAGGAGAGAAGAGAGAAGAGAGAAGAGAGAGGAGAGAGAGGAGAGAGACTTTTTAGTTTTCTATACATTCATGTATATATGGATAATTATGTACATATTTATGGATATATTTACATTTACATTGCATAATATACATTTATTACATAATAAGTATATTAAATGCTATAAAATATGTTGGAAAATCAGCAAATTAGACCTCTAGATGGTTAAAATCTACAGTTACAGTATTTGGGAAATAACTGCAAGAGAGGAGAGAGGAGTATTTGGTAGAGGAGGGAGGAGAGAGGAGAGAGAGGGGGCTTGAGCATAAATATCTTGGAAAATTGTCAAATTAGACCTCTAGATGGTTAAAATTTACAGTATTTGGGAAATAACTACAATAGAAAACATTATGAATGTATGGCATTTAAGTATTACTAGTTTTTTACATAATTTGAACTCATATGGTATCTTGAGAAAAAGGAGACAGGAAAAGAGGAGAGAGGAGGGAAATAATTGCACTCAAATGAAAAAAATAGATGAAGCTAGATATTCATCTATTTGTATATATCCACAAGAAAACTAGGGTATTTGGTGAAGTATTCTTTTATTCCATTCAATTTTCATTAATTTTATTTGAATTGAAGTATTATTTACAATGGTTAGAATTTATTAAAATTGCTGCTCAATCCTTTATCCAACACCTACAACAATTCTTAGTAATAGTAGTGTATTTTTTAGTTTTTTATACAACCATGTATATATGGATAATTATGTACATATTTATGGATATATTTATATCTAGATTGAATAATATACATTTATGACATAATAACTATATTGAATGCTATAAAATATGTTGGAAAATCACCAAATTAGCCCTCTAGATGGTTAAAATTTACAGTATTTGGGAAATAACTGCAAGAGAGGAGAGAGGAGTATTTGGTAGAGGAGAGAGGAGAGAGGAGAGAGAGGAGGCTTGAGCGTAAATATTTCTTTTAGTTATTTACATAATAAGTATATTGAATACTATAAAATATCTTGGAAAATCGTCAAATTAGACCTCTAGATGGTTAAAATTTACAGTATTTGGGAAATAACTACAATAGAAAACATTATGAATGTATGGCATTTAAGTATTGATAGTTTTTTACATAATTCGAACTCATATGGTATCTTGAGAGAAAGGAGAGAGGAAAAGAGGACAGAGGAGGGGAAATAATTGCACTCAAATGAAAAAAATAGATGAAGCTAGATATTCATCTATTTGTATATATCCAAAAGAAAACAGGGGTATTTGGTGAAATATTCTTTTATTCCATTCAATTTTCATTAATTTTATTTGAGTTGAAGTATTATTTACAATGGTTAGAATTTATTAACATTACTGCTCAATCCTTTATCCAACACCTACAATAATTCTTAGTAATAGTAGTGTAATGAGACTGAGTAATAATCTACACACACCTTGTTCACTCTGTATGCTGTAGCACATGTTTTTCCTTTAGTTATCTGCAGTTACTTCAATTGGATCTTATCCAGATGTTTTATAGTCTTTGCTGCTACTGTGTTTTGTCTCAAACAGAAGTCCAAAGTAGGCATTGTGTCTACAAAATACAAAAAAATTGATTGTTACAATTGATTCATTTATTTTCATTGACTTTATCTACATATACATAAAGTAGCGAAGAAACAGTTTGTGTGAGTATGAAACTATCTAGAGCATAAATATTTCTTTTAGTTATATATATTTACACTTATTATGTTTACCATACATGTAATGAGCGTTAATTTTTGATTTTTGTTTAAAAACTATTATTATTTCTGGTAAAAAACTATATTAGTTAAGTTTTAGAATCATATAAATGAAATTTGTGTCAATTTAGCATCTACTGCATTATATATTTACAATATTACTTTGTAAATATTAGTGAAAGAAATTATGAAATACCTGCGAGTAATTAAGTAATTCAGTAAGGAAATTGATTGGAATCGTAGTAATATTTTTCAAATACAACATTGCTTTGCAACGACTATTAATGAAAGCGATTATGAAATGTTGATGAGTAACTAAGTAATCTAGTAAGGAAAACTGATCGAAATCACGGTAATATTTGTTAATAGATACTTGCGACAGGTTTTATCAACGAAAAAGTCAAGCGATTTTCAAATGTTTACGAGTAACTAAGCGATTCAGTAGAAAAAACTAACAGAAATCACGCGATATCCGTTTTTGAAATATTTACGATAAACCAAATTGGGACATTGCTGTTATCAACCAAAAGATCAAGCGAGTATCAAATTTTTACGAGTAACTAAGTGATTCAGTTGGCAAAAACCGATTGAGATCATGTGACATCCGTTACAAATATTTACGTCAAGTTAGCAACGGAAAAAACAAATATTTCTTAGAATATTCGCTATAGCAAGTTACGATAATTTTGTACTCGCTCTAAAGGTAAAGGTTTTCAGTCCATTTTTGGTCAGACCAAAATTTATGCGAGACGTTTTAGGCATTATTTCAGTCAACGTAATGTTACCAGTTCATTTTCACAAGTTTTTATTATTTATTTTAAAAATAAATAATTAGAGCTTTCTACTGGTGTTAAATTATTATTGATTGTTTTTTACCTTATCACCACTTAGAGCCAGATGATTTAATTAACTAAAGACAAATAATTATTTTAGCGTTTCTTACCTTGATGCTCTCCTAGTAGCTGTAGTAGATGATGCTTCTCCGCTTGCTGTTGAAGAACTGGATGCTTTCTATGTGAAAACAGTGGCTCTTAAATAGCTAAAGTTGCACTGATTAAACCCTATGAATCAGCATTTTTTCCAATGCTTTCGCGGGAATAAAAACTGTTTATTCCCGCGAAAGCAACGGTTTCCATTCGCGTGAAAATAAATTATTTATTCCCGCGAAAGCAACGGTTTCTATTCGTGTGAAAATAAATTATTTATTCCCGCGAAAGCAACGGTTTGTATTCGCCTGAAAATAAAATGTTTATTCCCGCGAAAGCAACGGTTTCCATTCGTGTGAAAATAAATTATTTATTCCCGCGAAAGCAACGGTTTGTATTCGCCTGAAAATAAATTATTTATTCCCGCGAAAGCAACGGTTTGTATTCGCCTGAAAATAAAATGTTTATTCCCGCGAAAGCAACGGTTTCCATTCGTGTGAAAATAAATTATTTATTCCCGCGAAAGCAACGGTTTGTATTCGCCTGAAAATAAATTATTTATTCCCGCGAAAGCAACGGTTTGTATTTGCCTGAAAATAAAATGTTTATTCCCGCGAAAGCAACGGTTTGTAATCGCCTGAACATAAAATGTTTATTCCCGCGAAAGCAACGGTTTGTATTCGCCTGAAAATAAATTATTTATTCCCGCGAAAGCAACGGTTTGTATTCGCCTGAAAATAAAATGTTTATTCCCGCGAAAGCAACGGTTGCCATTCGTGTGAAAATAAATTATTTATTCCCGCGAAAGCAACGGTTTGTATTCGCCTGAAAATAAATTATTTATTCCCGCGAAAGCAACGGTTTGTATTTGCCTGAAAATAAAATGTTTATTCCCGCGAAAGCAACGGTTTGTATTCGCCTGAAAATAAATTATTTATTCCCGCGAAAGCAACGGTTTGTATTCGCCTGAAAATAAAATGTTTATTCCCGCGAAAGCAACGGTTTCCATTCGTGTGAAAATAAATTATTTATTCCCGCGAAAGCAACGGTTTGTATTCGCCTGAAAATAAATTATTTATTCCCGCGAAAGCAACGGTTTGTATTTGCCTGAAAATAAAATGTTTATTCCCGCGAAAGCAACGGTTTGTATTCGTCTGAACATAAAATGTTTATTCCCGCGAAAGCAACGGTTTGTATTCGCCTGAAAATAAATTATTTATTCCCGCGAAAGCAATGGTTTGTATTCGCCTGAAAATAAAATGTTTATTCCCGCGAAAGCAACGGTTTCCATTCGCGTGAAAATAAAGTATTTATTCCCGCGAAAGCAACAGTTTCCATTCGTGTGAAAATAAAATATTTATTCCCGCGAAAGCAACGGTTTGTGTTCGCCTGAAAATAAATTATTTATTCCCGCGAAAACATTGGTTTGTATTTGTGTGAAAATAAAATTTGTATTCCCGCGAAAGCAACGGTTTCCATTCGCGTGAAAATAAATTATTTATTCCCGCGAAAACACTGTTTTTTATTCACGCGAAAAAACAGTTTATATTCCCGCGAAAGCATTGGAAAAAATGCTGATTCATAGGGTTTTATCAGTGCAACCTTAGCTATTTAAGAGCCACTGTTTTCACACAGAAAGCATCCAGTTCTTCAACAGTAAGCGGAGAAGCATCATCTACTACAGCTACTAGGAGACCATCAAGGTAAGAGATGCTAAAATAATTATTTGTCTTTAGTTAATTAAATCATCTGGCTCTAAGCGGTGATAAGGTAAAAACTAATCAATATCAATAATTATTTAACACTAGTAGAAAGCTCTAATTATTTATTTTTAAATTTTATGCTAGTTTGAGACAAAACGCTGTATATAAAGCCAATGAAAATAAATGAATCAATTGTAACAATCAATTTTTTGTATTTTGTAGACACAATGTGTACTTTGGACTCTTGTTTGAGACGAAATGCATCAGTAGCAAAGACTATAAAACATCTGGTTAAGATCTACCAACAGCACACTTCTCCAACACAGCGAGAATTTCTTTCAAGATCTACCACCTACTTAGATGATACCAAACCAATGAAGACTCAAACTACATGAGTTTTGAAAACCAATGAAGACTCAAACTACATGAATTTTGAAGACAGCATACTTCTCCAACACAGCAAGAATTCCTTTCAAGATCTACCACCTACTTAGATGATACCAAACCAATGAAGACTCAAACTACATGAGTTTTGAAGACCGCATACTTCTCCAACACAGCAAGAATTCCTTTTAAGATCTACCACCTACTTAGATGATGCCAAACCACTGAAGACTCAAACTACATCAATTTTGAAGACAGCACACTTCTCCAACACAGCAAGAATTCCTTTCAAGATCTACCACCTACTTAGATCATATCAAACCAATGAAGACTCAAACTACATGAATTTTGAAGACAGCATACTTCTCCAACACAGCAAGAATTCCTTTCAAGATCTACCACCTACTTAGATGATACCAAACCAATGAAGACTCAAACTACATGAGTTTTGAAAACCAATGAAGACTCAAACTACATGAATTTTGAAGACAGCATACTTCTCCAACACAGCAAGAATTCCTTTCAAGATCTACCACCTACTTAGATGATACCAAACCAATGAAGACTCAAACTACATGAGTTTTGAAGACAGCATACTTCTCCAACACAGCAAGAATTCCTTTCAAGATCTACCACCTACTTAGATGATGCCAAACCAATGAAGACTCAAACTACATCAATTTTGAAGACAGCACACTTCTCCAACACAGCAAGAATTCCTTTCAAGATCTACCACCTACTTAGATCATATCAAACCAATGAAGACTCAAACTACATGAATTTTGAAGACAGCATACTTCTCCAACACAGCAAGAATTCCTTTCAAGATCTACCACCTACTTAGATGATACCAAACCAATGAAGACTCAAACTACATGAGTTTTGAAGACAGCATACTTCTCCAACACAGCAAAAATTCCTTTCACAAGAATTCCTTTCAAGATCTACCACCTACTTAGATCATATCAAACCAATGAAGACTCAAACTACATGAATTTTGAAGACAGCATACTTCTCCAACACAGCAAGAATTCCTTTCAAGATCTACCACCTACTTAGATGATACCAAACCAATGAAGACTCAAACTACATGAGTTTTGAAGACAGCATACTTCTCCAACACAGCAAAAATTCCTTTCAAGATCTACCACCTACTTAGATGATGGCAAACCAATGAAGACTCAAATAACATGGATTTTGAAGATAAGATGATAGCAAACCAATGAAGACTCAATGTTACACAACATTACTTTCTCTCCTGCTTAGATGATACCAAACCAATGAAGACTCAAACTACATGGATTCTACTTCGATGATGCTGAAAAAGAAAACTGTCCAGAACAAGAGCTCAAGAAGCTAATCTATAACTCAAGGCTATCATATCACTATAGGTGAGTTTTACTAATTTTTACCATAAATTAAACAAAATGCTGAATATATACATTTTACAAGTGAAAAAAGGACTTTTTTGGTGAAATTAGTGTATTTTTTACAACAAAATGCTGAATATATACATTTTTCAGGGAAAAAAAGGACTTTTTTGGTGTAAATAGTGTATTTTTTTACAACAAAAATGCTGAACATATACATTTTCTAGGTGAATAAAGGACTTTTTTGATGTAATTAGTGTATTTTTTACAACAAAATGCTGAATATATACATTTTCATGGTAATTGTTTTAGATAGATGAAAGAGAATCAAAAACACTTGGTGAAAATAATGCTCAAGAAAGAACAAGTTGAACAATGTAACTTGGTGAGTTATTTCCCTTTTCTAATAATGTAAACTATCCAATGTAACTAGAACTATAATTCAAATTCATGTAATTATTTTACATTTTCGCTTAATCATTCTATACTAATGCATAACTTTTTTATTTTAGTTCATTACGAAATTAAAAGCACATAGAACAGAAGTCTTCCTTCCTAAGATATAACATCACTACATCAAAGACATCATTGTAAAGGAACAAACTATGCATTAACTGTTACTACTTTGTATTTATTACAAGTTGTAGTGCTTTGTATTACTTAGTATTTACTGACTCTAGCTATATTATATGGGGAGATTTTCCTTACTTATTATGTAATAAATGTATATAATCATATAATGATTCATTTTTAATCAATGTATTAATTCAATTTAGATATATCTCCTCTCTTCTCTCTCTCTATGTAGATATAAATATACCCATAAATATGCACATAATTGACCATATATACATTAATTGCTAGAAAACTAAAAGATTTCTCTCTCCTCTCTCTCTTTCTCTCTCAAGATACCATATGTATGTATGTATGAATGCATTGATTGTCATTACAAGTTGTATTGCTTTGTATAACTTAGTATTTACTGACTCTAGCTATATTATATAGGAAGATTTTCCCTACTTATTATGTAATCAGGTATATAATCATATAATGTTTCATTTTTGATCAAAATATTTATTCAATGTAGATATATCTCCTCTCTCTATGTAGATATAAATATACCCATAAATACGTACATAATTAACCATATATACATGAATGTATAGAAAACTAAAAAATCTCTCTCTCCTCTCTCTCTCCCTCTCTCCTCCCTCTCTCTCCTCTATCTCTTTCTTTCTCTCAAGTATGTATATAGTTATGTAAAAAAATTATCAAAACTTGAATGCCATACATTCAAAATCTATATGTCATATAAGTTCAAATCAAGTAAAAAAATAATCAAAACTCAAATGCCACTTAAATGCCACTCAAATGCCATTCAAATGCCCCTCAAATAAAATACAATATAAACTCGGCGAATTCATTCAACGCCATAACCCATTGCCCCACTCCAAGATCAGATCCACAAAAAAACACTTGGTAGGGAGATCTGCTCATAGATTACTACTAACGTAGCTCACTTGTACGATTTTCCACCAGGTAGTGTCATAAGCTATGAAAACCCGGGGAATGCTAAAGAAATGTGACATTTCATGGACGAAGACTGCGAGACTCTTGTGGCTCAGTACAGATGCATGATGGATGGAGAGCTACTGGTTGGAGATAACTACATTCCTCCTCAAATAGCTTCGGCATTGTATTGCAAAAATAGGGAGGTATTTTATTCAAAGGACTGAATCAAACTGCAGACAACAAACTTTCCTACAACGTCATCATGCTCACACCTCTTCAAGCATTCGTTCAAGCCTCCGATCTACTAGATGCTACAGGACATCACGACTTTCTCTTCTACTTTGATGATGCCAAAAAACAAGAATGTGCAAAACAACAACTTGACTACCTGGTCACCAAGACAAGAGAGGTGCTTAACTATCCCTGATGGTAAGTTTTGTTTGTTTTACCACAAAGTCAAAAGTAATTTTTAAGTTCAGTCCTATGACGATGTACGCTATTCTCATTAGTTACTATGCCTTTTAGATCCAACTAAAGAATGATTTCCGAGAGTGAGACAAAGAGAGACTCTTATTTACGTCTTGTAAGAGATGAGCTCAACATTGACGATAGACATTACACAGTAGTTTCATAGGTTTCATAGTAATCGAGACAAATTCTACACTAATTTGTATTTCATAACAATTTTATTTGTTATATCAAATAAAAGTTAATTATAGTAAATTACTTTAGCAATTTACTTCGCAGAATGATTCCTTGTACGTGTACTCCATCTATTCCTTCTAGTTCATTTTCTCGTGCAAACTCATAGCTAGGATAAGTCTGTAGGATAAATCTTCGTATTGAGTGATCTCTCATCTCATTGTCTCCTATGTCTCGCCAGCTTCTCACAATTTTATCCATGCTCCATCCTATGCTTCTCAGTAAACAAAAGTGCATGCAGTAATTGGCTCATAAAATTGACAAAAGGTTTTGCACCTGCGTCTAACGACTGCACATCGAATCTTTTCCTCTCTGTCTCCTCAGCAACTCTCTTACATCTGAAAAGGTTACGGGTCGTCCAAATGAGTCGAAAAAATTCAAGCCGGAATCATCAGCATACACAGCCAACCAATGCTCTCCTGGTTGATGGAATTAATGGGTGTTGAATACGAAGAATCTCGCTGGAAAACGGCAAATTTGCGTCCAAACTTGATCTCTAACCCCGATGTGAACACCCTTGGCACGATATCATCCAAAGATATTATCGATCGAGTTTGCATGGTGTCCATCTTTTGTTTGTCATTTAGAGCACTACGTCACCCACAACAGCTAATTAAATAATGCTATCCATCTCCAACACACCGTCCTTTACGAAGTAGGTGACCAGGGACGAACCTTCGGTTGTGTTGGCATTGAATTGAATCTGGCATTGAATTGAATCTCCACATTCATTGTGACATTTCTCATTGAGTGAAAACCTTCTTTGAGAAAATCACCTGTCAAGTCGAATCCGTAAATTGTAGTGCCGTGTACATATTGTTGTCTCATAACACCTATACTTTCACCATTGAGCAAAGATCCACTAGTGTGTAGAAATTGATGATTTTTCCGTCCAAAGATTTATTTGGTATAGTTTGGCTCATATCTCCTTCCAACCGGATAATCGCTGACTCTCAATACGATGCTCTTGACATTGGGTTATTGCTGAAAAGTCCACTCAAAGTGTTGTGATCGACCAAACCTAGATACATCTGTTTAGGTTTCTGGTTGTTTTCTTCCAATGTTATATCAATCCGTCTCACTCCGCTGCAAATCCCTTGCAACTTTAATTGCTTTGGCTCGATGGGATAAGTGTTGTTGTGCTCTTCCAACGCCAAACTGAGTTGAGAGTTTTGTATCGTGGCGTTTACCTTAACTTTGCAGAGATGCAATTCAAATTTGTCGACTCTGATCTTCGCTTCTCCAGTTGATGACTCATCGGCAGTAAACAAACACAGTTTTCTGGAAGCCAGTTCAAACTCCAGTTGCATAGTCGGACCGGGAACTATAAGTTTTCTTTGTTGGAAAAGTGTGATGTGGGGTTTGCAGAAAAACTCCAACATTTTCCCACCCTTGATTAACTCTCTCCTCTTCTTTTTGTCAGCGGTGCTGTGTTCATTGGCATCTTTACTTGTTGAATCATCATACATCCAACCCTCCAAATGTCCCTGGTATTTCTTTGCACTGGTGCTAGTTTCGAGTAGTTGAGAAAAGTAGGAGCGCTCTCCGTAATTGTTGGCATATTCGACAGTATTACCTTTTATAAACAATTTCATCTCCTTGAACATCGAATAGAGTGAGTCTCCCATCCACACGACTGCGCTGTCGTTGGTGCCCGCAGTATCAGTTCCGCCGTGTTGGACAACTTCAGCTTTGATTTGCAGAAACAAGTTGTAAAGACCCGAGTAATGCTCGTTACTCGCTGCCAAAGTCAACTCGATCTGCCATAAGGATCCAGCCTGTCGGGTCTGATGACAACATAAATCGGATCTCCCTACCAAAATTTTTGTGTGCTCCGATGCAAACAAATCCGGTGCAGGGTCGATGTTGTAGAGAAAACCTTCCAACTTGTTGCCCTTCGTTCCATTTAGGTTAGCCATCTTTTTGCAAGTGATCATTGCTCGAAGCTGTGTCACTTAATGAAGTTAAATTTTACGCTCTGTCGTTTTTATAGCTCCTCAATTCATATGGAATGACCGCGTTTGCCTGGACCTCTCTTCTTCCTCGTAGCCAATTTCTTTCGCCTCTTGACATTATCCGGATGCACTGTGCCGAGCACATCATCTCCAAAATTGTTGAGCTCCGCCTATCTTCTCTTCTTTGCAGAGAACGCAAAATGGTGTCCGTCGATGACGTCACACGCTACATTGCTACCTACAGACAGGGCTTTCTTACCCAGGCTTATCGCTCCTCTATTCAGCAGAGGCGTTGCCGATTTGAGGATTGTTGAGAAAATACTACCGAGTCCGTTACAACTCATACCAGCCATCAGTCAATGTCAGCTGTGCACTCCAACTCCATTCCCAGCTTGCATTTTGTAGTACTCCGCAAAAAACTCTTTCGAGTCTTCGGTGGTGTATCGTACCAAACTCATTGTGTCTTTGGTTTTCTAAAGTGAACCGTCAGCACGACCTTTCTACCCTCAAATGGTGTTCCCACACCATCGTTGCTCGTTATAAGCACTTGGATGAGATCACTATTCAGCGATGCCGCATTGACATAGTGCGGGTTTTTAAACTCTTGGTACATGAAGGTGTTCCTTTTTCCTTGCACCGGTACTACTCTTAGCAAAGGCACATTTGTGTTGCCTACCATTCATACAATGTTGGAATAGACGTATAAAGAAGTTAGGTCAAAATTTATATCGAGTGATGTGACATTGTTGTATCTATTATGGGGATACATAGCTTTTCCACTGGTTTCGAATCTAAAGATGTAGGCTAAGTCTTTGGAAAAACTCAGCGTCGTATCGGGATCGCTGTTGGTCAGTAAACTCGTGTTGGTTACTTTGTCGTAGGAGATGACAAACTTTTTGCCCAAACTCATTTCATGCATTCTTTTTCGCATAATCTCCTCCAACTCTTCCACACTATCGTGTTTCCTGTTGCCAATTAGGATGAATGTTTTTTTCGCTTCTGCCGGAGACATTCATCTTTTCCAGATATATTCTACTCTCGGCCCCATGTTCCAATTATTAAAACACATTATATCTAGCAGAGCTACCTTCCATTTAGCTCTGATGATGTCCAGATATTTATAATGTCTCACTGTAAAATCAGAGTTGGTGTTGTCGGAAGACTCTTCACCATTAGAATTTGGGGGCAAAGTTATCAGCATCAACATTTTACCATGGTATGATGGAGACAGCGATCGTTTGCTCCTTATAAGCTATTTATCCACCCACTCATTGAACTTTTCCCCATAGCCCAACAAATTGACCAGTATCTGTCTCTTACCTCTCGGAGTTCTTCTTCCCAATATTTTTTCGATTCTGTAAATTGTCGGTTTCTGACTTTTTGCAATATTTTTCTGTAAAAGGTTCCCTCAATCCTCTCTCTGGCCAGATCTTTCACCTCGTATACAGTGAGACTTTCTTGGGTAAGCATTTCGATGATTATAAAAACCTCGTGGTACAAATCGGAGTGTATCCTCTCTCAAATGCCCCTCTCGCCTTGGTAATTCTCACAGAATCTCCAACTTTCAATTTTGGTTCTTTAGCCATGCTGTGCTAACCTCCTTTGTACACTCGGTTCCTCACGAGGTCTTGATTTTGAAAATTTACGTCATTCGGTTTCATATCCATAGCGGTGTGAATAGTGTCGTTGTATGCGCTAACCACCTGGAGTAAAACATTGACATATCTGCCATCTTCTTTGGACGTCAGATATTGGTAAATCTTGTCTTTTGAAGTCCTGTTGAATTGCTCCACCAGTGACGTCTTTATCGTCTCGTTTTCGGTTGTAAAACGCTTGATCTTTTTCTCAACCAGCAGGTTTTTGACATGATGATTGTCAAACTATTTACCTTTATCCGATAATAAAGCTTTGTAGTCTTCTTCATTCAGTATTTTTCTCAAACCTCTGGCTACAATGTGACCTGCTTTAGAGACGAGTGGAGCAGCCCAACTTTTTCTGGATAGAGAATCGACGGCTGTTAGTAAAAATGCTGAGTCATCGTTTTTTGTTCTTTTCGAGAACGCACATTCATCAAATCTATTTGAAGCTGCTCTCCTATTCTAGCTACAACCGTAGGGCCGTGCTTAAACTTGGTCGGCACGTTTTGATGCAGTGTGTAGGCATCCTCTCCCCACAGCCATTCGCAACTTCTTTTTTTCCCTCTCATTTTCTACGAGCTTGCAGCAAAGCTCTAGCTCCTTGCAGAGACGTGAGCAATGAAGGATTGTAATACAACTCTTTTAACGCGCCGACGTACATTTTCCACTTCCCAGAATGACCAAAGGTCTTCCCTTGCGTGTTTGTCATGTTGATCTCCTGACAGTTATGATCCATTGATCCGATAGGAGACTCTTAAATTTGCTGTAGTTCATGTTTTCCAATTTTATCGGACCTTTCAACGATAATCATTTTATTAGCCAAGGGTGACTTAGGTTGTGGCTTTGGTTTCTTGGCAGGGGACCGGTTATCCATCTGTTGGTGAATATTTTTAATTTTTCTGACATCGCTCCAAGAGCTGTGCATTTTTTGGACGTTTTCGTTTAACTTTTCATTCTCGAGCAAATCGGATTCACGTGACGTTTCCAACAAAGCATGTCGCTTTCTCTTCATATCTCTCACCATTATATCTTCCATAGGGTTGTAATACAAAGGAGGGGTGCTTTTCTTTTCCTGTGTCACTTTATCATTGCCAGCTTTTCACATTAATCTATCGTACTCAATTTCAATATTAAAAAATAATGTCTAAAAATTGTCAAAGGTTGGAAAGTCAGGGCTTTATTGGTTTTATTGATGATAAAACGGGTACAATAGGTGTTATTATAACGTCCAAAAGATTGCCTCTACCAGTTTGATTCAATATTCTACGCTTATCACCAACTTTTCATTTGCCGATTAGTTTGCGCAGCTCCTTTTTGTAGTGCTGCAGCTCAATAAACTGTTCCGTTTCTAGAGGAACATTACATAATATAATGTTTTTGACAGTTTCTATCAACGATTGAAACAGATCCGAGTTGCTCTTTCGACTATAGCAATTTTTCCTCTCTTACTCAAGTCATCCAGAGCTAAAATAGCCATATTCTTCCTCATCATTCTTGTGAAGATACTCATCTTTGTCTTCCTCCTAATACAGTTTTCAGTATACCGAGAACTACTGTGCTGATAGTAGTAATATATGAGCAGATCTCCCTACCAAGTGTTTTTTTGTGGATTAGACCTTGGGGTTGAGACAATGGGTTACGGCGTTGGATGAATTCGCCGAGTTTATATTGTATTTTACTTGAGGGGTACTTGAGTGGCATTTGAATGGCATTTAAGTGGCATTTGAGTTTTGATTAGTTTTTTACTTAATATGAACTTATATGGCATATAGATTTTGAATGTATGGCATTCAAGTTTTGATAACTTTTTTACATAACTCGAACTCATATGGTATCTTGAGAGAGAGGGGAGAGGAGAGAGGAGAGAGGAGAGATGGGAGATGAGAGAGGAGAGAGATTTTTTAGTTTTCTATACATTCATGTATATATGGTTAGTTATGTACATATTTATGGCTATATTTATATCTACATAGAGAGAGGGGTACTTGAGTGGCATTTGAATGGCATTTAAGTGGCATTCGAGTTTTGATTATTTTTTTACTTAATTTGAACTTATATGGTATCTAAATTTTGAATGTATGGCATTTAGGTTATGATAATTATTACATAACTGTATACATAATTATAACTCATAGGGTATCTAGATTTTGAATGTAAGGCATTTAAGGTTTGATAATTTTCTGTAATTCCGACTCATATGATATCTTGAGAGAGAGGAGATATATCTACATTGAATAAATACAGTGATTAAAAATGAAAGAATATGTGAATATATACATTTATTGTGTAATAAGTAGGGAAAATCTCATATAATATAGCTAGAGTCAGTAAATACTAAGTAATAACAATTAATACATAGTCTTTTTTTCATTTCATTCAATTTTTCATAAATTTTTTTGCAAAAAGAAATCATTCTCTAAATGGTTAAATTTCATCTAATTGTACAAATTTACAAAAAAGGAGAATGTGATAAAATAGATATCATAATAGAGTGTAATAAGTTGAATATATAGAGTTAAAGTCTATAAAAACTTTTTAATCTGTAAAGTATTTGATGACTTTACAAGAAATATCATCACATTCAGGTTCAATGATGATGAGAAGATTTTCTTCAAGCTTAAGTTTACTATTTTCCGATATAGACAGAGAAAGTTTTGAAAAACCCTCCAAATCATTATAAATAAAAACTCTATAAATCGACGGTGTTGAATTTGTAATTGATACTGAATTGTTTTCGCATATGATGTATCTATCACACACACAATCAGTAGTAGTTTGGATTTCTTCAGAATTGTATATAGTAGAGTTTGTAGGGCTTGGTTGTTCCAAAATTAAATCGACTAAACCCAGAGCTTGTGGAAGAGATGGAATTGATGGTGATAAAGCCGGAACTACTGGCTTGTTTGTAGTGGTTGTCGTCGGGGTTGTTGTCGTCGTTGTCTGTGGAGTTGTGGTGATTGTTGTCGTTGTATGTGGAGTTGCAGTGGTTGTTGTTGGAGTTGTTCTTCGAGTCGTAGTTAGTAATCCTTCATCGTATAAACGAATGTAATTTAAAGCTTCGTCGGTTTTGCAAACAAAGTAGTGTTGAGGCCACATATCATAATTGTCACAGCTTCTACGTAGGTGAGTAGGTTCCATGAAACATATGAGTCTACGCATACGATATTTTAAGTTTTTTCTTAAAATACGAGTTACTGAATCAACCGCTTCCATATTAAGAATTCCCCGAAAACATCCAGACGCTCTATGAGATAAAGTGAATGGTGTAAACTCTGTTACAAGACAATAACCGCTTAGGATTGGGAATAATAGGAGATAGATGCAATATCTCATTTTTTTTTTATTCAGAGAGAGAGACTTTTAACCTAGTTTATGCTTTCATCATCTAGAGTTAACTGTCTTGCATTTCGGTGGTCTTTGGTTAATATGCTTCAACTAAAGCTCTATATTTATAACCTTGGGATTGCATTTGTCTTTGGTATCTCCTTGACATGTGATACTGATGATAATCTTGTTTTGAACAGACTTCAAACTTTCAAAACTCGAAAATGACAAATTTACACCTTCAATACCATTGATGTTAGTGATGATAGTAGCTATTTTCGGCTCCCTGTTGGTCAAACGATTGCATTCCACACATGCAAAGTTGGTTGTCTCAAACTCTTCTGTTGGTGGACAAATCAAACGTGAGGTGTTGTATTCAAATACACATAATTCATCATTCCAAAATAGTTTTGTATTTTGAGTAAGACCTTCCGTATTATTTTTAACCCCTATTGCGCATTCCTCCTGATTCAGAGTGTATTTTGTTGGTGTATCACAAGACACAGAATCTGTAGAAGTTATTTCCTTGCAGATCCAAGAAGCGCTTTGAGGGATGAAAAAACCACAATATAATAAGTCGGGAGGGTAGAGTCGCACACAGTTTTTTCCATTTTCATCTTTATATCGTATAGTCCTTTCGAAAGGTGAAAAAAACAAGACATCATTTTTATCCATAGCTCCGGCTATACATTCATCAATTTCGTTGGTATAGAATACTCCACTAACATTGGGAAATGTTAGTGCCAGTAGCAAGATAAATACACAGCTCATTTTTTAAAATGTTTTCGCTTTCAGTGTTGAAAGTTGAATACTTTCTTTCTTGATGTTTTTTTCTATTTATATGTAAGAGGCTAGCGGCTTGTTCAGCTCTCTCAACCGATTTTGAAGATTTGAAACAATCTCATCAAAGTGGTTACCAAAATGTAAGTATGGTTCCAATCGAGATTGAGACAAAAGAACATGTGTTTCTGTCCAGCGAAATGAAGTCAAACCTCTTAAAATCGAAATATCTATCAAATCACCCAGTTCAGCATCTTTCAAACATTGCTTTATATCAACCAGTTCGATCGCTCTTTTGAGATCTTCAAAATCTATCAACTTGTCTTGCGGACAGCATACTTTTGGATCAAAGCTCCTAGAACAGTTTAAGCATTCGAGAGGATTTGCTCTTGAAATACAATTACAGCTCAAAAGCATGCTTTGTATTGATTTACGAACTAGATTGAATCCTAACACAAAATAAAATACTTCTTCGGTGATGAGTTGAACAAAAAGAGGATTCGAACGCTCTAAAGGAATGTGTTCAAAATGAGTCCTTATGAACTTAGGAACAAAATCAGCCAATGTACCAATTGACTTGAATCCTTGAGTTTTTCCACTCATGTTTCTGCTGTAGTTCAGAGATAAATGAAGCAACTTTTTTTGTAGCAGTTCTTTTATGAGTCTTCAGATATATTTGTCGAATCAATAGTTATTATCGGGTTGACTGAGTCTTCTTTTTCATCAAGAGTGTAAGCGTATGGATATCCTTCTGCTATCGCAAGTAATTTATCCTTTAGCCGTTGATAAGCCAGTTTGCTCTGACTAGTAGGTAATAGGTAGGGATTTAATCGTGCTCTCAAATTTGTTAACAAAAAGGGAGACTTCAAATCATCAGTGGAAAGATCCAAAAAAGCATTAATCCATTCATCATGCACCAAAAAACCCATTTTAGCATTTTTCAAAACTTGTCTTCTATCAATCCAGTCGATAGCATCACCCAATTCTTTTTTGGTAGGTGTAGCGCCTTCAACCATTTCAGCATATCTTTTACAAGTGATACATTTGTCATCAACGTGTGAACAGTAACAGTTTAGTAGCGATAGATTGGTTGCTTGCTTGTAAAAACTTCCTCCTAGTACACAGTATACACATTCCTCCGTAAAATAAATCCTCAACATTTCATCAGAAACCTCAGCCAAAAAAGTCTTAGGACCTATAGCATCGGAAGCTTCTTGGTGAGCAAAGTCTTCAACACGTAACATATTTGTTGTTATTCCGTTAAATTACAAAACGCGAATGATACGTTTTCAAATTGAAACATCTATTTAATCATTCATTACTTTTTCTTTTTTTGAGGTTAATTGTTATGCTAGCTCATGTAGATCTTCATAAATGCTTTAATTTCAACCTGACAACCATCGATTGGGCAAGGTTTTACTTCTGATGAGCATTCAGTAAGCGCTTTTTCCTTACACTCACTACAGTAAATGAGATGACCACACGGAAGAGAGATATGATTTGCAATTACTTTTTTTTCATGCGTCTCAGACACACATTGAGCGAGTTTGCTTTGCTTAGTCTGATCTTTATCTTTTTTTAACGAATCAATTGATTTAGCATCATTTTTTAACAGTGGATCTTTATCTTTTTTTAACGAATCAATTGATTTAGCATCATTTTTTAACAGTGTTGACGAATTCTCAACAGTTGTAAAATCATTTTCAAAAATATGTAAGGCTTCAATCATAAAACCTATTCGCTCAAAAGGTTTTCCATTTAACACTAAAACTTGTTCGATATCGTTTTGACTGTATCCTAGTTTTTTGCAAATAAGTTTCATTTCTTCGGTGTCATTGTTGCGCGTTATTTGTTTTACTTTTTCTCGATATTTTTCAACCCGTCGCTTACACCTTTTGCCTTTTTCCGTTCGCATGTAAACATCCTCAACATACTCTTCACCTTTACTCCCGAGTAAAAAATAACAGTCTGGGAACCATCGACAGTGTTCCTCCCATGGTAGATCACTCTCTTTCCATTCTTTAAGTTCACCTGAGCAAAAGAAGCATTTTACACTATCCCCGAACTTAGTATAGTAGAAACCTGCATTGGAAAGGAGTTTCATGGAGACTTTACCCTTCCATTGTTTGAAACTGTCTTCTCTAGATGTTTCAGTAGCAAAACGTGGTGTATCAGCACGATCAATTGATATACCTAGAGGTAATACTTCTGCAGTTAAATCTCCTCTTCTGATCTTTTGTTCTTCCATCGTATAACTTTTGACAATTGAGATGTTTTTCATTTCATCTGCAAGTAGTTTCCTAGGTCTATACGGACGATTGTGAGTGTTAAATCCTCTAACAAATCGACAAAACGGAAAACTTTTAGCGTGTTCTTTCATCGGATGTTCATCTTCATCCTTCCAGTTTAGTAATACCCCTTGGCAAAAAACACATCGAACAGCGTTGTCTTTTTCAAGGTTATATAAACCAGCTGCAGCCATGTTTTCACCACAATGTTTACCTACTCGTCTCCAATTTGTAAGAAATGATTTTCTTCGATAACTTTCATCAAGCATTAAAGCCTCTCTTTCATAAAAAGAGAGTTCATTGTAAATGAACTTGAAAAAGTCCGATGGGGAAAGTTGCGCAATAGTTTTTTGTAATTTTAATGACAAAAGACTACAGTGATTATCCGGATAAGTTGCGACGACATAAGTTATTGCAGTGGTATCAGGAAAAGTTCGTTGTAAAAACAACGATGAAGTAAGGAGTAAACTATCATCTATCCATTCAGCGCAGTCTTTAGTATTTTCAAAACAATTTCGAGTTTTTTGCATTTCTCTTTTTTCATTATAAATAGTGTTTGCTACATATCTGTTGTTTGTTACTCGACACATTTTTTATATATAATATAAGTAGTAGCTTCAGTTATTACTCAAGTTGAAGTTTTGTTGGAAAGTTCTTTTCCTTTGATCTAGTTCGTTGTTATTCTAAAAAAAATAATAATGCTTTATAGCAAAAAAATAAAAAAAGACTAAGGTTTCAATTTTTTTTTAATATACTTGAATTGATTACTATTATAATAGATCGTAAATACTTACATCAGAAATGAAGACTTGTCTTTTCTTTTGAATTAAAATGAATGATATTCCTAGTAGTTTGAACTTGAGAGCTGCTTTCTATAAAATTCGGATGAAGAAGGAGTACATTTTTCATTTTGAAGTCCTGAAATAATAAGAATAAACATAATTAAAACTTACATACAGCATTTTTTTGATATCTTAAATAGTGAATAATCTTGTTTTTTATTCAGAAAATGTCTTCACGCTTAAATCGATTACAATTAAAACAAAATATAAATACTTACATCACAAATGAAGACTTGTTTTTCTTTAATGAATTATATACATAGTTGTTTGAACTTCAGCTGTTTCCTATGTAACTCAAATGATGAAGAAGGAGGGTTGTAGTAGATGATGATGTAGTAGATCTTCTTCCTTCAGTTAGTTTGAACTTGAGAGCTGCTTTCTATAAAATTCGGATGAAGAAGGAGTACTTTTTTCATTTTGAAGCCCTGAAATAATAAGAATAACCATAATTAAAACTTACATACAACATTTTTTGATATCTTAAATAGTGAATAATCTTGTTTTTTGTTCAGAAAATGTCTTCACGCTTAAATTGATTACAATTAAAACGAAATATAATTACTTACATCATAAATGAAGACTTGTTGTTCTTTGAATTAGATGAATTATATACATAGTTGTTTGAACTTCAGCTGTTTCCTATGTAACTCAAATGATGAAGAAGGAGGGCTGTAGTAGATGATGATGTAGTAGATCTTCTTCCTTCAGTTACTAACGATGAAGTGAATGCTTTCTGTATGAAAACAGTGCTTCTTATATAGCTTAAGTTGCACTGCTATGAATCAGCATTATTTTCACATGAATGGAAACCGTTGCTTTCGCGGGAATAACAAAATTATTTTCACGCGAATACAAACCAATGCTTTCGCGGGAATAAATAATTTATTTTCACACGAATGGTAACCGTTGCTTTCGCGGGAATAAATATTTTATTTTCACGCGAATACAAACCAATGTTTTCGCGGGAATAGATAATTTATTTTCACGCGAATGGAAAGCGTTGCTTTCGCGGGAATAAAAATTTTATTTTCACGCGAATACAAAGCAATGCTTTCGCGGGAATCAATATTTTATTTTCACACGAATGGAAACCGATGCTTTCGCGGGAATAAATATTTTATTTTCACGCGAATACAAACCAATGTTTTCGCGGGAATAAATAATTTATTTTCACACGGATAGAAACCGTTGTTTTCGCGGGAATTGAAATTTTATTTTCCCGCGAATACAAACCAAAGCTTTCGCGGGAATCAATACTTCATTTTCACGCGAATGGAAACCGTTGCTTTCGCGGGAATAAATATTTTATTTTCACGCGAATACAAACCAATGTTTTCGCGGGAATAAATAATTTATTTTCACACGGATGGAAACCGTTGCTTTCGCGGGAATAGAAATTTTATTTTCCCGCGAATACAAACCAAAGCTTTCGCGGGAATCAATACTTCATTTTCACGCGAATGGAAAGCGTTGCTTTCGCGGGAATAAATATTTTATTTTCACACGAATACAAACCAATGTTTTCGCGGGAATAAATAGTTTATTTTCACGCGAATGGAAACCGTTGCTTTCGCGGGAATAAATATTTTATTTTCACGCGAATACAAACCAATGTTTTCGCGGGAATAAATAGTTTATTTTCACGCGAATACAAACCAATGTTTTCGCGGGAATAAATAATTTATTTTCACACAGATGGAAACCGTTGCTTTCGCGGGAATAAATATTTTATTTTCACGCGAATACAAACCAATGTTTTCGCGGGAATAAATAGTTTATTTTCACGCGAATGGAAACCGTTGCTTTCGCGGGAATAAATATTTTATTTTCACGCGAATACAAACCAATGTTTTCGCGGGAATAAATAGTTTATTTTCACGCGAATACAAACCAATGTTTTCGCGGGAATAAATAATTTATTTTCACACGGATGGAAACCGTTGCTTTCGCGGGAATAGAAATTTTATTTTCCCGCGAATACAAACCAAAGTTTTCGCGGGAATCAATACTTCATTTTCACGCGAATGGAAACCGTTGCTTTCGCGGGAATAAATATTTTATTTTCACGCGAATACAAACCAATGTTTTCGCGGGAATAAATAGTTTATTTTCACGCGAATGGAAACCGTTGCTTTCGCGGGAATAAATATTTTATTTTCACGCGAATACAAACCAATGTTTTCGCGGGAATAAATAGTTTATTTTCACGCGAATAGAAACCATTGCTTTCGCGGGAGTAAAAAAAATAATTTTCACGCGAATAAAAAACCAAAGCTTTCGCGGGAATATCGCGTGAAAAAACTGCTGAGTCATAGATATATTATAAAGGTTTCATAGGGTTAATTAGTACAGCTTTAGCTATTTAAGAACCAGTGTTTTCACACAGAAAGCATCCAGTTCTACAATAGCTAGCAAGGAAGCAACATCTACACACCAACTACTACATTTACTTGAAACTCAATAAGGTGAGAATCACTAAATAATTCTTTAACATATACTGATAAAAAACTTCAACTAGTTTTGCTATAATACTTCAGAAAGTTAATTTTATGTTTTAATATTTTGTTCTTATTAATAAAAGATCAAATAGTTTCACCATAATGTATCAGAAAAATTATTATGGTTTTGATTATGTGTTTATTTTATAAATATCTAGTTAGTTTATTCTTTTCAAAATATTTTTCAAATTCCACCCATTTGTTACATATTTTTTACTCTCTTTTCAGTTCCAACTTCCGACTGAACGCTCTGAATATGAATGAAGACCGTAATACCTCATTTCTCTCAACATTCGAACCATACTCTGATGATAAAGAAAATATCCCTCCTGATTCACATTTAATAAGAAGGAAACTGAACACAATTCGACCAAAGCCATGGGATTCGGATAGAAATAAAACGATTGACTATACTTGGACTTTGAAAGCACCATCTCCTTCTCATCTTTCCTGCTTGTCAAAAAATGCCGCTAGTTTGCTCAATTCTTGCGATACCAATGACAGAGTAATGATTGGAAGGTTTCAACCACTTCACTTAAATCAAACGCCATCACTTCTCGAGATAGTCTCCATCGAACAACCAACTGAGGATGTATATAAAAACTTATGCATTATCCGCTACAATATCGAAACATTTGGCAACAGACGACAAGTGAGGTCTATGGTGAGAAATGAGGATTACAACAAATTAGCTCCAACACAACCGGATGTTCCAAAACTGGTGGTTTTTATGGGATTCGATTCAGACAAGCATCCAATCTTTCACCCTATCAACTTCCCATCCAATATTTCCCTTGAGGAAGCTAAACAGCTAAGTAGATTAATAAAAAAAAAAACACCTACTCAGTTGATCAGTATGGTTCGTATCGCAACGCTCTCGCAATTTGCTGTTGGAAGTGTAATCAGTTTTGAATCTCCTCAAATATCAACTCAGTTAACATTACCTAATGGAGATGTGGTGATGAATGCGCTACTGGTAAACTACAGATGTTTGCAATATGATGGTTTGATGATGGGAGTTCTATATATACCTGAAAAACACGCTAGCAACATCAAACAAATTGGAACAGGAGTCATACTTGTAAGAAATCGTGAAGTTAGTAGATTTGGTTATCATCGACATGATATAATCACATTCACAGCATTACAAGCGATAGAAACGGCTCAAAACCTATCCAACAAACTTGATAATTCCAACCAGATGAAGTACTTTACTACAGATGAGGTTGTTGAGAACAAGGTCTTAGTGCTTTCAATGGGAGTGGGAAACACATCTTCTACATCTTTGAGAGAACCAGCACCCCCCGGTGAAAACTATATTCAAAAAGAGCATGTCAGACAAGACAACATAGTGAGTATTTTTTATTTAATGTAAACTAACTGATATAAGTAATACTTCCAATTAGATAATATTTATTTATAAAGCAATTATTTTTTGTTTTGCTTTAGATAGAAGAGAGAGAATCAAAAACACTTGATGAAAATTATGCTCAAGAAAAAACAAACTGAACAATATAACTTGGTGAGGTGAGTTACTTCCCTTTACTATATAATGTTAACTAACCAATGTAAAAAGAACTATAATTCAAATTCATGTAATTATTTTACATTTTTGTTTAATCATCCTATACTAATACATAACTTTTGATTTTAGTTCCTTATGGAATCAAAAGTACATAGAACAGAAGTCTTCCTTCCTAGTTATAACATCAGTACAACAATGACAACATTGTAAAGAAAAAGACTATCAACCATTGATTGTCATTACAAGTTGTAGTGCTTTGAATTACTTAGTATTTACTAACTCTAGCTATATTATACAAGAATATTTTGCTACTTATTATGTAATAAATGTATATAATCATATATTGATTCAATGTAGTCTCCTCATTCTTCTCTTCTCTCTCAAAATATCATATGAGTTCGAGTTATGTAAAAAAATTATCAAAACTTGAATGTCATGCATTCAAAATGTATATGCTATAAGTTCAAATTAAGTAAAAAAATAATCAAAACTCAAATGCCACTTAAATGCCACTCAAATGCCACTCAAGTACCACTCAAGTACCCCTCAAATGAAATACAATATAAACTCGGTGAATCCATCCAACGTCGTAACTCATTGCATAACCTTCAAGATCTGATCCACAAAAAAACACTTGGTAGGGAGATCTGCTCATATATTACTACTGCTGATGATAGGACCTAGTAGGGAAGCTGGAAATCCTCCTTTTTGCAGCACAATTTTTTTCGTCTATCGTTGATTTCCTAACTGGACTAGTAATATCCTTCGCGCTTCATTGCAACTGATTATACTGAGCAGTCGACAATGGTATTGTTCCATCTATAATAGCTTTAGGGTATTCCATTAGAGTCATAATAAGATCTTTTTTCGCATTAGCTATTACAGACTTTTGAATCGAAGCGGATGCAGTGTTGAGTGATAACAACAGCGCCACATTTATTCTCAATTTTTGTTGCAGAGCTTTAGTCCTTATATTGACAACGTGTTACGTGAATGAATGACAAAATACGCGTGAGATGAATCAAATAGTAATTGTATTTATATGATTTTATTTGGGTACATATCATAGGTTGATTCGATGTAGAGTTTCCCAATAGTCTGTGATGATCATCCGTTTGGTGAGTCATGTCTATTCGTAAAAAAGAGTACTGTTTCTTCGTCGCTTGTTCAAAGGCTTCTTGTACATGTTTTGTCCTTCCGGGAAAGCATTGACGAGCCAAATAGGTAATCGAAGAAGTGTCTCTAGGGCTTTTAAAACCAACAGATTCTGAACAATAAAAAAGACACTCCTGTTTAAATGATGACCATGTTTCACATACAAAGCATTGGCAGCGGCTTTACCACAAACTTTATCCATCAAATAATTGATTATCAATCATCTGCTTTGTCTGTCTTCGGGGAAACTCATCCTTACATCTAACGAACCCTCATGAATTATCACTCCGGTTAAATTGTCAAAAGCTTTGTGATAGGCTCCGTAACAGTCACGTATGTCTACCAGTGGAGGATCAGCTACAGTCTGACTGGTTTCAATTATTCGTAAAATTGCTTACGTCTTCTCTGAACCAGTCGGACCCGCAATCAACGCTAGAAAAGGGGAGTGCATCCTCGCGTCAAATCTCTCAGCATTACCATTCATGATGAATTAAATGTTCGTTATCCACCAATACTTTCATTTATGATTTGAACAGGAGAGGTTCTTGCCTTATGTATTTCGTTGACAGCGCTTTCATAAATAGTAAACTGGGCAACGCCTCCAAAAAGTAGAAAATCTTATGACAAATACCAACATCATCAAAAATATTAGCACTTTTCGTTTCAGACTTGGCAAAATATCTACAATTTCATTCGTAATACCATCAACAGTTCCGTTTTCATTCATCACTCTCATCTCCACATCTTCCTCTGTTGACATCTTGCGTATCAATAGCATTATAATAATACAACACTTCATTTTTATACAATACTCCACCCCGCAATCTAAATCACCATACTAACCCCAATACAAACAACCCCTGCACAATAAATACTTAGTCAATCATACAATTACAACAAAATTATACACAACAAAACTGATGCACAAAAAAGTACCTTTCAGGCTCTCATGGTACCTGGTGCTCAGAAAGGCACTTAGAACCAGGAGAATCCTTTGTCCGTAGACACCATGACAGAGATCTGCTCCTATCTTACTACTTGAATCTTCTAGCATTACTGTTTTACTGTCTCGTGTCTTACTGCTTGGAACATGTCTCACTGCTTGGAACGTGAACTTTGTGTGTTTTTGTTGTTGTTATGTAACTAGATGATATGACTTTCAGTGATGCTGGAATGGTCGTGGAGGGTTGTATGTACTGCAGGTATGAGAAGTCATGTTTTTGGGTCTAAAGGGAGCAGAGTGTACTTTCCTACCAATTTTTCACATTTTTATTACCACTAATTTCTTGTTTTATGAGGGGCCCTTGGTTTTTATATTTTTGGTATGTCTTGCTTACTAAGAAAGGGCATCAAGTGCTTATTGAGCGTAACTTCGGCTGACGAATATTGGATTTTAAATCTTCATCATTTGCATCTCTGCAATAATACTCACCAAGATAAGTGGAAGAGGTTGCCTTATTTTCTCTTTTATTATAATTGAATGCAGTTGCTTGGATAAAATAGACATCATAATAAAAGATGAGCAGACTTCAGAAGCTATCTTATTGATGCTGTAGGTTTTTGTACTGATCTCTTTTGTGGTTTTATTGAACTCAACCATTGAAAGCAAACTGCAGTGCTCATATGCAATCAGAAAGTTTTCATCTTTTATTGTTTGTAAAACAAAGAAAAATTAATTATTTATTAACCGATTTATTTCAGATGCATTTAGATTCGGTAAATATAGATTTGTTCTCAAATGCACTTGGCGAAAGAGCTTACGAAAGCATCAGAATAACAGGCTTCTAAGTGCAAGATGGAGAGAGCAAAGATATTGTTCAGTCAAAGTGTTTTGTTAGCTATTATTGATGCTGTGTGAGGCATACAATATTTATTTGGTTCAAATCTAGCTATACAAAAACGAGTTACCAAGAATCGAAGCTCATATGGAGACATCTCAAGTGCAACACCTTTCAGTACAACAATTTCGGATGCTGTGCTGCCACTTACCTTAACAGACAGCATATGACTATCGCATCTGTTTGCAGCAGCCTCAAACTGTGTCAGATTACGATTAAACTTTCAACAGGAACAGATTTACTTAAACTAGTCATAAGCTTTACCCTGTATGACATACAAAACCTTGAATATGATCTTAAAAATACAATAAAAACTGTATTAAATATATTTTGCTGTGTAGAACATAAATCCTAGTAGTATCACAATTCCAAGTTTACAAAACCGACTGTTTTACATTATTGTTACATCATGCAAAGGTGCATCATATTGTCATAGACACCATTAAATAATTAATTACTTGCAATTAAAAAGATACCATAAGAGCACAAGCTGTAACGAAATAATAAATCCAGCAGTTGCAATGCAGTAGGATTATCTAACACATTGGCCTTGGGTACTAATTAGGAGTCTGCTCAAATTTGGAACGCCCCTTAATCGAGCGACTGCACACTGTTTTGTAAACCGAGAGTAATTAAGCATGATGACTGGGAATGATAAGTGAATGTAAGCCACCGCCACAGCACAACAAGCCATATGGACAAACAAGCCTGTGTACCTTGAGTGCATTTTCATATACATAAATAGATGAAGAGGTTGACCATGAAAGCAGGACTTAGACTATTGCCTTATATACAGACAAACTTGTGAAAAAAAACTGGCTGATGAAGAGATGGAAGCCTTATTCTACAATCTAACAATCCAATACTTCATGTAAACAATCAAATTTTACTTGTAGAATACACTAAATTAACAAAACGGGTTTACTTGCTACTCTGTCTACTGTACCATCAATTATCTATGAGTATTTCCATGGCGTAGCTGTGCATACATCTAATATTATATGTTATGTATTTTTGTCTGAACAAGCTGTTAGTTGGATCCAATGGTAAATTATACCACTATTGTGGTGGATTTTGGTGGAGCTCTGTTGTGACCAGTGTCTCAGAAAGGTGCCACTGATAGCCCTTTGGCATCAGACAGACCTGTAGTAAGCACTGGCACAAGCTGCATAATGGCCCAGCAGAGTTGCCACCAAGTAAAACACTGATTTACCTATGCCGGCAAGCAACCGGAAGACTGCCGGCACAGTACCGGACCTAGAAAGGTATCCCGGGCCGGCAACAAAATGGCTGCCTTAGCCAGAGGAGCAAAAACATTGCATAAGGGCCCCAGCACTACTGATCCACACCTTAGATGCCTCCAGATGTTAAGATACCAAAACCAAAGGCTAATAAAAGACCAAAGACCTACTCAAGAGATGCAGGGACATCTAGTGAATAACCGTATTGGCTATGGAACTATTAGCTCCGCCCCCTTTCTGGGCGCCATCAAGTATGAACTATATGCTTATTATTTGAT